>BLSH010180395.1:235031-255632 GCA_018402905.1 Glandirana rugosa
TACCACGGTTAGTGACTTTTAACTAGTGTGAACTAAATGACTGCCGGATAGAGTACAGGGCTCTGGGTCTCGGGACATGAGATAGGCCGTCAGTAAATCAAGTGTGATCAATTTTCAGTGATTGGCACCATAGCTTGCAGACTCTATAACTTTCACAAAGACCAAATAATATACACTAATTTTTTTTTTTTTTTACCAAAGATAGGTAGCAGTATAAATTTTGGCCAAAATTTATGAAGAAAAATTACTAATTTGCAAAATTTTATAACAGAAACGAAGAAAAATTCATTTTTTTACAAAATTTTCGGTCTTTTTTTAATAATAGCGCAAAAAATAAAAAACCCAGAGATGATTAAATACCACCAAAAGAAAGCTCTATTTGTGTGAAAAAAAGGACGCAAATTTCATATGGGTGCAGTGTTGCATGACTGAGTAATTGTCATTCAAAGTGTGAGAGCACTGAAAGCTGAAAATTGGTCTGGTTGTTAAGGGGGTTTAAGTGCCCAGTTGTCAAGTGGTTAAAAAAAAAAAAAGAAATGGCGCAGGATCTGGTTTTTCATATGTTACACAATGCACCTGAACACAGGAAATCATGCACGGTGCAGAGCATTGCATTATGCTGTAAAAGGGGTACTGGAGGAACACATTTCTTGGTTTCCAGGTGGTAGCACAGGTGTCCGATTAGTAAGGTAGACTAATTAATTAGATCAGCTGTGGGGAGAGAGCTGGAAAACCAAACCTGACCTGCCCGTGGATTGCAGAGGAGAAGCCTTGTAGGGTCAGAGCTGAGAACATGTTATATACTATGAAGACACTTCCACCTTTCTCCAGGTAAGGGGGTGTTCCTTCTCGGGGGGGTCCTATTCTCTGTGTATGGTGTCCTGGATTTGGGGGTGTGTAGACATTTTTAAAACAGGTGCAAGAGAGAAACTCACAGCCGGTTAATCATTCACCTTATAAAATAGTATAGCCACTTACCAACCGGGCCACTTTTTTACATTTGGTGGTCACAAGCTAAAAACATTTTTTTTGCTAGAAAATTACTTATAACCCCCAAACATTATATATATATTTTTTTCAAACACCCTAGAGAATAAAATGGCGATTGTTGCAATACTTTTTGTCACACGGTATTTGCGCAGCGGTCTTTCAAGCGAGATTTTTTTGGAAAAATTTTACTTTTTTGAGTTAAAAAATAAGACAATAAAGTCAGCCCAATTTTTTTGTATATTGTGAAAGAGGATATTATGCCAAGTAAATAGATACCATACATGACACGGTTGAAAATTTCGCGCACTCCCGGAATGGCGACAAAGGTTAGAGGTGCAGAGGAGGTCTTTTGCGAGAATTATTGCTCATACTCTGGCTATCGCGGTGATACCTCACATGTGTGGTTTGAACACCGTTTTCATATGTGGGCGCAACTTGCGTATGCGTTTTCTTTGCTGCGCGAGCTCACAGGGGCGGTGGCGCTTTAAATTTTTTTTTTTTTTAATTTTATTTATTTATTTATTTTTAGCACTGTTCCTTTAAAAAAAAAAAAAATCTGGTCACTTTTATTGCTATCACAAGGAATGTAAACATCCCTTGTGATATTAATATATGGTGACAGGTACTCTTTTTGGAGGGCCGGGGGGGTCCAGAAGTGACGTTGTGACGTCGCTACCGGAATTTGCCGAAGGAGACCCGATCAGAGCCGATTACGGCTTCTGTCAGGTCTCCATCCAGCCGGCGGATGCGCCGGATCGTCGCTCCGGTCTCCCGGTGGGACGGGAGGCCGGAGAAGAGCGGCGGAAGGCGTCGGGAGGGGGGGATGTCCCCTCCCGCCCCCTGAGCCACGACCGAGTGGCTCCCGAACTGGATCGGTCATTACCCCTGGATAGCCGACTGCCAGCTCTAATAAATGATACCGGGATATAGCCTGTGGCTGCAGGCTATGTCCCAGTAGAGCCGCTCAAAGCCAGCCGTCACCTATTTACGGCGCTGGTCGGGAAGTGGTTAAAGTACACAACTGCGCCTTTATGTGTAATGTGTAGTGGAACAATGTTTTGTGAAAAAAAAGTGTGCAATCCTGCTCAAGTAGGTATAACTCCAATCAATAATCTCTTATAATCATTTAAATGTTCATCTTCCATCATCTTAAATCTGCACTTTTCATATACTATCTGTTGATCAGGGGAGGGCTGGAGCGGGGGGCAGGGTGGCAATTGCCCCCCAGGCCACCCTAACTTACATTCATAATGGCCGATGGCGGCTGCTGCTCGCTCACAATTTTTTATTCTTGTGGAGGAAGGAAGAAGGGGCCAGGGCTGCAGCCACCAACTAACTGCCGGCAAAGGGTGGCGCCCAGGGCCGAACCTGCCATGGATCCCGCTGGGCTGCTTTGGGGGGGGGGGCGCCGCCAGATTACACAGAGCTTACAAAGTCCTATCTCCTGGACCGGCTTCTATAATAGCACACTGGTGATGTCTATCATAGGAGCCGGTCCAGGAGGCGGGACTTCATATGACAGCGGCCGCACCAGGTAAGCAGGAGAGCCCCACTTTGTGTAATCTGGTGGCTCTCCTCTCTCTGCATTGCAGGCTGCATTAGATGGGCACTGATCAAGCTGTGCTGATGGGCACTGATCAGGCTGCATTGATGGGCAATGATCAGGCTGTGCTGATAGGCACTGGCAAACCAGCATTGATGGGCACGGATCAGGTTGCATTGATGGACACTGGTGAGGCTGCATTGATGGGCACTGATAAGTCTGCATTGATGGGCACTGATCAGGCTGCATTGATGGGCACTGATCAGGCTGCATCGATGCATTATCTTTGTTAAACCTCCTTTGTTGCTATTAACATTAAATTATGTTACCACATTGTGTCATATTTGTCTTGCTTCATAACATCAATATCTTTTCTAAAACCAAGTGGGCATGGATGGTGAGCTGATTCGATGGTTCAATGGGCCACTTGACTGGACTTGTCCTCCAGGCCTAAGGCTGCCAGCCCTCTCCTTCCCCACGGTCAGAGTTAAATGGTTGGTCTTAGCCCTCTAAACTGCTACATCTGTAGGACAGCTTGGTCTTTTGAAAAATATGTAAATAAGTCATTTTTCTTCATAAATTTGGGGCAAAATGTATACTGCTACATATCTTTGGTAAAAATAACCCAAATTAGTGTACAAATATCCTCCAAATTACCCCTTTTTGGAAAGTAGACATTCCATGGTATTTAGTAAGAGGCATGGCGAGTTTTTTGAAGTTGCAATTTTTCCCACAATTCTTGGGAAAATTAAGATTTTTTTTTTGTTTTACACAAAATTGTCAGAATAACAAGTTATTTCTCACACACAGCATATGGATACTTGCAATGACACCCCAAAATATATTCTGCTACTGAGTATGGCGATACCACATGTGTGGGACTTTTACACAGCCTGGCCACATACAGACGCCCCAACATCCAAGTAGCACCTCCAGGCTTTCTAGGAGCATAAATTACACATCTAATTTGATGACAGCCTACCACAATTTTGATTGCCCTGGAGCACCAGGACAATGGAAACGCCCACAAAATGACCCCATTTTGGAAAGCAAACATTCTAACGTATAATCTATGAGGCATTGTGAGCCTTTTGAATGACTCATTTTTTTCCAGAAGTTTTTGGAAAATGTGGGAAAAAATTAAAACGCATTTTATTTTACACAAAGTTGTCCATTTATAAGATATTTTTAACACAGAGCATATACATAGCAAAAATGACACCCCTAAATAAATTCTGCTACTCTTCCTGAGTATGGTGACACCACATGTGTGAGACTTTTGCACAGCCTGGCCACATACAGAGGCCCAATATTGAAATAGCACCTTCAGTCGTTCTACAAGCATAAATTACAAATCTCATTTCTCAACCCCCATTACACTTTTGAAGGCCCTGAAGCACCAGGACAATAGAAATGCAAACAAAATGACCCCATTTTGAAAAGCAAACACCCCAACGTATAATCTATGAGGCATAATGAGTCTTTTGAATGACTCATTTTTTTCCAGAAGTTTTTGGAAAATGTGGAAAAAAAATTAAAATGCATTTTTTTTTTACACAAAGTTGTCCATTTTATACAATATTTCTAACACATAGCATGTACATAGCAAAAATGACACCTCAAAATACATTCTGCTACTCCTCCTGAGTATGGCGATACCACGTGTGAGACTTTTACACAGCCTGGCCACATACAGAGACCCAACATCCAAATAGCACCTCCAGTTGTTCTAGGGACATAAATTACACATATAAATTACTGCCAACCTATCACATTGTTGAAGGCCCTTCATATTTCTAACACATAGCATGTACTATACATACCAATTACAAACCAAAATACATTCTGCTGAGCAAAGGGTAAACAAAAGATTACCTGCGGTTTTAGTAGTGCAGTGGTCCACAGAGCAGATCATCGGTCCAGGCAGCAGGCAGGAACATGGACAGGGACAGCAGAACAGGCAGCAGGCAGGATTACTGTCCATAGTCAGTACAGGTAGAGATATTGGCAGCACAGCCAAAGCATTGGTCCAGGTAGCAGACAGGGATGTGGTCAGCAGCAGCAAAAGGTTCGTCCGTGCAGCAGGCAGGAATACTGTCCATAGTTAGTACAGGCAGCAGGCAGAGATATGGTCAGTACAGCCAAAGTATTGGTGCAGGCAATAGGCACATGGTCCACAAAAAGTCCTGGGTCAGTGCAGGCAAAGATATTGTCAGTACAGCCAAAGTATTTGTCCAGGCAGCAGGCAGGACCATCAAGCTTAGTGCCTCGGTCAGGAAAGAATGGGAACAAGGGTAGAGGCTTCTCCCACCCAAATCGATTTGAAGCCTCCGGACACCAGACCGTGTTCTGGAGATTACAAAACAAAGAAAAAAACAATAACTGTTTTTCTCAAATCAGAACACCATTCTGGAGCCCCTCAAATATGTTAGACCCCTGTGTAGAAGGGTGAAAGATCAGTACAAGGGGCAGGCAAAAACATAGTCAACTGGCCGAGGTCTGTGCAGGTAAAAGGCAGAAATAGACGGTAGAGGCATAGTCGATACAGTCCAGGGTCAGTTCACGTGAAAGGCAGAAACATGGTGGATAAACAATGCAGGCAGAGGCATAGTCAAGAAACAGGAATGGGTCAGTTCACACGGAAGGCAGTGGTATGGTTGGTTGAGGCACCAGGGAAATAACCAGCACAGAAATTGAAAATGGCATATACCAGGCTGTACATTATACACCGGGCTCTGTATATCATATGCCCGGCTGCACATTATACACCGGGCTCTGTACATCATACAAAAGGCTGCACATTATACACCGGGCTCTGTATAGCATATGCCAGGCTGTAAATTATACACCGGGCTCTGTATATCATAAGTCAAGCTGTGCATTATACACCGGGCTCTGTATATCATATACCAAGCTGCACATTATACACCGGGCTCTGTATATCATATACCAGGCTGCACATTATACACCGGGCTCTGTAGATCATATACCAGGCTGTACATTATACACCGGGCTCTGTACATCATATAGTTGGCTGTACATTATACACCGGGCTCTGTACATCATATACCAGGCTGTACATTATACACCGGGCTCTGTATATCATATACCAGGCTGTACATTCTTCACCGGGCTCTGTGTATCATACACAAAGCTGTACATTATACACCGGGCTCTGTATATCATATACCAAGCTGTATATTATACATCGGGCTCTGTATTTCATATACCAAGCTGTACATTATACACCAGGCTCTGTATATCATATACCAAGCTGTACATTATACACCGGGCTCTGTATATCATATACCAAGCTGTACATTATACACCAGGCTCTGTATATCATATACCAGGCTGTACATTATACATTGAGCTCTCTATATCATATACCAGGCTGTACATTATACACTGGGCTCTGTACATCATATAACAAGCTGTACATTATACACCAGGCTCTGTATATCATATACCAGGCTGTACATTATACAACGGGCTCTGTATATCATATACCAGGCTGTACATTATACACTGGGCTCTGTACATCATATACCAGGCTGTACATTATACACCGGGCTCTGTATATCATATACCAGGCTGTACATTATACACCGGGCTCCGTACATCATATACCAGGCTGTACATTATACACCGGGCTCTATACATCATATACTAGGCTGTACATTATACACCGGGCTCTGTACATCATATACCAGGCTGTACATTATACACCGGGCTCTGTAAATCATATACTAGGCTGTACATTATACACCGGGCTCTGTATATTATATACCAAGCTGTGCATTATACACCGGGCTCTGTACATCATATACCAGCCTTTACATTATACACCTTGTTCTGTATATCATATACCAAGCTGTACATTATACACCGGGCTCGGTATATCATATACCAAGCTGTATATTATACACCGGGCTCTGTACATCATATACCAAGCTGTGGATTAAACACCGGGCTCTTTATATCATATACCAAGCTATACATTATACACCGGGCTCTGTATATCATATACCAAGCTGTACATTATACACCGGGCTCTGTATATCATATACCAAGCTGTATATTATACACCGGGCTCTGTATATCATACACCAGGCTGTACATTATACATTGGGCTCTGTATATCATATACCAAGCTTTACATTATACACCGGGCTCTGTCCATCATATACCAGGCTGTACATTATACATCGGGCTCTGTATATCATATACCAAGCTGTATATTTTACACCGGACTCTGTATATCATATACCAGGCTGCACATTATACACCGGGCTCTGTACATCATATTCCAGGCTGCACATTATACACCGGACTCTGTATATCATATACCACAGGATGCACATTATACACCGGGCTCTGTACATCATATACCAGGCTTTACATTATACGCCAGGCTCTGTACATCATATACCAGGCTGTACATTATACACTGGGCTCTATACATCATATACTAGGCCTTACATTATAGACCGGTCTCTGTATATCATATACCAGGCTGTACATTATACACCGGGCTCTGTATATCATATACCAAGCTGTACATTATACACCGGGCTCTGTATATCATATACCAAGCTGTATATTATACACCGGGCTCTGTATATCATATACCAATCTGTATATTATACACCTGGCTCTGTACATCATATACCAGGCTGTACATTATACACGGGCTCTGTATATCATACACCAGGCTGTACATTATACATTAGGCTCTGTATATCATATACCAAGCTTTACATTATACATCGGGCTCTGTATATCATATACCAAGCTGTATATTTTACATCAGACTCTGTATATCATATACCAGGCTGCACATTATACACTGGGCTCTGTACATCATATTCCAGGCTGCACATTATACACCGGGCTCTGTATATCAAATACCAGGATGCACATTATACACCGGGCTCTGTATATCATATACCAAGCTGTACATTATACACCAGGCTCTGTATATCATATACCAAGCTGTATATTATACACCGGGCTCTGTATATCATATACCAGGCTGTATATTATACACCTGGCTCTGTATATCATATACCAGGCTGTACATTATACACGGGCTCTGTATACCATACACCAGGCTGTACATTATACATTGAGCTCTGTATATCATATACCAAGCTTTACATTATACATCGGGCTCTGTATATCATATACCAAGCTGTATATTTTACACCGGACTGTGTATATCATATATCAGGCTGCACATTATACACCGGGCTCTGTATATCATATACCAGGATGCACATTATACACCGGGCTCTGTACATCATATAACAGGCTGTACATTATACACCGGGCTCTGTATATCATATACCAGGCTGTACATTATACACTGGGCTCTGTACATCATATACCAAGCTGTACATTATACATCGGGCTCTGTATATCATATACCAGGCTTTACATTATACACCTTGTTCTGTATATCATATACCAAGCTGTACATTATACACCGGGCTCGGTATATCATATACCAAGCTGTATATTATACACCGGGCTCTGTACATCATATACCAAGCTGTGGATTAAACACCGGGCTCTTTATATCATATACCAAGCTATACATTATACACCGGGCTCTGTATATCATATACCAAGCTGTACATTATACACCGGGCTCTGTATATCATATACCAAGCTGTATATTATACACCGGGCTCTGTATATCATATACAAGGCTGTATATTATACACCTGGCTCTGTATATCATATACCAGGCTGTAAATTATACACGGGCTCTGTATATCATACACCAGGCTGTACATTATACATTGGGCTCTGTATATCATATACCAAGCTTTACATTATACACCGGGCTCTGTCCATCATATACCAGGCTGTACATTATACATCAGGCTCTGTATATCATATACCAAGCTGTATATTTTACACCGGACTCTGTACATCATATTCCAGGCTGCACATTATACACCGGGCTCTGTATATCATATACCACAGGATGCACATTATACACCGGGCTCTGTACATCATATACCAGGCTGTACATTATACACCGGGCTCTGTATATCATATACCAGGCTGTACATTATACACCGGGCTCTGTATATCATATACCAGGCTTTGCATTATACGCCGGGCTCTGTACACCATATACCAAGCTGTACATTATACACTGGGCTCTATACATCATATACTAGGCCTTACATTATAGACCGGTCTCTGTATATCATATACCAAGCTGTATATTATACACCTGGCTCTGTACATCATATACCAGGCTGTACATTATACACGGGCTCTGTATATCATACACCAGGCTGTACATTATACACCAGGCTCTGTATATCATATACCAAGCTGTATATTATACACCGGGCTCTGTATATCATATACCAGGCTGTATATTATACACCGGGCTCTGTATATCATATACCAAGCTGTACATTATACACCAGGCTCTGTATATCATATACCAAGCTGTACATTATACACCAGGCTCTGTATATCATATACCAAGCTTTACATTATACATCGGGCTCTGTATATCATATACCAAGCTGTATATTTTACATCAGACTCTGTATATCATATACCAGGCTGCACATTATACACTGGGCTCTGTACATCATATTCCAGGCTGCACATTATTCACCGGGCTCTGTATATCAAATACCAGGATGCACATTATACACCGGGCTCTGTATACCATATACCAAGCTGTACATTATACACCAGGCTCTGTATATCATATACCAAGCTGTATATTATACACCGGGCTCTGTATATCATATACCAGGCTGTATATTATACACCTGGCTCTGTATATCATATACCAGGCTGTACATTATACACGGGCTCTGTATACCATACACCAGGCTGTACATTATACATTGAGCTCTGAATATCATATACCAAGCTTTACATTATACATCGGGCTCTGTATATCATATACCAAGCTGTATATTTTACACCGGACTCTGTATATCATATATCAGGCTGCACATTATACACCGGGCTCTGTACATCATATTCCAGGCTGCACATTATACACCGGGCTCTGTATATCATCTACCAGGATGCACATTATACACCGGGCTCTGTACATCATATACCAGGCTGTACATTATACACCGGGCTCTGTATATCATATACCAGGCTGTACATTATACACTGGGCTCTGTACATCATATACCAAGCTGTACATTATACATCGGGCTCTGTATATCATATACCAGGCTTTACATTATACATTGAGCTCTCTATATCATATACCAGGCTGTACATTATACACTGGGCTCTGTACATCATATACCAAGCTGCACATTATACACCGGGCTCTGTATATCATATACCAGGCTGTACATTATACACCGCGCTCTGTATATCATATACCAGGCTGTACATTATACACTGGGCTCTGTACATCATATACCAAGCTGTACATTAACTGGTTCCCCACCGCGCGCCGTCTTTTCACGGCGGCAGTCGGGGAGCCCTGCGCGAATCGCCGTAAATAAGCGACGATCTGCATTTGGCCACCAGGGGGCGCGCGCACCAATCAATAAACGCAGATTGCAATTTTTTTATCGCAAATATGAGGAATTATATTAATCGGCCAAAAACGGTGAAAAAAATGTTTTTTTATATTTTTTTTTTGGATTTGAATTTTAGCAAAAAGTAAGAAATTTGGGGTTTTTTTGCAAAATGGTCGCTCTTCTTTTGTTCATAGCGGTGATAAGAAATGACGCAGAGGCGATCAAATACCACCAAAAGAAAACTCTATTTGTGGGAAAAAAAGGACGCAAATTTTGTACAACGTCGCACGACCGCGCAATTGTCAGTTAAAGCGACGCAGCGCCGAATCGCAAAAAGTGCTCTGGTCCTAAAGTGGGAAATTCTTCCGGGGCTGAAGTGGTTATACACCGGGCTCTGTATATCATATACCAGGCTGTACATTATACACCGGGCTCCGTACATCATATACCAGGCTGTACATTATACACTGGGCTCTGTATATCATATACCAGGCTGTACATTATACACCAGGCTCTGTAAATCATATACTAGGCTGTACATTATACACCGGGCTCTGTATATTATATACCAAGCTGTACATTATACACCGGGCTCTGTACATCATATACCTGGCTTTACATTATACACCGGGTTCTGTATATCATATACCAAGCTGTACATTATACACCGGGCTCGGCATATCATATACCAAGCTGTATATTATACACCGGGCTCTGTACATCATATACCAAGCTGTGCATTAAACACCGGGTTCTTTATATCATATACCAAGCTGTACATTATACACCGGGATCTGTATATCATATACCAAGCTGTACATTATACCCCGGGCTCTGTATATCATATACCAAGCTGTATATTATACACCGGGCTCTGTATATCATATACAAGGCTGTATATTATACACCTGGCTCTGTAAATCATATACCAGGCTGTACATTATACACGGGCTCTGTATATCATACACCAGGCTGTACATTATACATTGGGCTCTGTATATCATATACCAAGCTTTACATTATACACCGGGCTCTGTCCATCATATACCAGGCTGTACATTATACATCGGGCTCTGTATATCATATACCAAGCTGTATATTTTACACCGGGCTCTATACATCATATACCAGGCTTTACATTATACACCGGTCTCTGTATATCATATACCAGGCTGTACATTATACACCGAGCTCTGTATATCATATACCAGGCTGTACATTATACACCGGGCTCTGTATATCATATACCAGGATGCACATTATACACCGGGCTCTGTATATCATATACCAGGATGCAAATTATACACCGGGCTCTGTATATCATATACCAAGCTGTACATTATACACCAGGCTCTGTATATCATATACCAAGCTGTACATTATACACCGAGCTCTGTATATCATATACCAGGCTGTACATTATACACCGGGCTCTGTATATCATATACCAGGATGCACATTATACACCGAGCTCTGTATATCATATACCAGGCTGTACATTATACACCAGGCTCTGTATATCATATACCAAGCTGTATATTATACACCGGGCTCTGTATATCATATACCAGGCTGTATATTATACACCGGGCTCTGTATATCATATACCAAGCTGTACATTATACACCAGGCTCTGTATATCATATACCAAGCTGTACATTATACACCAGGCTCTGTATATCATATACCAAGCTGTATATTATACACCGGGCTCTGTATATCATATACCAATCTGTATATTATACACCTGGCTCTGTACATCATATACCAGGCTGTACATTATACACGGGCTCTGTATATCATACACCAGGCTGTACATTATACATTAGGCTCTGTATATCATATACCAACCTTTACATTATAAATCGGGCTCTGTATATCATATACCAAGCTGTATATTTTACATTGGACTCTGTATATCATATACCAGGCTGCACATTATACACTGGGCTCTGTACATCATATTCCAGGATGCACATTATACACCGGGCTCTGTATATCATATACCAGGCTGTACATTATACACCAGGCTCTGTATATCATATACCAAGCTGTACATTATACACCGGGCTCTGTATATCATATACCAAGCCGTACATTATACACCAGGCTCTGTATATCATATACCAAGCTGTATATTATACACCGGGCTCTATATATCATATACCAGGCTGTATATTATACACCTGGCTCTGTATATCATATACCAGGCTGTACATTATACAGGGGCTCTGTATACCATACACCAGGCTGTACATTATACATTGGGCTCTGTATATCATATACCAAGCTTTACATTATACATCGGGCTCTGTATATAATATACCAAGCTGTATATTTTACACCGGACTCTGTATATCATATACCAGGCTGCACATTATACACCGGGCTCTGTACATCATATTCCAGGCTGCACATTATACAACGGGCTCTGTATATCATATACCAGGATGCACATTATACACCGGGCTCTGTACATGATATACCAGGCTGTACATTATACACCGGGCTCTGTATATCATATACCAGGCTGTACATTATACACCGGGCTCCGTACATCATATACCAGGCTGTATATTATACACCGGGCTCTGTATATCATATACCAGGCTGTACATTACACACCGGGCTATGTACACCATATACCAGCCTGTACATTATACACTGGGCTCTGTATATCATATGCCCGGCTGCACATTATACACCGGGCTCTGTACATAATACAAAAGGCTGCACATTATACACCGGGCTCTGTATATCATATGCCAGGCTGTACATTATACACGGGCTCTGTATACCATACACCAGGTTGTACATTATACATCGGGCTCTGTATATCATATGCCAGGCTGTAAATTATACATTGGGCTCTGTATATCATATGCCAGGCTGTAAATTATACACCGGGCTCTATATATCATATACCAAGCTGCACATTATACACCGGGCTCTGTATATCATATACCAGGCTGCACATTATACACCGGGCTCTGTAGATCATATACCAGGCTGTACATTAAACACTGGGCTCTGTACATCATATAGCTGGCTGTACATTATACACCGGGCTCTGTACATCATATACCAGGCTGTACATTATACACCGGGCTCTGTATATCATATACCAGGCTATACATTCTTCACCGGGCTCTGTGTATCATACACCAAGCTGTACATTATACACCGAGCTCTGTATATCATATACCAAGCTGTATATTATACATCGGGCTCTGTATTTCATATACCAAGCTGTACATTATACACCGGGCTCTGTATCTCATATACCAGGCTGTACATTATACACTGGGCTCTGTACATCATATACCAGGCTGTACATTATACATTGGGCTCTGTATATCATATACCAGGCTGTACATTATACATTGAGCTCTCTATATCATATACAAGGCTGTACATTATACACTAGGCTCTGTACATCATATACCAAGCTGTACATTATACGCCGGGCTCTGTATCTCATATACCAGGCTGTACATTATACACAGGGCTCTGTATATCATATACCAGGCTGAACATTATACACCGGGCTCTGTATATCATATACCAGGCTGTACATTATACACCGGGCTCCGTACATCATATACCAGGCTGTATATTATACACCGGGCTCTATACATCATATACTAGGCTGTACATTATACCCCGGGCTCTGTAAAACATATACTATGCTGTACATTATACACCGGGCTCTGTATATTATATACCAAGCTGTACATTATACACCGGGCTCTGTACATCATATACCAGGCTTTACATTATACACCGGGTTCTGTATATCATATACCAAGCTGTACATTATACACCGGGCTCGGTATATCAAATACCAAGCTGTATATTATACACCGGGCTCTGAACATCATATACCAAGCTGTGCATTAAACACCGGGCTCTTTATATCATATACCAAGCTATACATTATACACCGGGCTCTGTATATCATATACCAAGCTGTACATTATACACCGGGCTCTGTATATCAACACCAAGCTGTATATTATACACCGGGCTCTGTATATCATATACAAGGCTGTATATTATACACCTGGCTCTGTATATCATACACTAGGCTGTACATTATACACTGGGCTCTGTATATCATATACCAAGCTTTACATTATACACCGGGCTCTGTCCATCATATACCAGGCTGTACATTATACATCGGGCTCTGTATATCATATACCAAGCTGTATATTTTAAACGGGACTCTGAATATCATATACCAGGCTGCACATTACACACCGGGCTCTGTATATCATATACCACAGGATGCACATTATACACCGGGCTCTGTACATCATATATCAGGCTGTACATTATACACCGGGCTCTGTATATCATATACCAGGCTGTACATTATACACCGGGCTCTATACATCTTATACTAGGCTGTACATTATACACCGGTCTCTGTATATCATATACCAGGCTGTACATTATACACCGGGCTCTGTATATCATATACCAAGCTATACATTATACACCGGGCTCTGTATATCATATACCAGCCTGTACATTATACACCGGGCACTGTATATCATATACCAAGCTGTATATTATACACAGGGCTCTGTATATCATATACCAATCTGTATATTATACACCTGGCTCTGTACATCATATACCAGGCTGCACATTATACACCGGGCTCTGTATATCATATACCACAGGATGCACATTATACACCGGGCTCTGTACATCATATACCAGGCTGTACATTATACACCGGGCTCTGTATATCATATACCAGGCTTTACATTATACACCGGGCTCCGTACATCATATACCAGGCTGTACATTATACACCTGGCTCTGTATATCATACAGCAGGCTGTACATTGTACATTGGGCTCTACATATCATATACCAAGCTTTACATTATACACCGGGCTCTGTCCATCATATACCAGGCTGTACATTATACATCGGGCTCTGTATATCATATGCCAAGCTGTATATTTTAAACGGGACTCTGTATATCATATACCAGGCTTTACATTATACACCGGGCTCCGTACATCATATACCAGGCTGTACATTATACACCGGGCTCTATACATCTTATACTAGGCTGTACATTATACACCGGTCTCTGTATATCATATACCAGGCTGTACATTATACACCGGGCTCTGTATATCATATACCAAGCTGTACATTATACACTGGGCTCTGTATATCATATACCAGCCTGTACATTATACACCGGGCACTGTATATCATATACCAAGCTGTATATTATACACCGGGCTCTGTATATCATATACCAATCTGTATATTATACACCTGGCTCTGTACATCATATACCAGGCTGTACATTATACACCGGGCTCTATACATCTTATACTAGGCTGTACATTATACACCGGTCTCTGTATATCATATACCAGCCTGTACATTATACACCGGGCACTGTATATCATATACCAGGCTGTACATTATACACGGGCTCTGTATATCATACACCAGGCTGTACATTATACATTAGGCTCTGTATATCATATACCAGGCTGTATATTATACACCGGGCTCTATACATCATATACTAGGCTGTACATTATACACCGGGCTCTGTATATCATATACTAGGCTGTACATTATACACCGGGCTCTGTATATTATATACCAAGCTGTACATTAAACTCCGGGCTCTGTACATCATATACCAGGCTTTACAATATACTCCGGGTTCTGTTTATCATATACCAAGCTGTACATTATTCACCGGGCTCTGTATATCAAATACCAAGCTGTATATTATACACCGGGCTCTGTACATCATATACCAAGCTGTGCATTAAACACCGGGCTCTTTATATCATATACCAAGCTATACATTATACACCGGGCTCTGTATATCATATACCAAGCTGTACATTATAAACCGGGCTCTGTATATCATATACCAAGCTGTACATTATACACCGAGCTCTGTATATCATATACCAGGCTGTATATTATACACCTGGCTCTGTATATCATACAGCAGGCTGTACATTATACATTGGGCTCTATATATCATATACCAAGCTTTACATTATACACCGGGCTCTGTCCATCATATACCAGGCTGTACATTATACATCGGGCTCTGTATAGCATATGCCAAGCTGTATATTTTAAACGGGACTCTGTATATCAGATACCAGGCTGCACATTATACACCGGGCTCTGTACATCATATTCCAGGCTGCACATTATACACCGGGCTCTGTATATCATATACCACAGGCTGTACATTATACACCGGGCTCTGTATATCATATACCAGGCTGTACATTATACACCGGGCTCTGTATATCATATACCAGGCTGTACATTATACACCGGGCTCCGTACATCATATACCAAGCTTTACATTATACACCGGGCTCTGTATATCATATACCAGGCTGCACATTATACACCGGGCTCTGTACATCATACACCAGGCTGCACATTATACACCGGGCTCTGTATATCATATGCCAGGCTGTACATTATACATGGGCTCTGTATACCATACACCAGGCTGTACATTATACACCGGGCTCTGTATATCATATACTAGGCTGTACATTATACATCGGGCTCTGTTTATCATATGCCAGGCTGTAAATTATACACCAGGCTCTGTATATCATATACCAAGCTGCACATTATACACCGGGCTCTGTATATCATATACCAGGCTGTACATTATACACAGGGCTCTGTACATCATATAGCTGGCTGTAAATTATACAGCGGGCTCTGTACATCATATACCAGGCTGTTGATTATACACCGGGCTCTGTATATCATATACCAGGCTGTACATTCTTCACCAGGCTCTTGATATCATACACGAAGCGGTACATTATACACCGGGCTCAGTATATCATATACCAGGCTGTACATTATACACTGGGCTCTGTATATCATATACCAGGCTGTACATTATACACCAGGCTCTGTATATCATATACCAGGCTGTACATTATACACCGGGCTCTGTATATCATATACCAGGCTGTACACTATACACCGGGCTCTGTATATCATATACCAAGCTGTACATTATACACCGGGCTCTGTATATCATATACCAGGCTGTACATTATACACCGGGCTCTGTATATCATATACCAGGCTGTACATTATACACTGGGCTCTGTATATCATATACCAGGCTGTACATTATACATCAGGCTCTGTATATCATATACAAAAAAACGGGCAGCACAGGGGGCTGTCCATAAAGTCACCATATAGGTAGCCACTGGGATATATGAATGAAAAAAGGAAAACCAAACATGAATGTAATATAAATGATTGCAAATTTTATTTGGATACAATGCTTACAACTGGATGTACACACAGTGTAGAGCATAAGTAAAAACCAATCAGAGGACCACCACCATTGACAACGTTGTCAAACACAATAACAATATAAAAAAATACATAAAGAATACATAGAGGTTCCTCAGAGCCAAGGCAAGTGAGGGCCTTCCAAAATGGAATTGCCCTCTAACCTGAATGGAAGAGAGGAGAGCCAGCAAACCAGCCCACACACCCCCAGCACATAGAGGGGGATCCCAGCACAGAATAGACTAGGGCCATGGAACAGGGATGAGCCTCACAGGGCATAAGAGCAGCAAAGGGCATAAGCACATGAACATGCATGTACCATGGCATGGAACTACAAAAACATATGTTTGGGGTCCCCAGCTTGGACATAAACGATATGAAAAGGAAACAGAAAATACACAGTCAGATAGTGTTGACCAGAGAGCAAAGTAGAGGGGTCAGTCCGATGATAGCAACAGCCATGACCGGCCAGCTACGGACTGACTACCCTAGGCCCCGGTGCCCAGGCCACAACCGATACCTGCCTGATGATAGCAATATCCCCCGACCACCGACACAAGTCCAGAAACACAAGGGGGAGGGGGGTCGGCTACAGGCAAGTGGACCTGGCACGGGCCTGGTGGAGTGAGGTATGGGGGAGTGCTCACAAGCTCTAAAGGTCGGACCTGCACGGACTGCCACTGGATGAGGGGAAGACACACACGCCCCCGAACCCGGATGATGCCGAGGTATCACCTGGGGGGGACCCAGGTGGTGGCGGGGGTGAGCGCCCGTCAGTGGATCGGGGGGCCAGCTGAGTGTGGGGACCGAAGGCACTGAACGATCAACACTCAGGCGATATAAACTCACCGATCCGGACGGTGATCAGCTGTGCCAAAGAGCCGGTCCCAAAAATGAAGCCGCACACAAATCTTCTGGAGTTCACCACGCAGAGAGGCAGAGAGGCAGTACTGACGATCGTTCCAAGCGGGGACGTGTAGTTCTCGGCGGGGATCAGATCCTCATGGGGATGTGGGTGCTAGCGAGCTGGCGTGTAGGCACAACTGTCTGTATATCATATACCAGGCTGTACATTATACCCCGGGCTCTGTATACCATATACCAGGTTGTACATTATACATCAGGCTCTGTATATCATATACCAGGCTGTACATTATACATCGGGCTCTGTATATCATATACCAGGCTGTACATTATACACTGGGCTCTGTATATCATGTACCAGGCTGTACATTATACACCGGGCTCTGTATATCATATACCAGGCTGTACATTATACCCCGGGCTCTGTATACCATATACCAGGTTGTACATTATACATCAGGCTCTGTATATCATATACCAGGCTGTACATTATACATCGGGCTCTGTATATCATATACCAGGCTGTACATTATACATCAGGCTCTGTATATCATATACCAGGCTGTACATTATACATCGGGGTCTGTATATCATATACCAGGCTATACATTATACACTGGGCTCTGTATATCATATACCAGGCTGTACATTATACACCGGGCTCTGTATATCATATACCAGGCTTTACATTATGCATCGGGCTCTGTATATCATATACCAGGCTGTACATTATACACCGGGCTCTGTATATCATATACCAGGCTGTAAATTATACACCGGGCTCTGTATATCATATACCAGGCTGTACATTATACACTGGGCTCTGTATATCATATACCAGGCTGTACATTATACACCGGGCTCCGTACATCATATACCAGGCTGTATATTATACACCGGGCTCTATACATCATATACTAGGCTGTACATTACACCCCGGGCTCTGTAAATCATATACTAGGCTGTACATTATACACCGGGCTCTGTATATTATATACCAAGCTGTACATTATACACCGGGCTCTGTACATCATATACCAGGCTGTACATTATACACCGGGCTCTGTATATCATATACCAGGCTTTACATTATACACCTGGCTCCGTACATCGTATACCAGGCTGTACAGTATACACCGGGCTCTATACATCTTATACTAGGCTGTACATTATACACCGGTCTCTGTATATCATATACCAGGCTGTACATTATACACCGGGCTCTGTATATCATATACCAAGCTGTACATTATACACCGGGCTCTGTATATCATATACCAGCCTGTACATTTTACACCGGGCACTGTATATCATATACCAAGGTGTACATTATACCCCAGGCTCTGTATATCATATACCAAGCTGTATATTATACACCGGGCTCTGTATATCATATACCAATCTGTATATTATACACCTGGCTCTGTACATCATATACCAGGCTGTACATTATACACGGGCTCTGTATATCATACACCAGGCTGTATATTATACACCGGGCTCTGTATATCATATACTAGGCTGTACATTATACACCGGGCTCTGTATATTATATACCAAGCTGTACATTAAACACCGGGCTCTGTACATCATATACCAGGCTTTACATTATACACTGGGTTCTGTTTATCATATACCAAGCTGTACATTATACACCGGGCTCTGTATATCAAATACCAAGCTGTATATTATACACCGGGCTCTGTACATCATATACCAAGCTGTGCATTAAACACCGGGCTCTTTATATCATATACCAAGCTATACATTATACACCGGGCTCTGTATATCATATACCAAGCTGTACATTATAAACCGGGCTCTGTATATCATATACCAAGCTGTACATTATACACCGAGCTCTGTATATCATATACAAGGCTGTATATTATACACCTGGCTCTGTATATCATACAGCAGGCTGTACATTATACATTGGGCTCTATATATCATATACCAAGCTTTACATTATACACCGGGCTCTGTATATCATATGCCAAGCTGTATATTTTAAACGGGACTCTGTATATCAGATACCAGGCTGCACATTATACACCGGGCTCTGTATATCATATGCCAAGCTGTATATTTTAAACGGGACTCTGTATATCAGATACCAGGCTGCACATTATACACCGGGCTCTGTATATCATATACCACAGGATGCACATTATACACCGGGCTCTGTACATCATATACCAGGCTGTACATTATACACCGGGCTTCTCGGGCCACATATTACACGTCGGACCATAGACTATATGTCTCAGGGCAAATTTTATATGTCGAACCGTATACTATATGTCTCGGGCCACATATTAC
>BLSH010180395.1:257894-271829 GCA_018402905.1 Glandirana rugosa
ATATCATATACCAGGCTGTACATTATACACCGGGCTCTGTATATCATATACCAGGCTGTAAATTATACACCGGGCTCTGTATATCATATACCAGGCTGTACATTATACACTGGGCTCTGTATATCATATACCAGGCTGTACATTATACACCGGGCTCCGTACATCATATACCAGGCTGTATATTATACACCGGGCTCTATACATCATATACTAGGCTGTACATTACACCCCGGGCTCTGTAAATCATATACTAGGCTGTACATTATACACCGGGCTCTGTATATTATATACCAAGCTGTACATTATACACCGGGCTCTGTACATCATATACCAGGCTTTACATTATACACCGGGTTCTGTATATCATATACCAAGCTGTACATTATACACCGGGCTCGGTATATCAAATACCAAGCTGTATATTATACACCAGGCTCTGTACATCATATACCAAGCTGTGCATTAAACACCGGGCTCTTTATATCATATACCAAGCTATACATTATACACTGGGCTCTGTATATCATATACCAAGCTGTACATTATACACCGGGCTCTGTATATCATATACCAAGCTGTATATTATACACCGGGCTCTGTATATCATATACAAGGCTGTATATTATACACCTGGCTCTGTATATCATTCACTAGGCTGTACATTATACATTAGGCTCTGTATATCATATACCAAGCTTTACATTATACACCGGGCTCTGTCCATCATATACCAGGCTGTACATTATACATCGGGCTCTGTATATCATATACCAGGCTGTACATTATACACTGGGCTCTGTATATCATATACCAGGCTGTACATTATACACTGGGCTCTGTATATCATATACCAGGCTGTACATTATACATCAGGCTCTGTATATCATATACCAGGCTGTACATTATACCCCGGGCTCTGTATACCATATACCAGGTACATTATACACCGGGCTCTGTATATCATATACCAGGCTGTAAATTATACACCGGGCTCTGTATATCATATACCAGGCTGTACATTATACACCGGGCTCTGTATATCATATACCAGGCTTTACATTATACACCGGGCTCCGTACATCATATACCAGGCTGTACATTATACACCTGGCTCTGTATATCATACAGCAGGCTGTACATTATACATTGGGCTCTATATATCATATACCAAGCTTTACATTATACACCGGGCTCTGTCCATCATATACCAGGCTGTACATTATACATCGGCCTCTGTATATCATATGCCAAGCTGTATATTTTAAACGGGACTCTGTATATCATATACCAGGCTTTACATTATACACCGGGCTCTGTATATCATATACCAGGCTGTACATTATACACCGGTCTCTGTATATCATATACCAGGCTGTACATTATACACCGGTCTCTGTATATCATATACCAGGCTGTACATTATACACCGGGCTCTGTATATCATATACCAAGCTATACCTTATACACCGGGCTCTGTATATCATATACCAGCCTGTACATTATACACCGGGCACTGTATATCATATACCAAGGTGTACATTATACCCCGGGCTCTGTATATCATATACCAAGCTGTATATTATACACCGGGCTCTGTATATCACATATACCAATCTGTATATTATACACCTGGCTCTGTACATCATATACCAGGCTGTACATTATACACGGGCTCTGTATATCATACACCAGGCTGTAAATTATACATTAGGCTCTGTATATCATATACCAAGCTGTACATTAAACACCGGGCTCTGTACATCATATACCAGGCTTTACATTATACACCGGGTTCTGTTTATCATATACCAAGCTGTACATTATACACCGGGCTCTGTATATCAAATACCAAGCTGTATATTATACACCGGGCTCTGTACATCATATACCAAGCTGTGCATTAAACACCGGGCTCTTTATATCATATACTAAGCTATACATTATACACCGGGCTCTGTATATCATATACCAAGCTGTACATTATACACCGAGCTCTGTATATCATATACAAGGCTGTATATTATACACCTGGCTCTGTATATCATACAGCAGGCTGTACATTATACATTGGGCTCTATATATCATATAACAAGCTTTACATTATACACTGGGCTCTGTCCATCATATACCAGGCTGTACATTATACATTGGGCTCTGTATATCATATGCCAAGCTGTATATTTTAAACAGGACTCTGTATATCAGATACCAGGCTGCACATTATACACCGGGCTCTGTACATCATATTCCAGGCTGCACATTATACACCGGGCTCTGTATATCATATACCACAGGATGCACATTATACACCGGGCTCTGTACATCATATACCAGGCTGTACATTATACACCGGGCTCTGTATATCATATACCAGGCTTTACATTATACACCGGGCTCCGTACATCATATACCAGGCTGTACATTATACACCGGGCTCTGTATATCATATACCAGGCTGTACATTATACACCGGGCTCTGTATATCATATACCAAGCTTTACATTATACACCGGGCTCTGTATATCATATACCAGGCTGCACATAATATATCGGGCTCTGTACATCATACACCAGGCTGCACATTATACACCGGGCTCTGTATATCATATGCTAGGCTGTACAATATACATGGGTTCTGTATACCATACACCAGGCTGTACATTATACACCGGGCTCTGTATATCATATACCAGGCTGTACATTATACACCGGGCTCTGTATATCATATACCAAGCTTTACATTATACACCGGGCTCTGTATATCATATACCAGGCTGCACATAATATATAGGGCTCTGTACATCATACACCAGGCTGCACATTATACACCGGGCTCTGTATATCATATGCTAGGCTGTACAATATACATGGGTTCTGTATACCATACACCAGGCTGTACATTATACATCGGGCTCTGTTTATCATATGCCAGGCTGTAAATTATACACCAGGCTCTGTATATCATATACCAGGCTGTACATTATACACCGGGCTCTGTATATCATATACCAGGCTGTACATTATACACAGGGCTCTGTACATCATATAGCTGGCTGTAAATTATACAGCGGGCTCTGTACATCATATACCAGGCTGTTGATTATACACCGGGCTCTGTATATCATATACCAGGCTGTACATTCTTCACCAGGCTCTTGATATCATACACCAAGCGGTACATTATACACCGGGCTCTGTATATCATATACCAAGCTGTACATTATACAGCGGGCTCTGTATATCATATACCAGGCTGTACATTATACACTGGGCTCTGTATATCATATACCAGGCTGTACATTATACACTGGGCTCTGTATATCATATACCAGGTTGTACATTATACATCAGGCTCTGTATATCATATACCAGGCTGTATATTATACACCGGGCTCTGTATATCATATACCAGGCTGTACATTATACATCGGGGTCTGTATATCATATACCAGGCTGTATATTATACACCGGGCTCTGTATATCATATACCAGGCTGTACATTATACATCGGGCTCTGTACATCATATACCAGGCTGTACATTATACACCGAGCTCTGTACATCATACACCAGGCTGTACATTATACACCGGGCTCTGTATATCATATACCAGGCTGTACATTTTACACCAGGCTCTGTATATCATATACCAGGCTGTACATTATACACAAGTATGTGCAAGAATCGCATAAATCTATAGCAGCGACAAATATGTGCAAGAATCGCATAAATATATAGCAACGACAAATATGTGCAAGAATCGCATAAATCTATAGCAACGACAAATATGTGCAAGAATCCCATAAATCTATAGCAGCGACAAATATGTGCAAGAATCACATAAATCTATAGCAGCGACAAATATGTGCAAGAATCGCATAATTCTATAGCAGTAACAAATATGTGCAAGAATGGCATAAATCTATAGCAGCAACAAATGTGTGCAAGAATCGCATAAATCTATAGCAGCGACAAATAGGAGCAAGAATCGCATAAATCTATAGCAGCAACAAATATGTCAAGAATCGCATAAATCTATAGCAGCAACAAATATGTGCAGGAATCGTATAAATCTATAGCAGCGATAAATATGTGCAAGAATCGTATAAATCTATTGCAGTGACAAATATGTGCAAGAATCGCATAAATCTATAGCAGCGATAAATATGTGCAAGAATCGTATAAATCTATTGCAGTGACAAATATGTGCAAGAATCGCATAAATCTATAGCAGCGACCAATATGTGCAAGAATCGCATAAATCTATAGCAGCGACAAATATGTGCAAGAATCGCATAAATCTATAGCAGCGACAAATATGTGCAAGAATCACATAAATCTATAGCAGCAACATATATGTGCAAGAATCGCATAAATCTATAGCAGCGACAAATATTTGCAAGTATCACATACATCTATAGCTGCGACAAATATGTGCAAGAATCGCATAAATCTATAGCAGCGACAAATATGTGCAAGTATCGCATAAATCTATAGCAGCAACATATATGTGCAAGAATCGCATAAATCTATAGCAGCGACAAATATTTGCAAGAATCGCATAAATCTATAGCAGCAACAAACATGTGCAAGAATCTCATAAATCTATAGCAGCGATAAATATGTGCAAAAATCGCATAAATCTATAGCAGCGATAAATATGTGCAAGAATTGCATAAATCCATAGCAACAACACATGTGTACAAAAATCGCATAAATTTATAGAAGCGATAAATATGTGCAAAAATCGCATAAGTCTATAGCAGCGATAAATATGTGTAAGAATCGCATAAATCTATAGCAGCGACAAACATGTGCAAGAATCGCATAAATCTATAGCAGCGACAAATACGTGCAAGAATCGCATAAATCTATAGCAACAACAAATATGTGCAAGAATCGCATAAATCTATAGCAGCGACAAATATGTGCAAGAATAGCATAAATCTATAGCAACAACAAATATGTGCAAGTATCGTATAAATCTATATTAGCGACAAATATGTGCAAGAATCGCATAAATCTATAGCAGTGACAAATATGTGCAAAAATTGCATAAATCTATAGCAGCGACAAATATGTGCAAGAATCGCATAAATCTATAGCAGCAACAAATATATGCAAGAATCGCATAAATCTATAGCAGCAACAAATATGTAGAAGAATAGCATAAATCTATAGCAACAACAAATATGTGCAAAAATCGCATAAATCTATAGCAGCGACAAATATGTGCAAGAATCGCATAAATCTATAGCAACAACAAATATGTGCAAGAATCGCATAAATCTATAGCAGCGACAAATATGTGCAAAAATTGCATAAATCTATAGGAGCGACAAATATGTGCAAGAATCGCATAAATCTATAGCAGCAACAAATATGTACAAGAATCGCATAAATCTATAGCAGCAACAAATATGTGCAAGAATCGCATAAATCTATAGCAACAACAAATATGTGCAAGAATCGCATAAATCTATAGCAGCGACAAACATGTGCAAGAATCGCATAAATCTATAGCAGCAACATATATGTGCAAGAATCGCATAAATCTATAGAAGCAACAAATATTTGCAAGAATCGCATAAATCTATAGCAGTGACAAATATGTACAAGAATCGCATAAATCTATAGCAGCAACAAATATCTGCAAGAATCGCATAAATCTATAACAACAACATATATGTGCAAGAATCGCATAAATCTATAGCAGCAACAAATATTTGAAAGAATCGCATAAATCTATAGCAGCGACAAATATGTGCAAGAATCGCATAAATCTATATTAGCGACAAATATGTGCAAGAATCGCATAAATCTATAGCAACAACAAATATGTGCAAGAATCGCATAAATCTATAGCAGCGACAAATATATGCAAGAATCGCATAAATCTATAGCAGCGACAAATATGTGCGAGAATCGCATAAATCTATAGCAGCGACAAATATGTGCAAGAATCGCATAAATCTATAGCAGCGACAAATATGTGCAAGAATCGCATAAATCTATAGCAGCGACAAGTATGTGCAAGAATCGCATAAATCTATAGCAGCGACAAATATGTGCAAGAATCGCATAAATCTATAGCAGCGACAAATATATGTGCGAGAATCGCATAAATCTATAGCAGCGACAAATATGTGCAAGAATCGCATAAATCTATATTAGCGACAAATATGTGCAAGAATCGCATAAATCTATAGCAGCAACAAACATGTGGAAGAATCGCATAAATCTATAGCAGCGACAGTTTTTTTTAATCTTCTTTTTGGGGGGGGGCGCCCAGGCGCCCCCTATGGGCGGGCTGCTACTGCTCACCAGTGACCATCAATGCAGCCGGATGGGCTGATGAGGTTTAGGCATTAATGGCTGTGTGTTGAGTTATTTTGGGGGGACAGCAAATATACACTGTTATACAAGCTGTACACTCACTACTTTACATTGTAGCAAAGTGCCATTTCTTCAGTGTTGTCACATGAAAAGATAGAATAAAATATATACATAAATGTGAGGGTGTACTTACTTTTGTGAAATACAGTATGGGCAAAAAATTGAAAAAAAACCCAACTATTAGTTTGGCAGTGAAAGGGTTAAAAAGGGGAAAACTGTTTTTTGGTGGTGAAAGGGTTAAAAAGGGGGATGGGGAGGGTTTAAAGAAAATAATTTGGAAAGGGTAAAAAAAATGACAGGATAAAAATATATTTAAGTTTGGCAAAGAAAGGGTTCATAGAAAGGGTGAAAATGGAAAAAAAAAATGGTTTGGTAGTAAAAGGGTTAAAAAGGGGGGTTGGTTTGGCAAAGAAAGGGTTCATAAAAGAAAGGAAATCCATGTGACTTGGCAGTGAAAGGGTTAAACATGGGATCATAATTGCCTTATAATCATGTTAAATAAAAGATAATGGGGAAAGAAATGAAAATATTTGATGTGCAGGAAAGCTTTATATGAAGTGATAAGGCTGCATTCAGTGTTATCATAGGAATCACAGATCTTTATTTTCAGCCATGGGACTGTAAGGTTTAAATCTCATTCAAAATAACGGTCACTTCAAAAAAAAACTGTTTTTCCAGGAGCCATATTCCTATTAGATTTGTATAATGAGCCTACAGGCTGAATTCACAAAGCTCACAAATAAGGATGAGGCTCCTTTGAAAAAAATCGTCAGTTATTTTTTTTGCTGAGTCATCAGGGGATTTCCAAGAAAAGGTCACATGACCTGTGATGTCATCAGTTGAGCCAGTATCAGCCAGTCACAGGAGGGTCGGGCACAGAAGCAGCGTGACCACTGACCAGTGAAGACCTGTTTCTTATCTCTCCAGAGATTTTATTACAATTTCATCTGATTTGATTTCAATCGATTCAGTTTCATAGCGATTTCTATTCTCGTACATTTAAAGCGTGTTTCTTTCTTCTTAACAATGAGACAATTTAAATGTACAAAGTTTATTTCTCTGAAAAACACCAAAGAGAAAGGCAGCAAAGGAGGCCCAGCTATGGAAGGAGATATCAATGATCAGCCTGCAGATCCTCCAACCAAGAAGACCTCCAGAATGAAGAAATGTCAGGCTTTTGTGCGCGGCTGCTTCAGAGCCGTTATTGGATGTTTTAGTTGCGGCTGTAAAGCCAATGGACATCAGGGGATTACAGACAGCGGTATTGGTGAGTATTGTGGATATTGATAGATAACCCCTCCCCCATATGTATAAGGATTGCCATGGTAAGAGAAGGTAAAAAGATTGGCGAATGAGAGAGAATACAAGAGAAAGTAGAAGGGATCTGTGTGCTATTTTGGAGTTTTGGATTTCACACTTGTTTTTTACAATAAACAAAGCTTCTATACTGAAAGACAGGATTTACAAATAGGTGACATTGTTTAGATGTTGAATTGTAAAAACAGTGGTATTCTGTCAGTTTTGCAATCCTGTCAGATGAGTACGCTTGCCGCTGCTTTTAAAATTTAACATCAAAACAGTGTGACGTATTTCTAAATACTGTTTATTAGTATATAAGCTCTGTTTACTGTAAAATGCAAAACTCCCATGGGATGTAATAAGATGTCCTCTTGCCGCCTTCTCACTGTGTCTTTACTGTGGGCGAGTGCGGGGTGTAGCAAGATGGTGGTGACGGAACGTCACTTCCGTTACCAGATTTGACAGCTCACCAAATCTGACAAAACACAGGCTTTTGCCTTGGAACACAGACGAGCGCCGCATTTCCGGATAGTGCAGTGTGCGTGCGTTCCAGGCATCCAGGATACCATTCCCTGGTCCACATAGCAGACATCTCAACCTGCAAAAACTCATTTCAGGGAGATGACGCTTCCACCCCCCCCCCCCCCCAATTAAATGCAGCCTAAGCCTAATGCAGTGTCCGTGAGCCCGCAGCCAAATGCCAAATGCGGGAGACTCTGCAACTCACGGGAGACTTGACAGGTCTGGCATAGTTTGTGAGACACTGTGCACCCCATTATAGGACTGGACAGCAGAGTTTGGAAGCATCATGTGATGAGTATTGGCTCAGTGTGTGTTTTTTGTGATTCATGCACCTTAAGCCTCGTACACACGGTGCGGCGGTCGTACGACCAAACGGCCCAAATCGTATGTTGGCTGTTGTATCTCATGTACTGACATAAGCTAAGCGATCGTACGACCAAGCCAAACGTGGTGACGTGTTACCAGCGTATAAAGAGGAAGTTCAGGTGCATGTGATTTGTGAATTAGGAACGTAGGTTTACACAAACGGACACTTTTGAGCGTTCCTGACTTCTGAGCATGCGTGTTTTGCACAGTACAACTTGTTGGACCAACTTCTCTGTATACACGATACAACGGTCGTACGAGCGCTTGTTGTACAACCAATGTTTTCTAGTCTGCTCATCCAACTTCTGTTGTACGACTGTCGTACCTTGGCTGTTCTAAGCGCACATACTAATGGTCAGATGATCGTACAACAGGCGGTCGTATGACCGTTCTCATTCGACCGTCGCACCGCGTGTGCGGGGCTTTATTGTATGAAGTAGCCAAGCCTTGGATTTCTTTTATATATAATTATTCAGGATGAGTTTACTAATATGATTGTATTATGATGCACATGTCTTGATCATGATCATCATAATTGATGTGGTATACTATGATTGATAGGTGTTAATTTGTTTGTACTATGATGTCCTGATCATTGTTATTATTGTGGTGTATTGTGATTGATAGGTGTTTGTTCATGCCCATGGGAAAGGGGTTAGGCCAGGCCCACGGGACAGGTAAGGCACACCCCCTGGGCTGGCACCATCAATTCAGTACAGCACATAAAAGCTGGCATGATGCATATGCCTATTAGGCTCTGAGGAAGAGGGATTTCTCAAAATGCGCTAGCCTATGTCTCCACAGAGATAGTCACATATGGTGTGGACATCATCACAGACTGTTTCTTTTCATGTCCTATATGTACACATATATAGGGATTTCCATGAACATTAATGAGGGGTCCCCCCAAATGTACACATGTATAGGGATTGCCATGAACATTAATGAGGGGTCCCCCCCAAATGTACACATGTATAGGGATTTCTATGGACATTGATGAAGGCCCCCCCCATATGTACATATGTATAGGGATTGCCATGGACATTCATGAGGGGTCCCCCTCCCATATGTACACATATATAGAGATTGCCATGGACATTGATTAGGGGTCTCCCCATATGTAGACATGTATAGTCATTTTCATGGACGTTGATGAGGGGTCCCCCCATATGTACACATAAATAGGGATTGCCATGGACATTGATGAGGGGTCCCCCCATATGTACACATGTATAGGGATTGCCATGGACATTAATGAAGGCCCCTCATATGTACACATGAATAAGGATTGCCATGGAGATTGATGAGGAGTCCCCTATATGTACACATGTATAGGGATTTTCATGGACATTGATGAGGGGTCCCCCATATGTACATGTTTTGGGAATCCCATGGACATTGATGAGGGGCCCCCCTCCCATATGTACACATGTGCAGGGATTGCCATGGACATTGATGAGGGGTCCCCCCCATATATTCACATGCATAGGGATTTCCATGGACATTGATGAGGGGCCCCCCCCCCATGTGTACACATGTATAGGGATTTCCATGGACATTGACGAAGGCCCCCCATATGCACACATGTATAGTGATTTTCATGGACATTGATGAGGGGTCCCTCCATATGTACACATGTATACGGATTTCCGTGGACATTGATGAGGGATCCCCCTATATGTACACATGTATAGGGATTGCCATGGACATTGATGAGGGGTCCCCCCATATGTACACATGTATAGGGATTGCCACGGACATTAATGAAGGCCCCTCATATGTACACTTGTATAGGGATTGCCATGGAGATTGATGAGGAGTCCCCCATATGTATACATGTATAGGGATTTACATGGACATTGATGAGGGGTCCCCCCATATGTACACATATATAGGGATTTCCATGGACATTGATGAGGGGTCCCCCCATATGTACACATATATAGGGATTGCCATGGACATTGATGAGGGGTCCCCCCATATGTACACATGTATAGGGATTGCCATGGACATTAATGAAGGCCCCTCATATGTACACATGTATAGGGATTGCCATGGAGATTGATGAGGAGTCCCCCATATGTACACATGTATAGGGATTTCCATGGACATTGATGAGGGGTCCCCCCATATGTACATGTTTTGGGAATCCCATGGACATTGATGAAGCCCCCCATATGTACACATGTATAGGGTTTGCCATGGACATTGATGAGGGCCCCTCATATGTACACATGCATAGGGATTTCCATGGAGATTGATGAGGGGTTCCTCCCATATGTACACACGTATAGGGAATTCCATGGACATTGATGATAGGTCCCCCATATGTACATATGTATAGGGATTGCCTTGGGCATTGATGAGGGGTCCTCCCCCCATATGTATACATGTATAGGGATTTCCATGGACATTGATGATGGGTCCCCCCATATGTACACATGCATAGGGATTGCTATTGACATTGATGAAGCCCCCCATATGTACACATGTGCAGGGATTGCCATGGACATTGATGAGGGGTCCCCCCCATATATTCACATGCATAGGGATTTCCATGGACATTGATGAGGGGTCCCCCCCATGTGTACACATGTATAGGGATTTCCATGGACATTGACGAAGGCCCCCCATATGCACACATGTATAGTGATTTTTCATGGACATTGATGAGGGGTCCCTCCATATGTACACATGTATACGGATTTCCGTGGACATTGATGAGGGATCCCCCTATATGTACACATGTATAGGGATTGCCATGGACATTGACGAAGGCCCCCCCATATGTACACATGTATAGGGATTGCCATGGACATCGATGAGGGGCCCCCCTCCCATATGTACACATGTATAGGGATATCCATGGACATTGACAACGGGTCCCCCCCATATGTACACATGTATAGGGATTGCCATGGACATTGATGAAGCCCCCCATATGTACACATGTATAGGGATTGCCATGGACATTGATGAAGCCCCTCATATGTACACATGCATAGGGATTTCCATGGAGATTGATGAGGGGTCCCTCCCATATGTACACACGTATAGGGAATTCCATGGACATTGATGATAGGTCCCTCATATGTACATATGTATAGGGATTGCCATGGGCATTGATGAGGGGTCCTCCCCCCATATGTACACATGTATAGGGATTTCCATGGACATTGATGATGGGTCCCCCCATATGTGCACATGTATAGGGATTGCCATTGACATTGATGAAGCCCCCCATATGTACACATGTATAGTGATTGCCATGGACATTGATTATAGGTCCCCCATATGTACACATATATAGGGATTGCCATAGGCATTGATGAGGGATCACCCCCAATATATACACATGTATAGGGATTTCCATGGTCATTGATGAGGGGTCCCCCCATATGTACATGTTTTGGGATTCCCATGGATATTGATGAGGAGTCCTCCCCCCATATGTACACATGTAGTGATTTCCATGGACATTGATGATGGGTCCCCCCTCCCCTATGTACACATGTATAGGGATTACCATGGACATTGAGGGGTCTCCCCATATGTACACATAAGTAGGGATCACCATGGACATTGATGAGGGGTCCTCCCTCATAGGTAAACATGTGTAGGGATTTCCATGGTCCTTGATGAGGGATCCTCCCCATATGTACACACATATAGGGATTTTAGACATTGATGAGGGGTCCTCCCCGATATGTACAAATGTATAGGGATTCCCATGGACATTGATGAGGGATCCCACTATATATACACATGTACAGAGATTTCCATGGACATTGATGAGGGGTCCTCCCCTATATGTACACATGTATAGTGATTGCCATGGAGATTGATGAGTGGTCACCCCCCATATGTACACATATATAGGGATTTCCATGGACATTGATGAGGGATCCTCCCCGATATGTACAAATGTATAGGGATTTCCATAGACATTGCTGAGGGATCCCCCTATATGTACACATGTACAGGGATTGCCATGGACATTGTTGGCTTTTGTCTTGTAAACCTCAATCTGCAGATTGTTAAATGAAGAGAAGCAAACTGTAATTCTTGGCGCTGTATACAGGGAGCCAACCCCCCTCTCACCTCTCTCTACCTGCCAGTGGCTAACTGACTTTTTTTAACAAGCTTTGCATTCCCCTTATTACAGGCTGAGCTGTTGACCTCATTGCCATCCAACAAGATGGTGGTAACATCCAGCTGCCAGAAATGTCCAACATGGGAATAAAAAAGAACCACACATACATGTTCAACCCCTTGTTGCCCACATAATACATATGAATAGTTGCCAACATTTAAAAAAATTCCAGCTTTGTTTTGCTGTGCATCCAGCAAGCAATATAATGCTTCATCGCTGCCTGTTAAACACCCTCTGAAAAGTAATCCATCACCGATTGCTCTTCAGAGGGCAAAACAAGAAAAAAGAAACTTCCTGAGCTCCATTTCTTCAGCAGGGAGCAGACCGGGGATTATTTAAATGCCTTTAGGGTGCAGGTAGCATAATCTGCAGGGCTGCATTCCCCAACAATTACAGTTCTAGCCTGTCCCTGATTAGTTGATAAAGAAGAGGTCAGAACTTAAATTTAGTTAACTGCAGTGCAGAAGATCCCTCCATCTGCACCCACCATTAGTCATCCCGGTGTCCTTGTCATGTTGGATCTATTTATTGTCCCTGGCACTGGAATTTTGAACTTTTCTCTCTATAATTGATGTTGTATAAAATATATATGAAATGTAGGTGAAGGTGCTAAATCTGATTCTTCTTTTTTATTACAGATCTCCATGATATTTACTGCAGAAAGAGCTTACAAGGGAGGTCTGCTCCAGTGAGCGAGACAGAATATGAAAGCTACATTAAGACTCCACCGGCATGTGACATTCACATGGAGACTCCACCGGCATGTGAGATTCACATGGAGACTCCACCAGCATGTGACACTAGCATGGAGACTCCACCAGCATGTGACACTAAAATGGAGACTCCACCAGCATGTGACACTAACATGGAGACACCACCAGCATGTGATGTTCACACTGAGACTTCACCAGGATGTGACATTCACACAGAGACTCCACCAGCATATGACATTCACACAGAGACTCCACCAGCATATGACATTATCCCGGAGACTCCCCCAGCATGTGATGTTCACCTAGAGACTCCACCAGCATGTGGCGTTCACATGGAGACTCCACCAGAATTTCACGATCATAATGAATCTCCTCCGGAATGTGACATTCATAATCGACCACCACAGAGGTACAATCACAGTGTACGACCACCTCAGAGGTAAAATCACAGTGTACGACCACCTCAGAGGTACGATCACAGTGTACG
>BLSH010180395.1:336262-354678 GCA_018402905.1 Glandirana rugosa
TTTTTTTTTTTTTTTTTTTTTTTTTTTTTACATATTAATAGGGCCTTGCTAAGTTATTACCTTAAAAAATATAAGCACACTGCCCAACAGTGATCTTAGATTTCTTCCATGTTGTTCCGGCAGTTCTCAGCCTCCTCAAGGTTGTCCACCCTTACTGTAGCCTCTTTTGGCCACTTCCTGCCTACATGCACTCACTCCAGCATTGGCAGCACATCGTTGCTCTAGACTAGATTACTGATTTATGGAGTAGTAATTCTTCATAGGATTAAATGGACAGTGCACTGGCTTGGGTGAGGTTGCGGCTGGGAGTGAGGTAAGCTACAATATGCTATTACAGCAGTTAGTACTGATGGGGTCGTCAGCTTGAGGAGCCAGTTGGAGCTGCGGGGGACCCAGAAGATCCACAGTCCCCAAATTGTTGGATTCCCTTTGGACTTCACAGGAGATTTCGTAGGATCAGGGAGGTGCAAGCAGCAGGTAGGGTAAGTGTTTACATGTGTTTTCTAAGCCCTGGTTCATGCCAGTGCGACTTGTCATGTGACTTGCCAGTCAAAGTTGTACCCCATTTGTGGCAATGGAACCATTGAAATTCGCTGCAACTCTGATAAAGGTTCCTGCGAGATTTCTGTGCAATTTGCATTGACATCTGTTAAATGAAGTTGCATAGATGTCAGCAAGCTGCACATAAAATCTGATAGTCAGCTTTGAAGTCACACTGGTGTGAACCAGAGCTAATGGGAACTTGCCTATAGTTCCACTATGTTAGCCAATAAAGGGTATCTTAAAAATGCAAATATTCTACACTGCTAAAACAATTCCATTTTCTATGTAAGAAGCAAGCAGAAGGATGTTGCTTTGGGTTCCTAAGGTTGCATGCCTACAGGCTCCAGTGATGGGAATTCATCCTTGATTGCACTGTTTTACTGGCAAGCTCAGCCGAATATTATCTCTCCAAATGTACTGTACTTTACAGCTTGTGAAGCTTGAAAAGTGGCCAGTTCTGTGTATTGTACTTGATTAACACATGTTGGTTCTGTTTTATAGAGTCCTGACCCACATAATTGTTTATTGCCGTCATTTTTTCCCAAAACTTTTCAGGCAACCTCCACCTTCACTTTCAGGCTTCATCTCTAGCACCTCCATATACATTCACTGGCCACTTTATTAGGTACACCTATTCAATTGCCTGGTGACACAAATTGCTAATCAGCTAATCACATGGCAGCAACTGATTGCATTTGGGCATCTAGATGTGAAGACGACCTGCTGAAGTTCAAACTAAGCATCAGGATGGAGAAGAAAGGGGATTTAAGTGACTCTGAACGTAGCTTGGTTGTTGGTGCCAGACCAGCTGGTCTGAGTATTTCAAAAACTGCTGATCTACTGGGATTTTCACTCACAACCATCTCTAGGGTTTACAGAGAATGGTCCAAAAAAGAGAAAATATCCAGTGAGCGTCAGTTGTGAGGATGAAAATGCCTTGTTAGAGGAGAATAGGCAGACTGGTTCGAGATGATAGGCAACTGTACTCAAATAACCACTCGTTACAACCAGGGTATGCAGAATACCATCTCTAAACGCACAACACGCACAAACGCAGACCACACTGGGTGGCACTTCTATCAGCTAAAAACAGGAAACCGAGGCTACAGTTCGCACAGGCTCACCAAAATTGGACAATAGACGATTGGGAAAACATTGCCTGGTCTGATGAGTCTGGATTTCAGCTGTGACATTCAGATGGTGGGGTCAGAATATTAACATTAACAACATGAAAGCGTGGATCCATCCTGCCTTCCCTTTGGGCCCATTAGTACCAATTGAGCATTGTTTAAACTCCACAGCTTACCTGAGTAACCATGTCCATCCCTTTATGACTACAATTTACCCATCTTCTGATGGCTCCTTCCAGCAGGATAATGCACCAGGTCACAAAACTCAAATCATCTCACCACTGGTTTCTTGAACATGACAATGAGGTCGCTGTACTCCAATGGCCTCCACAGTCACCACATCTCAATCCTATAGAGCTCCTTTGGGATGTGGTGAAATGTGATTCTGATCATGGATGTGCATCTGACAAATCTGCAGCAACTGCGTGATGTTATCATGTCACTGTGGGATAAAATCTCTGAGGAATGTTTCCAACACTGTGTTAAATCTATGCCACAAAGAATTAAAGCAGTTCTGAAGACAAAAGGGGCTCCAACCCGGTACTAGCAAGGTGTACCTAATAAAGTGGCCGGTGAGTGTACATTCATGGGCAGCACAGTGGCTAAGTGGTTAGCACTTCCACATAGCAGCACTGGGATCACCAGTTTTGAATTCCAACCGCAGCACTACCTGCCTGAAGTTTGCATGTCCTTCCGGTGCCTGCGTGGGTTTCCTCCAGTTTTCTCTCACACTCCAAAGACATGCTGTTAGTTTTATTGGATCCTGTCTAAAGTGGCCCTAGAGGACAGGGACTGATGTGATTGTAGTGTGTGTATGTGTGTGTCAGGCATTTCTCTCTCTCTATTCAAAATCAGTGGTTCCCTATGGGAGCCCATCGATTTGAATAGAAGTCGCACCAGAGGTTGGATCATTGAAACCGACTTGAGGTGCGACTTGTTTGCTGAGGATCTTGAAGGAGAACCCCCCGCAAAAATGAAAAAAAAAAAATTACGTGGGGTTCGCCCCCAGGGGCTACCAGACCCTACGGTCTGGTATGGATTTTAAGGGGAACCCCCAAGCCAAAATAATGGCATTGGGTCCCTCCCCCATAATCCATACCAGACCCTTATCCGAGCACGCAGCCTGGCAGGTCATGAAAGGGGGGGCTGCGAACGAGTGTGTCTATCCCGGCCCCCCCTCCCATTCACCTAAAAAAAAAAAAAAACACTACACAGGTTTTTAAAGTACTTTATTAAATCAGCTCCGGCTTCTTCTCCCTCTCCAGCTCTTCTCCCTCCTCCAGCGTCTTCTTTCTTCTGAGGGGTCTTCTTTCTTCTGCTCTTGCAAAGTCTTCTCCCTCTCCGCGCCGTCTCCTGCTCTTTTGCCGGGTCTTCTCCCTCTGTTCTTCCGATGTTGACTCAACGTGATCTCCTGTACTAATTCTGGCTCCGCACTGTGCATTGACTTATATTGGCATTGGGCGGGGGCACCCACTGATGTCACCCGGAGGCCCCGCCCCTTATGACGTTGCTGCCCCATCATGCCCCTGGGCGGTGATGTCACAATGGGCAGATGACCTAAGTTGATGGCCCCGCCCCATGCCAATATAAGTCCTTGCACACAGCGGAGCCAGCATTAGTGGGGGAGATTGCGTCAAATCAACATCGGAAGAAGAACCGAGGGAGAAGACCTGGCAAAAGAGGGATAAGACGCCGAAGAGGAAGAAGACGCCGGAGCTGATTTAATAAAATAATTTAAAAACCTGTGTAGTGTTTTTTGTTTTTTTTTTGACACTTTGTTTTTAGGTGAAGGGGTAGAGGTGCAATGTACCCCATATTCACATAAGGTGGGGGGCCGGGATCTGGGGGCTTCCAGATTCCGATAAGCCCCCGACAACCACCGGCCAGGGTTGTTGGGAAGAGGCCCTTGTCCTCATTAACATGGGGACAAGGTGCTTTGGGGTGGGGGGGCCCACCACCCCCATGTTGAGATCATGCGGCCTAGTATAGTCCGTGGGGGGGGGGGGGGGGGGCTCCCCCAAGCCCCCCCGCCTTCCTGACTAGCTGGGCTGCATGCTCGGATAAGGGTCTGGTCACGCCATTTTTTTTTCATTTTTATGGGGGTTCTTCAAGATCCTCAGCACACAAGTCGCACCGCAAGTCGGATCATCATGATCCAACTTCTGGTGTGATTTCTATTTAAACCAATGAGCTCCCATAGGGGACCATTGATTTTGAATAGTTAGCGCGGGAAAAACGCGCATTGACGCCAATGCAAAACAGTAATAAAATTGTGTTTTTAACACTGCTTTTTTCCTGGCATCGGTACTAGCTTTACAGCTTGTTTTTTTAACCAGTTGCCGAATGCCCACCGTCGTTTGACGGCAGCAGGTTGGCACTACTGCGCGAATCAGCTTAGCAGCATGGCGGCTCGCGCAGCAGCGTGAGCGTGCCCGCAGGTCAGGTGGGCTCGATATCCGCCTGCGATCCCCTGTTACAGAGGTAGAACGGAGATCTGACGGTGTAAGCGCGGCAGATCGCTGTTCTGTCTAGGGACACATGACGGATCTACTGTTCCCAGTAAGGATGGGCTCGGCGTGTTCACAAGTGCACGTGCCCGAGCCTGCCAGGAAGTGAACCCTGCACTGCGCTAGTCACAGGCAGTGAGACAGTTCCCCGATGTGCGGCTGCAGGGATCAGGGAATGTCTCCCTGCCTGTGATTAGCGCATTGCAGGGTTCACTTCCCGGTGGGCTCGGGCACGTGCACTTGCGAACACGCCCGAGCCCATCCTTCATTCCCAGTAATTGGGAACAGTCAGATTTGTCAATCCCCCTGCCAGCCCAGCCCCCACACAGATAGAACACAGCGAGGGAACACACTTAACCCCTTGATCACCCCCTACAGTTTAACCCCTTCCCTGCCAGTGACGTTTATACAGTAATCGGTGGCTATTTTTAGCTCCGATCGCTGTATAAATGTCATTGGTCCCAAAAAAGTGTCAAAAATGTCCGATCTGTCTGCCGCAATATCGCAGTCCCAATAATAATCACAGATCGCTGCCAGTATTAGTAAAAAGAAAAATGCCATAAATCTATTCCCATAGCTTGTAGATGCAATAACCTATGCGCAGCCCAATCAATACACGCCTATTGTAGAATATGTAGAAGAATACATATTGGCCTAAACTGGGAAAGACATTTTTTTTTGGATATTTATTATAGCAAAAAGTAAAAAATATTGCTTTTTTTTTTTTCAAAATTGTCGCTTTTTGTTTATAGCGCAAAAAAACGCAGAGGTGATCAAATACCACCAAATAAAAGCTCTGGTTGTGGGAAAAAAAAGGGTGTCAATTTTGTTTGGGTACAACGTCCCATGACCGCGCAATTGTCAGTTAAAGTGACGCAGTGCTGAATCGCAAAAAGTGCTCTGGTCAGGAAGGGGGTAAATCCTTCTGGAACTGAAGTGGTTAAGCGCTGTGTGTATGTAGCCTTACACATACAAACCTAGAGCCTTGGACGTTGCAGACGTGGTTGACGTCTGTCCAGACCACATCACCAAAATACAAAGAAATTTAATTCAGTTCACAAAATAAAATTATGTTTTAGGGTAGAAGTCTCTTAATTGTATTGTGTTACTAAGACTACAGGCCATTTGGCCCATTGGTGTCAAATCACAGCTTTTTTGGTTGCCCTGGAGGCACAGTTGCAGAACTCCAGATGTCACTAGATAGATCCAGCGCTCCAATCTCTTGATAAAAGGTAAGTTCATTTTACGTAATACTCCTTCGCCAGCATCATTGAAAAGCCACATACTTTGTCTCATTGCTTTTTCCAAGATCTTTGCTATGTGGGACCATTGAATAAGAGGCTTGTCAGTAATTCTAGGAAAGGGTCATCAGGGTCCTCTAAAACTGCACTTCCCCCTTTAATTGATAGAGGAAGCGACAGCCAGCTTCCTGGCCCGCTCCCTTACAACCAGCTATTGTAGGTGTTTGTGGTGCCGTTTTAACAAGCCAAAAGCGATTCTCAACTGCGATGCAAACATGCCTAGGGCGTTTTGGGGCAGCGTTTTTAATGCTCATTAAAGGCTTTTCAACCGTACCTATTAATGTGCATTAATGCTATAGGCGCGCTTGATAAGTGTCAGCATTTTGAACAAGTGTGAACAAGCCCTCCTAATGATTACAAAAAAGTTGTTTTGGCTTTAGCTGTACTAAAGTGTCGCTAAACCCAATTAAAAAAAAAACGTATTCTTCCCCACCTTCTTAAATGGTTATGTAAATTGTTTTAAATAGCCATGTTGAATTGTATATGCAGAAATATATATATCCTAAAAACCTGTTCAGCTTGCTTCCTTTTTTAAAGGGTCACTGCGCTGGTTCTACATGACCCCACTGTATGTCATATAGCCACCCTCATCGGCGCGTTCCAGATGTGGCCTGGGTTGCTACTTGCTGATTCTTCGAGTGCTGTTACTTATAACCTGTTTGCACTGTAAACTCTGCCCATTCATCACAGCCCCACTTATGGGCTAGTTGACTGACAGCTGGACCAGCAAGTAATGTTGGGAGATGAAGTATGAGGTGAACTGTCAATGTGACCGTTATGTACATGCACTGCTCGTACCTCAAAACCAAAGTTTGTGACCAGTGCTTCCATGATTGGCAGGATGAGAATCAGGATGCTGAAAATAAGGTAAAGCTGGTCAAAGATTATGCGATTTTCTTTCCTGCAACCATGGGTCAATGTTGATGGGGGAATCCCTCCTGCGGAATCATTGTTTCTTTCAGTGGGGAGAGCCATCCTCGCTGGAAGAACACAGTTATTGTGTAAAATCTGCTGGTTGGGTACAACTTGGGTACATTCAGCCTGCCCATACATGGTACGAATCTCAGCCGATACCTGCTGAACCAGCCGAGAGTTTGAAACGTCTGTGGCTGGCTTAATAAAGACTGCTTAGTGAATACATCTGTGAGGGTTTTTTTTTTTCGATATGCTGTGATTTAAATCTAAAGTTATTTTGAATAGAGTAAAGCCTAATACACATGGGCCGAATGTCGTACGGCATCAAACCAGCCGACATTCGGCCCGTGAGTACGCCAGACAGTTTGATCGGCTTCTACCAAAAGGTCGTCACCAAAATAAGGTCTGCCGACCGTCTCACTGTCAGCCATTGGCTGAGAGCACTGACCAGAGTGTTGTGGCGGGGGGCTGTCCCCCTGTCAGAACACAATAGAACAGCAGGGGTGATCGCTGTACTAACATTGGATTTTTAGTACAGCAGCTCTGACCTGAGCTGTTATTTTTTTTTCAGTGTGTTCGAGGCTTAAAGCGGCTGTATACCCCTTTTTATAATTTTTACCTACAGGTAAGCCTATAATTAGGCTTACCTGTAGGTAAAATGAATATCTCCTAAACCTGTACAGTTTAGGAGATATTCACCCTGCAAGGAGGCGCTGACGTCATGGTGCATGCTCTGTGATGTCCCGGCGAAGGCATGGCGCATAGCGCTGGACCTTGCCGGAAAGTCCGCCGGAAAAAAGAGCTGCCGTGTGCATGCGCGGAAGTGACGCCTCGTGGCTCCGGCCACTCACAGCGCCAGAGCCGGGAACCCGGAAGGATCCCTGCAGGGAAAATGTCAGCTCCCTCTGCGGGGACCATGCCGCCCGGTCGGAGCTTCGTTCTGAGGTAAGTATTTCATAATGAGCTAGTATGCGGTGCATACTAGCTCATTATGCCTTTGCCTTACAGGTTTTTTTTTTTTTTTACACTGAGTATACAACCGCTTTAAAGATAAGAACAATTAAGATCTTCCCTGCTTCTCTAAATGTGGCTTTAGATACGCTTTCATTTTCAGAACTGTTTAATTTGCATTAGTTATGTAGTTAATCTGGTTGAAAAAAGACTCAAGTCCGTCCACTTCCACCCATAGAGAAAAGAAAACCTCCATATACTCTATCCTATAACCACAGTTGATCCAGAGGACGGCAAAAAAAAAAAAACCCAATAAAGCATTAACCAATTTGCTCCAGCGGGGGAAAAAGTTCCATCCTGATTCCCCAAAAGGCAATCGGATATGCCCTGGATGAACTTTACCTATAAATATTAGGGTCCATTATGTGCATTTAGGAAAGAATTCAGGCTTTTTTTTATAAGCAATCTACTGAGCTGGACAGAACCAGCTGTTGAGGGAGTCTATTCCACATTTTCACAGCTCTTGCTGTTAAGAAACCTTTCCGTATTTGGAGATGAAATCTCTTTTCCTCCAGACGTAAAGAGTGCCCCCTTGTCCTCTGTCATTACCTTAAAGCGAATAACTCAACACCAAGTTCACTATATTGACCACTTATGTATTTGTACATGTTTATCGTATCCCCCTAATCTCCTCTTCTCAAGAGAGAATAAATTCAGTTCCTCCAATCTTTCCATATTCCAGTTCCCCGATATCCTTTTTGAGAACTGGTGCCCAAAACTGAACTGCATATTGCAGATGAGATCTTAATGATTTCTTCAGGGGCAAAATTATCTCTCTCTCTCTCTGCAGTCCATACGTTCTCCCTGTGGCAGCAGTATGGGAAGAAGTTCCCCATACTTGCTGTCACTTTTTGAAAATGCGGCCATGCTGTTTTGATTCCCCCAGTTGTACCCCCGCTTACAATGTATGCATATTTTAACCCCCAAGTTCATAACTTTCCATTTTGCATATTAGCACACTATGAAATACTTACCTTAGAATGAAGCCCTCCAGCTGTCATCTCTGACGGGGCTTCCATCTCCCCCCCCAACGCCCCCCCCGGTCTTTCTTCCAGGTTCGTTGGCTTCAGTCCATTGAATGGCTGAGCCGCAATGACGTAACCGCATGTGCACGGAAGTTGGGGTTTACGGCATAGAGCGTTGAAGGAAACGCACGGATGTGACATCACCGGCTGCATCCAGTGTGACTATCTTCTAAACACAGAAAGTTCACTGTACCTACAGATAAGCCTTATTAGTAAAAGCGGAGTTTACTATCGCTTTAAACCTCATTTGCCACACAGTTGCCCAATTAAACAGTGCATTGAGGTCTGCTTGTAAGTTGAAGACATCCTATAAGGACGTTATTCCATTGCATAGCTTGGTTTCATCTGCAAACACTGAAATGGTACTTTTAATCCCAAACCCTATATCATTTATAAATATATAAAAAAATAAGGGTCCCAATACTGGACCTTGGGGTACACCACTGATAACCTTAGACCATTTTTTTTTAGTCAGTTTTCTATCCATTTACAAACTGATCTTTCCAAGCCTGTTGACTTTACCTTACACATTAGCCGTGTGTGGGGAACGGTGTCAAATGCCTCTCCTGTCTAAGGTTTTGCTTACCACCTCATAAAAAGAAATCAGATTTGTTTGACAACTTCTGTCTTTCATGAATTCATGCCGTCTATTGCTTAAAATGTTTGTTTTTTTTTTTCCCAGCAAGCACTCGTTTATGTGGGCTTTTATTAAATTCTCCAGTAAGGATGCACCAATGCCACTTTTTTACCACCAAGTACTCACCGATACCAATTACCGATACCTATCGTGTAAGTAGGGGGTAGTTTGGGAGGTGGGCGTTAGTTGATAGTTGGGTAAGGCTGGGGTGAAAGCAGGGTGGGAGGGGGGGAGTAAGTGAGGGTGGGGTGAAATAGAGATTGTGAGGTGGGAGTTTTGAGTTGGAAAAGACTGTGATCGCTGGTGGAAGAGGATGGGAATAGGAGGGTTATTGGGAGATATGGGAGCATGGGTGACAGCTGGTAAAGGAAGGAGGAGGCAACACAGGGTGAGGGCAGGAGGACACAACACAGGAAGGGCACAGTACAGGGGCTTAGGAGGGCACAGTAAGAGGGGTAAGAGAGCACAGTGCAGGGGTCACTGCTGGCAGTGCACTAGGCATAGTTCTGTCTCCTATCCCTGCATTGTACACAGCCTGAACACAGGCAGAGCTCCGCACACAGCACACATTGGAGCTGAAATCCAATTCCCTTACAGCTGCAATGTGCACAATATATAGCTAGCTACTGGTTGCGGTTCCGACCTGTGACATTCCATGTGAGGCTGCATTCACATGCAATGTTGTTTTCAGGCAGAAAGTTGCGCAATTTTGCGCGTTTTTGTTGCAATTTTGTACAGGTCAAAAGGTCACCAATGTAAAAAGCAGAAAAACGCCTGTAATCTGCCTAAAAGGAAGCTCATGTACTTTTTTGAGCTTCAGGCGTTTTGCTTCAGTCGTTTTGCTTCAGGCGACAGAATGCTCAGATGTGAACAGGGGCTATTGAAATTAATGGGATTTTGCTTGTTGGGCGTTTTTGAGCTTCAGAGCTGAGCGTTTTACGAGCTGAAAAACGTTCAGGTGTGAACAGGGCCTTAGGACTGACAACTTATTGTCAGTAGCTAGCTATACACTGTGTGCACATGGTAGCTGTAAGGGAATGGGATGGGGAGGAGAAGATCTTTAGGCTGCGATTTTGTACAGGTCAAAAGGTCACCAATGTAAAAAGCAAAAAGAAAACGCCCAAATCTGCCTTAAAAAAATACCTCCAGAACTTGTTTGAGCATCAGGCGTTTTCAGGCTTTTGGCTTCAGGCGTTTTGGAGTGGAGACGTGAACCATCTACATAGAGAATCATTGATTTATTTTTTTCCCCTCCAGCGTTTTGTAGCTTCAAGCTTCCAAACTCTCAGGTGTGAAGCTTATGTGTTGTTCTCGTTATGAGGGGAGGAGGCGGCGTCCCACCCCCAGTGGACGTCACTTCCGTTATCGGAGAATTTTCGCAAGTACTATACTCGTGAAAATGCCTAGTATCGGTACCAGTATCTATTTCTGTGCATCCCTACTCTCCAGTATTTTACCAACTAACAGGTCTATACTTGGTGAAGACTTTGACCCCCTTTTAAATATAGGCACCACATTGGCCCTGCGCCAATCCAGTGGTACTATTCCAGTCCCTAAAAAATTTGAAACAATGGCTTTGAACTGACAGAGCTCAATTCCTTAATGACCCGTAGGTGTATGCCAACCAGTCCAATTTCCTTATTCACCTTTATTCTGTCTATTTCTGGACCATATTAGTAGTGAGTCCTCTTTTCTTTTGGCTTAGTGATTCCAGTGACCGCAAATTTCTGGTTACTGTAATGCCAAACCTGACTAAGTCATAACTGAAAATTAAATTTACAGTGTTGATTCCAGGCGAAATGTAAGTGTAATGCGGGCTCCCGGCGGAGGCGACGAGGGGGGGGGGGTTTAAGGTATTCGCACCATAAGACGCAGGGAGACTTTCCCCCACTTTTTGGGGGGAAAAAAAGAGCGTCTAATGGTGTGAAAAATACGGTAGGTTTTGGGTTTTCTTAGAAGAATGTGTGCACAACTATTGGCTAACAGCTAATTGAAAACTCACTTTTCGTTTCAATGGAATTTATTAGGTTTTTTACGAAGGATAGTTGCAGAAATATAAGAAAACAACATCAATATCTGTTGTACATTTTGTATATACGGCAGATGATCACTTGAATGGTTACATTAACATAACTCAGGTCAGGCCTAGACTGAAACACTAAGCAAGTAATAATATTAATCAGTTCGTATGGGCATTGCTCCCACACCCAGACACCCCATCTGGGCATAAACTGTGCCATGCCCATCTCACTTTTCAATAACAGTCATAAGCCTTCCATTCATTGAGTCTCAGTTTCTTGATCTGCTGCTGATAAGCGTTTTGTGCAGCAAAAACTACAGCCTCCCAGACACTGTTCAGAGAGGTGTACTGTTCACCGTAAATCTCCCATTCAAGAAGGGCCTACAAGTTCTCAGCAGGATTTAGGTCAGGTGAGTAAGGGGTCCATGTTATTATTCTTTTATCTTTAAGGCCTTTACTGGCTGGCCTAGTACTTCGATGCATGCAATGGAGCATTGTCCTGCTTATCATGGTCTTCCTGAAAGATGCAGACTTTTTCCTGTACCATTGCTTGAAGAAAGTGTTTTCTAAAAATGGCAGTAGGTTTGGGAATTGATTTTGAGTCCATAACCGAAAAGGTCCAAGTAGCTCATCTTTAATACTATCCCATATCAGTACCCCACCTTCACCTTGTTGATGTCTGAGTCGAAATGGAGCTCTGTGCCTGTTACTGATCCAGCCACAGGCCCAACTATTTGGTCCTTCAGGAGTCACTCATCTCATCAGTCCATAAAACCTTTGAAAAATCTGTCTTCAGATATTTCTTGGCCCAGTCTTGATGTTTCAACTTATGTGTCTTGTTCAGTGGTGGTCGGGTTTCAGCCTCCTTTACCTTGGCCATGTCTCTGAGCACTGAACACATTGTACTTCTGGGCACCCCAGGTAGGTTGCAGTTCTGGAATATGACAGTACTGGAGGATAATGGGTTCCTAGTAGCTTCACGTTTGATTCTTCTCAAATCTTTGGCTATTCATTTGCGTCTTCCTTTTTTTTTTTTTTTTATCAACACATTTCTTGCAATCCTGTTGACTATTTGTAACAAAACATTTGATGGTTCTGTGATCACGCCCCAGTATCTTAGTGCTGCATCTCTCTGGAAGCCTTTTTACAATTTTGACTTTTCAAAAAAAAAAATTATGATTTGGTCAAAATACTCGCTTAATTGTGCACACATTGCATTTTCTTATTTCAAATGACATTGATTGAAATTTCTGGCCACTGTTATATACTTATGTCTACTTTATTCTTTCAGTGATGACATCACAGAAAAGGAAGTCATCCTTGCCAGAGAACACTACAAAACGTCAGAAGCTTAAAGAATGTGAAAGCCTTTCTGTTACTCCTAAAAAGAGTGGTGTTTCTAGCAAAGCTAAAACAAATCTGTCGTCAGCGCAGAAGAAAAAAACATCAAAAGCACCTACAAATAAAGCCATTAAGAACTCCAAACCAGCAAAGGCAGAAGCTGGGCGAAAGAGAAGTACAGTTTTAAAAGCTACCAAAAAAAGTGCTATAAAAATTGTGCCTGCAAAGGGTAAAAACCTACGGAATGCCAAAGAGGTGACTCCTTTGAAAAAGGGTACACAAAAGTCTTCCAGCAGTGCTTCAAAAGCACAGAAAAAGAACCAGTCCAATGTCAGAAAAACTGTGGCTAAGGAATCCACTGCGCAAAATAAAAGTAACAAAATAACAAAAAGCACTAGCAAAAGTCCTGTTTTGAGAGTAACAAAAACTGTTAAATGTGTGAAAAATAGTGTCAGCACAAAAACCAGACATAAATCTGATTTACGGCCTGCAGGTGTGAAGAAAACGATCAAGAATGTAAACCATGGGACTCCAAGCATACCTTCACAGAAGAAAGCAAAGAAGCGGGATATACTGCCAAAATGTAATAAACAAGTTAAAAAGGTCATCCATATAAAGAAAGCACCAGTTAGGAAAACAAGGATTAAAAAATCAGAAGTGGAACCCAAGACAAAAGCACATAAGCCAGCACAAGCTGTTAAAAAGGCAACTGGAACGAGTAAAAAGGGGTTAAAGCCATCACCGCCTATTTCACAGCAAACAATCATTCCTGTGGTGTCCAAAAAGAGGCTTAAAGACAATGCTAAGCAAGGATCTACAGAAACTGCTCCAAAGAATTCTAAAAGACCTAGAGAGAAAATAAAATGTTCTAAAGCTAAAAGTGAAACATGCTCAAAACAGCCTAAGAGAACTTGCCCTGTCAACCACACCAAGAACTCTGTAAAATCTGAGTCTGTCCCAAACAGTACTGTAGAGAAAGAGATTACAGTTGGTAACACGTCCATAGATTCATCCTTAAGTAAAAGACTATCCAGTGATGGCAAAGCTTTAAACATTTTGCCATCTGTAGCACCATTAAAGCGTAAGAGGACCACAAAACCTGTTGATAGCACAACCAAAAGTAAAATAAAAAAGCAGAAGGTTGTCCAATCAGAAGCCAATAAGAAAAAGGATACACCTGCTGAAGATGACCAGAAATCTAAGAGAGTTAGTATCTTGGATTTGTGCAATGAAATTGCTGGAGAAATAGAGTCTGACACAGTAGAAGTTGTTAAAGTCCCAAGTTCTCCAATTAGTCCCACTGAGAAGACTAAAGATGAGAAAGCACAAATCCTGGCAGACGTCTCTCCACCCGTTGCTGTTACCCCACTGAAACGTTTTTTTCCCAGTAGAAAGCCACAGAATATCAAATGTAAACTGGAGAAGAAAACAAGCCCAGGAACAAGGAATTCCAAGTGGATAAAAATTAAATTAAAAAATAGCTTTGCTCAAAATAATCTACTCCGAAAACGAGCTGTGCTTCCCAGCCTTGAGTTGATCAAAGCAAAAATTTCACAAGGACGACAGTCGGCATCTTGCACCCCTGTTTCTGTAAATGCCAGAAAATCAGATAAAACTTCGACAATGGAGAATAAGGATACCAAACCTGCTGTGTGTCAAAAGGTAAAAGACAATACTACTCATATACCTGGAAGTGGAGATATGTTGGAGAAGACCTCTGCAGAGAATGGCTTCCTAGAAAACCATATAAAGCCAGAACTTGAGGCATTACTTGATGAGGTAATAATGTGGTTATTTATAGCTTTACCCTGGGGTAATATTGTAAAGTAGATTTGTTAAATATCCACTTTCTTCTTATTAGGAAACTGATTGACTAGTTATATATTCTGTATAAAGGTCAATCCACTCATAACTGATATTTGGCTCTGTAAGATGGTGGAGATTTAAAATGTATTTTTTTCTTTATTCCATAATAATTTTATTGAAAAGTGTAGCAAAGTACAAATACAACAGTACACCTAAATGAAACACCCCCAAGGGGTCGTTCCATAGGTAAACAATGGTAGAATTAAAATAAAATAATAAAGCAGTACTTCAAAAAGGTTACCTATACAGCGTTAGCAAAATTACAATATAATTCTTACCCCATTGTCATAAATAAGCGAGAGGTAACTCGCTCCCAAGTCAAAAGGGAAAAGAAAAAAGGGTAGGGTGGGAGAGGGGGTACAGGGATGAGATGAGGGGCTCAGATAGTGGAAGTGAGTGCCACTCCACCGTTTAGGAGGCGCCACGCCTCCAACTAAACCACTCCCTCCCCTACTGTCAGCATGCCATAGCATGTCTGTCCACAAAAGGGATATACAGTGGGTACGGAAAGTATTCAGACCCCCTTAAATTTTTCACTCTTTGTTATATTGCAGCCATTTGCTAAAATCATTTAACTTCATTTATTTTCCTCATTAATGTACACACAGCACCCCATATTGACAGAATTGTTGACATTTTTGCAGATTTATTAAAAAAGAAAAACTGAAATATCACATGGTCCTAAGTATTCAGACCCTTTGCTGTGACACTCATATATTTAACTCAGGTGCTGTCCATTTCTGATCATCCTTGAGATGGTTCTACACCTTCATTTGAGTCCAGCTGTGTGTTTGATCATACTGATTGGACTTGAATAGCCACACACCTGTGTATATAAGACCTTACAGCTCACAGTGCATGTCAGAGCAAATGAGAATCATGAGGTCAAAGGAACTGCCTGAAGAGCTCAGAGACAGAATTTTGGCAAGGCACAGATCTGGCCAAGGTTACAAAAAAATTTCTGCTGCACTTAAGGTTCCTAAGAGCACAGTGGCCTTCATAATCCTTAAATGGAAGACGTTTGGGATGACCAGAACCCTTCCTATAGCTGACCGTCTGGCCAAACTGAGCTATCGGGGGAGAAGAGCCTTGGTGAGAGAGGTAAAGAAGAACCCAAAGATCACTGTGCCTGAGCTCTAGAGATGAAGTTGGGAGATGGGAGAAAGTTGTAGAAAGTCAACCATCACTGCAGCCCTCCACCAGTCGGGGCTTTATGGCAGAGTGGCCCAGCGGAAGCCTCTCCTCAAGACACATGAAAGCCCGCATGGAGTTTGCTAAAAAACACCCGAAGGACTCCAAGATGGTGAGAAATAAGATTCTCTGGTCTGATGAGACCAAGATAGAACTTTTTGGCCTTAATTCTAAGCGGTATGTGTGGAGAAAACCAGGCACTGCTCATCACCTGTCCAATACAGTCCCAACATTGAAGCATGGTGGTGGCAGTATCATACTGTGGGGGTGTTTTTCAGCTGCAGGGACAGGACGACTGGTTGCAATCGAGGGAAAGATGAATGCGGCCAAGTACAGGGATATCTTGGACGAAAACCTTCTCCAGAGTGCTCAGGACCTCAGACTGGGCCAAAGGTTTACCTTCCAACAAGACAATGACCCTAAGCACACAGCTAAAATAACGAAAGAGTGGCTTCACAACAACTCCGTGACTGTTCTTGAATTGTCTGGGGAGACCTAAAAATGGCTGTCCACCAACGTTCACCATCCAACCTGACAGGACTGGAGAGGATCTGCAAGGAGGAATGGCAGAGGATCCCCAAATCCAGGTGTGAAAAACTTGTTGCATCTTTCCCAAAAAGACTCATGGCTGTATTAGATCAAAAGGGGGCTTCTACTAAATACTGAGCAAAGGGTCTGAATACTTGGGACCATGTGATATTTCAGTTTTTCTTTTTTAATAAATCTGCAAAAATGTCAACAATTCTGTGTTTGTGTCAATATGGGGTGCTGTGTGTACATTAATGAGGGGGAAAAAATGAACTTAAATGATTTTAGCAAATGGCTGCAATATAACAGAGTGAAAAATTTAAGGGGGTCTGAATACTTTCCGTACCCACTGTATAAGCAGGTTCCAATGTTGGTAAATGGGTATGGCGTTGAAGACCAAGGCCACAGGTCTGCTACATTTGAAGCCTCATCTCCTGGAAGATTAAAGTGGTACTAAACCCGCAACAGTAAATCAGTCTGTATATGCAGAATAGCATGCTTGTTATACTTACTGTGGAATTTAAGAGGTTAATCCTCTGCATTGTGTAAAAAGGCTCTTTGATCTTGTATGGCCAGATACTTCCTGCTTGCACTATCTAACTCTGTAATGCTATACTACATGCATACAGGGTTGTAAGTGTGCACATGCTCTGTTCGGTGTCTCTTGTGCTGTGTTTTATGTTCCCTGTTTCAGTTGAGTTTTCAGGTCACATGGTATTTACATCACACATGTGGGCATGTATACAGATTCTAACTTACTGCCCAGACCCTCCCTCCTCCTCCACGCCCAGTAACTAAAAAAGAACAAAGTGGGGGGGATATCATATCTAGAAACATGGAAGATCCACATACATATATACACACACGCATATATACACACACGCACACATGTATATCCCCTTCCTTACCGGGCCATTTCTGACACTCCTCTCCTACATGTAAAAATCATCATTTTTTTGCTAGAAAAATACTCAGAACCCCCAAACATTATATAATGTTTTTTTAGCAGGGACTCTAGGGAATAAAATGGCAATCATTGCAACTTTTTATATCACACGATATTTGCGCAGGAATTTTTCAAACGCGTTTTTTTTAAAAAAGAAACAGTTTAGTGAATTAAAAAAATACAAAACAGTAAAGTTAGCCCAATTTTTTTGTATGTTGTAAAAGAGGATGTTACGCCGAGTAAATTGATACCCAACATGTCATGCTTTAACATTGCGAACACTCGTGGAATTGCGCCAAACTTTGGTACTTAAAAATCTCCATAGGCGACGCTTTAAAAATTTTTACAGGTTACATGTTTAGGGTTACAGAGGAGGTCTAGTGCTAGAATTATTGCTCTCGCTCTAACGCACGCGGCGATACCTCACGTGTGGTTTGAACACCGGTTACATATGTGGGCGGGGCTTACGTATGCGCTCGCTTCTGCGTGCGAGCACGCGGGGACGGGCGGGACTTTAATTTTTTTTTTTTTTTTGTTATTTATTTTACTTTTATTTTTTTATTTTTACACTGTGTCTTTAATTTTTTTTTTTTTTTGATCACTTTTATTCCTATTACAAGGAATGTAAACATCCCTTGTAATAGGAATGGTACGTGACAGGTACTCTTTATGGAGAGATGTGGGGTCAATATGACCTCACATCTCTCCTGCAGGCTGGAAAGACTGAGATCAGAAAAAAAAAATCCGATCCCAGCCTTTCCAGCCGTGATCACGGCTTTGTTTACTAAAGCCGGGCCGGGCGTGACGTCATAACATCGCGCCCGGTCCTCCCGAGGGTCATAGAGATGACTGGTGACCAGATGGTCACCAGTCATCTCCCTGACGACACTCCAGCGGCGACGGATCTCTTCTCCCTGCCGCCGATCGTACAGGCGGCACGGGAGAAGCACCGAATGGCGCTATATATATATATATATATAGTGGTGCACCAAATGGAAATTTTGGTGCCGAAAATTACATTTTTAAAAAAAAATATTTATACTTTTATATACAATTTTCATATGCAGCCTACCTGTGCCTGGGCACTGATGGTATTGGCAGGTAGCACTGGGTGGCACTGGTTGCACTGACAGTTGGCACTGGATGGTTTTGGCATGTGGTACTGGATGGCACTGGCAGAAGAGTTTAGAAGATTCACAATGCACAGAGCGCGCTGCTTGTACGAGCCGCATGAAACTGTCAGCTAATTACATTGGAATGCAGAAAGAGAGATCTGTCAGATTTTCACACTGAGACCGAAGAACGAACAGCTAACACCCACCCAGCCCCTGTCCCATTGGCTGGCGTTTGATAGCTGTTTGGTCCCGCCCACCTACCGACATCAACTTGAAAATCTGGCAGCTCTTTATAAAAAAAAATTTTTACATTAAAAGCCGTGGTTTTAAAGGTAAACCA
>BLSH010180395.1:374809-401267 GCA_018402905.1 Glandirana rugosa
TGGTATGACTATGGGTGATCAGGGGGTCCCTGCCTGGCACATAGCGGTGCTGTGGGCACTTCAGATCCTGCCCACAGCACCGCTGCATCTCCTCTCTCCCCCCTCTCCCCCCTCCCCTGTCACACTGCACCGATCGGTGCGGAGAGGGGGGAGACAAGCCGGCACTTCCGCCGGCTTGTTTACATGTGATGCTCCGTCATTTGACGGAGCGATCACATGGTAAACGGCCGCTCCAAGCGGCCATTTACCGTGATCCGTGATGCGCCGGGTCTCATAGACCCGGCGGTCACGGATGCTCCCAGGTGCGCGCCCCAGGGGGCGCGCGGGAGCGCGATTGTGGGAGGACGTTATATAACGTCCTCCCACAACAATGGGTGCCACTTGCCGACGTGTTTCCACGTTACACTGTCGGCAAGTGGTTAATTACACAGGTTCTGTGGCTGATTAAGGTGGTAATTACACTAACTTGGTGACTTATCTGCATTAAATTAGCCTCAGAACCTGTGTAATTCATATGTGTTCGGGTTTAAAGGGATGAGGTGGCAATAGGGTTGCCACCTCATCCCTTTAACCACTTGCCAACCGCCCACCGCAGCATGACGGAGGCAAGGTGGCTCGTTATCACGAAAAGCCGTCACAGGACGGCGGCTACGATAACTAGTATTGTGAGCTCCGGAGGCGCACTCATGCGTGCACTGTGTTCGGGGGGGGCCAGGGAGTGGGTAGGGCGGACTCGATCGCCGCCAGCTACCCACGATGGCTGCCCCACAATGAGAGAACTGAGGTCCGTGTATGTAAACACGGATCTCCGTTCTCATAGAGGGGGAAAGGCAGTGATCACAGGCTTCCTCTATATGGAAGCCGTGATCATCCCCTTTCCCCAGCCAGGGCAGTCCACACACAGTTAGAACACGCCCAGGGAACACAGTTAACCCTTAGAGCGCCCCCTGCAGATTAACCCCTTTACTGCCAATGGCATTTACACAGTAATCAATGCATTTTTATAGCACTGATCACTGTATAAATGCTAATGGTCCCAAAAAAGTTTCAAAATGGTCCGACATGTCTGCCCCAATATCGCAGTACCGCTAAAAATCGCAGATCGCCGCCATTACTAGTAAAAAATAAAAAAAAAATTCTCATCATCCATAAACGTGGCAACTTTTGCACAAACCGATCAATAAACGCAGATTGCGATTTTTTTTACCAAAAATATGAGGAAGAATATAAATCGGCCAAAACCGATGAAAAAAAAAATGTTTTTTTATATTCTTTTTTAGGATTTGTATTTTAGCAAAAAGTAAGAAATTTGTGTTTTTTTGCAAAATTGTTGCTCTTCTTTTGTTTATAGGGGCGATCAGAAATAACGCAGAGGCGATCAAATACCACCAAAAGAAAGCTCTATTTGTGGGGGAAAAAAAGGACGCAAATTTTGTTTGGGTACAACGTCGCACGACCGCGCAATTGTCAGTTAAAGTGACGCAGTACCGAATCGCAAAAAGTGCTCTGGTCCTAACGTGGGAAACCCTTCCGGGGCGGAAGTGATTATTCACAAGATTTACTTTAGCATTTAACCCCACATGCTGTGGGCAGCTTTAAGGCTCCATGCACACTATAAGCTAAAAAAAAAGGCCTGAAAAATGCTGATAATCGCATTTTTGGAATCTTTTAGGAGCATTAGCATTTTATAAGCATTTTTGCAGTACATGAAAAAAAAAAAAAACACAAAAAGCTGTTAGTAGCATTTTAATAGCTTTTAGAAGCAGTTAGGGACATTTCTGCTGGAAAAATGCTCCAGGAAACTCTACAAAAACATTTTTTTTTTATTTTCCTAGAAGCTGAAGCTCGAAAAATGCTAATATCCTATGTGTCCATGCACACTACTTTAGGCTAACACTAGGAGGAGGGAGGCGAGTGGAGGAAACATTCTGGCGCCATGGCGGCGCTGTATCTGTCTGAGCTTATGACGGAGCTCCAGAATCTTCTGGACTGCGGCCACCTGCTGGTTACGCCGCAGAGGGCTGACCTTTTGCTAGGGTAGCAGTGTTGCTGTATCCTTAGACGGGTACTCTGGTTGCGTTTTTTCTGGTCTAGTGACCGTGCTTCCAGGAAAGGTCGCAGACTTCCCTTTCAGGGTGGATGTCTGTTCGGTCCTCAGCTGGGTGAGATCGTTTTAGATTTCACGGGGGGTAAGTACCTTCCTCCCAGAGCCCCGGAGGCGTGATTTTTTTTCGCCGTAGACAGGGGCCCCCTCCCTCGGGTCAGAAGTTTCTTCGCGCCCTGGGCGCAACAGATGAAGGGACCCGCTCCGGTAAGGTCGCTGCAGTGGCCGGATTATGGCAGTGGCAGCGCAAAACCGAAAAGGCGGAGGGCAAGTCCTCCTCAGCCTGATGGGTTGCCCCCACCCGGATGTCGGGTGGGGGAACGTATTCTGGGGTTGCAGACCGGTGGCTGGCTCATTTTTCATTGGTCCGGTAGGTGTCCACCGGGTACAGGATAGAGTTCATCACTCTACTCCCAGACAGGTTTTTTCCCATCGAATTAGGGCTTCCGCAGGAATGCCGGGAGGCCCCCTTCGGGGCGGTACAAGCACTCTCAGACCAGGGGGTGATCGTACCAGTGTTCCCAGGAGAGAGGTTCGAGGGGTCTACTCGAATCCTTTCGCGGTCCCCAAACACGGGGGAGGGATTCGGCCCATACCGGATCTGACGACCTGAACCGGTGTGTCAGGGCGCAAAAAATTCCGGATGGAATCTATCTGCTCGGTCGTGGTCGCCCTCCATCAGGGGGCATTTTTTGGCATCCCTGGATAACAGGGATGCGTACCTCCATGTACCCAATCATCCACGACATCAGCGCTCCTGCGCCTTGCGGTGGGAGACCTCCATGTTCTTGTGGCCTCCCCTTCGGCCTGGCCTCAGCACCCCGAGTCTTCACAATGTTGCTCGCTCCGGTGTTGGCGTTGTTGCGCCAGTGTGACATTGCAGGTAGTGGTATACCCGGACGATTGCTCCTACGAGCGGGGTCTGCCTCGGCTCTGGAGCAGAATGTGAGCATCACAATGGCCTCATTACTGGACTTTGGCTGGTTACTGTACCTGAAGAAGTCGTCGGTGTCTACGTCCCGCAGCTTGAAGTATCTGGGTCTCTTTTTAGTCACGGAACTGGTGAAGGTGTTCTTCCTTCTGGCCAAATTGCAGTGTCTACTGTCAGCAGTGCGCACCCTCTTGTCACACCGTCAGTCTCACACTCATGGTCTCGTTGTTCGAGGCGATGCCATTTGCCAGAGTCACGCTCGTCTCCTTTAGCGAGCAATCCTGGCCCGGTGGGACAGGTCCCCTCGGTCTTGGACCTTCTGATCCTTCTGAGCTCCAAGACCAGGACGTCTCTGACCTGGAGGCTTTGGGACTCTGCCCTAACTCAGGGGAAGACGTTCCTGCCCCTTCAGTGGGTGATCGTCACCGCGGATACCAACCTTGCGTGCTGGGGTGGAATCCTGGGGCAGCTATTCGCCTAGGGTCGTTGGGCGGCTCAGGAAGCTCGCCTCCCCATCAACGTTCCAGAGCTGAGAGCAGTCAGATTGTGCCTTTTTTCACTGAACAATGAGATTGCAGGGTCGTCCAATTTGAATTCGATCGGACAATGCCTCAGCGGTGCTGTACATGAACCATCAGGGCGGCATGGAGAATCCAGCAGCTGCAGCGGAGGCAGCTCTGATACTGCGTTGGGCGGAACTTCACGTTCCGGCGATATCAGCCATTTATTTTCCAGGCGTGGGGAACTGACAGGCACAGCCACCAGACACTGCACCAGGGAGAGTGGTCCCTCCACCTGGAGGTGTTCAATCAGACTGCCGCAGATGGGGGACTCCGGACGTGGATCTCAGGGCGTCCCGTTTCAATCACAAAGCGAGAACTTTTGTGTCCAGAACGAAGGATCCATTGGCAGTGGCCACGGACGCTCTGGTGGCCTCCTGGGGTCGTTGTCATCTTCTGTACGTCTTCCCTTCGATAAGGCTGCTTCCACGATTGGTACGCAGAATAGTTGTGGAAGAGGTACCAATATTCATGGTGGCTCCAGATTGGCCCCGGCGCACTTGGTACGCCGACGTGGTACAAATGGTGGCAGACGCCCCTTGGCGGCTCCCGCTGCGAGACAATCTCCTGTCTCGGGGACCCATCTTGCACCCTGCTTTACCCTCGCTGGCTTTGACGGCTTGGCTATTGAGTTCCAGGTGCTAAGGGACAGGGGAGTCGCCGATTCCGTAATCCCTACCTTGTTTTAAGCTCGCAAGGGTACTTTTCGCAAGATTTTCTCCGCACCTGGAAGGCTTACATAGCTTGGTGCGAGGCGGCGGGTTATAACCCTCGCTCTTATGTCATGTCCAAGGTCCTGGCTTTTACAACAGGGCCTGAACAAAAAACTGGCTTTGAGTACTCTCAAGGGCCAGATATCGGCTCTGGCGATTCTCTTTCAGAGACCTTTAGCTTTCCACAAAGTCAATGAAGAGGCTGCGTCTGTCAGTGAACGTAAGGAGAAAAAGGGATTTTATTAAAACTTACCGTAAAATCCTTTTCTCCGAGTTCACTGATAGATGCAGCACCCACCCCTCTGGGCTCTGTTTTTGGTACGACTTGTGTACGAACTGAAGAGCTATGCTGTGAGGGGGTTTGATGTAGGAAGAGAGGACGGCCCCCATGGGAGGGGCCAGCTGATTCTTTTCCCTGCCTAGTTAACTCCTAGTAGGACAAGCATAAAACCCCACAAAGTCAATGAAGAGGCTGCGTCTGTCAGTGAACTCGGCGAAAAGGATTTTACGGTAAGTTTTAATAAAATCCCTTTTTACAGGTTTTGACAATTACAGAACAGTCTTTAAAAAAAAAAAATGTTTGGGGGACTGGAACTCCGCTTTAATAGTTACATCTATTACTATTTTTTTGTTTTTGTGACAATCAATTAACGGCGCATCTTAGGTTTCTATTATATATTATTCCTCACTATTCAAGGATTTTTGATTGCAAGCAGGTTTTTGATTTTTCATTTTTTAGGCTGATTTTATTTAAATGAAAAAATTACATTGAACAGCACTTGTTCCAAAACACTGTGAAACAGTCATCTAAAATGTGTGTATCACAAAATAAAATAATACAAAATAAATTAACTATAGACCATTCCCTTAAGAAATTTGCTAAGAAGATTGGGTAGAGAATTTTATAATTCAAAGTGAAAAATAAAGTCCTCCAAAACCGTCCCAAAGCTTCAAGGAAGAAATAAATTCCAGAAAAGCGGTGCAATAATGTGAAGACGCTCCAGTTACAATTGAATGTGTTTGTTGCTGAATTTTATTATATATTATTGTGAATATATTATTATTATTATTGTTATTATTGTGAATATATTGTGAACAATATAAACTCACCAGATCAAATGTCCTCAGAAAAAATGTCAGGCAGCACTTAGTGTTTAAATCCTCATGGCAGGATATCACCCAAAGCAACATCAGCAATAACTGTGTCTGAAGCTCAAAAAAAGACAAATAGTAAAGACTAATCGTGTAGAATGAAATAGTATTGCCAGCAAATTTTCAAAGAAGGAAGTCCTAACAAACCAATGCAGTAAAAGGAGAGTGCTCCAGTTAAAAATGAATGTTGTTGCTGAAAAAACACCACAGTGCTTTTCCACCCCCTGTGAACAATATGCACTCACCAGACCAAAAGACGTAAGGAGGTAAGAGGTCAGACAGCATTTAGTATTTAAGGTGGCGTTTTGGGATCTTGCTGCCTGCGATACCAAATCACACTGCAATAATTCCAAAGCTCATGTTCCGGTGCCATTCATTTTCAATGGCACCTAAACACGGTGCAATTTTTCCGCAGCTGTTGCGCTGCAATCTTGGTATACTGCAATGCACAAAGCATGTTGCTCTAAAGAAGTTCCTGCACCTTTTTGGGTGACAAAACTCACGCGTTAAGGTTTACTGTAATTGCAGCACGATTTATTGCGACCAACAAAATGAATGGCAGCCAAAAATGAGTTTTGCCATTACTTCAGTGCGATTTGGGATCGCTGGCAGAATCACAGTGATTCTGCCCGAGATCCCTAAACGGCAAATGTGAACAGAGACTAAAATCACATGGATAGAAGGGATGTGCTGTGATCACATCCTACGTGTTTCATCACGTTTGACTTCCTTAGGACCCCATCATAGTAAGGATGGGGGCTTCAGGTCATGTACTCACCACAGTGGTATTACAGTATTTGTGGTAATAGTAGGATAGCTATTATATTAAAAATGAAAATTATATCTATATCAATGTATGGTCCTATAGAGACATAATGGTTGTCAGCCCTAGCAAGCTGGTCACTGGTCATATGAGTTTCAGTCCTTCCCTAAATGATAGCAACTTCCCTTTCACTACTGGAGAGTTTTGCCAATGTAAATAAATATAGCAGCAAAGCATGTGTCTTTTCTCAGATCTGACACCTTCCTGCGCTTTGCACAACAAAAGCTGACATTTTCCCCTGCGTTCTGTTCTTTGAAAGATCCCTCCAGCGTCTGAACAACATTCTGTGATGGTATCTAGCTTCCATCCACACTGGCAGCTCCCATCCAAACTTCTGTCAGTTCCTCCCCGGGTACAGATATAATTTTCCATACTATGTTCTTTTGGCAGCTCTTTCCTTGCTGTCCACAGGAATTCCCTCACTGTCTGCAGTCCACCCCTATCACGTCTAAAGATGGGTACACACTTGCTGAAAATCAGCCTTTTCAGCTGGAGCTGGCCAACTTTTGGTCAGTGTGTACAGCTGTCTGTCTGACAGAAGCCAATCTAACAACTGGCTTTTGTTGAAAGCACATGCAGGAAAACCACTATCCGATCAGCGCTCTCAGCCAATGGCTGCATTTGCTGATCTGTGGATTCTACCAGGGGGTGTTGGCAGGAGAGGCTCCCTGCTGTCAGAATTCAATAGAACAGCGGGGGAGATTGCCGCACCAACATCGGTTATGTAGGTACAGCGATATGTCTTTTTAATTTTTTTTTCCCATTCAGGCCGCTAGGTTGAGCAAAATAAATCTTGTAGTGTGTGCCAGGCTTAAGTCCCTCGTATGCTGCATTGTCACAACTTTTGTTTCACAGCGTGTCTAATATTGTGCAGTCTCTATTTTTTTCCATGCTATCATGTCTGCAGTATGTTTTTGTATGATAATAAACACCACATGACACCTCCTAGGTATTAGGTATACATGTTTCCTGTGGGTGCTAAGCTCTACTTCTTCCAACTGAGCATCACCCCTCTGGTTAATCCCACCACTGTGCCATGTCTGGTGCAAGCAGCTGCAATTTCACACATAAGGAGAACCACCCCCCCAGTTCCCCCAGTTTACGATTAGTCTTTCTCTGCCTAATTTCTATTCAACCTCCAGTCCATGAGCAGTTTCCCCTCTGCATCTTTTCCCAGCTGCCACTCCTCTCTCCCCTCCACCCCTTGTCAACTATCAGTCTTGGTCTGCCACTTCTTTCCCCTAGCCACAAGCAGCCTCTCTTTCACTCATCTATGATTATGATTATCTGCTTTATGGGTTTTCTTCACTCTTTACTGACTTGTGGTCATATTCTGCCCTCCTTTCTTTTTTTTTTTTTTTTTTTTTTTTTTTAAACCTTGGAGGTGGTCTGTGATGATCCACTTGTTCTCTGCCTCCTGTACCTCCTGCACTCCATGACCAAGTTTTGGTCAAATAATACTTATGCAGCCCAAATATTGTCTGATCACCATGCATTGTATACCAGCGTGTTTATTTAAATCACTCAGACGTTAAAAATAACACTTCATGAACAGGCATATTATAAACATTTTAAGGCCACGTTATTTTCACCACTTACCAGAAAGTCTGTCTTTCTTGTGTCAGGATGCCGGACAGAAACGGTTTGGTGCCATATCTTGCTGTGTGTGTGGCATGCTATATACTGCATCAAATCCTGAAGATGAGACCCAGCACCTTCTGTTTCATAACCAGTTCATCAGTGCAGTAAAGTATGTGGTAAGCACTCTCTATTGTATGACTTTACACTTCCTTCAGCATTTAAGTAAATAATGAACTGCCGTGTGTGTATGAAGTGGACTTAAGCTCAAAAAAGTGAAGATTTGCTTTGTTACAGAGACTGATGCACCTCGCATTCCTTTGTACTCCTCTTGCTGGTGCTTGCTTTGCGCAGGTGCTGGGAACCGGACACAGGTACTGGCTATGAAAGAGTCACCTGCTTGCTAACTGCGATGTTGGAGAGCCGTGTGCCAAGAGAGTCTGTCCAACATTGCAGCTAGTGTTTCAGGGTACCTAGGATAATGGGACAAAGTACTACATGTGATTTGTACCATTAGGAGCTAAATAATGTTAAAAGGAAAATAGCAATTCTGCTTTAAAGTGCTTATAAACCCTCACCTTGTTTAACAACCCATTCTGTTTGAAATAAAAGGTAAAACATTTATTTATAGATATATATATATATATATAAAAAAAAAAATTATAAATACCTCCCCTGCCGTCTCCTTTTTTTTTTTTTTTTTTTTTTTTATGTGATCCCACTCCCTCTGTTCTCAGCTTCATAAGAGCTGGGGGAGGAGAGACAGCAGCACACGGAACTTCCGTGTGTGTGTGTGTGTGTGTGTGTGTGTGTGTGTGTGTGTGTGCGCGCACGTGCGCGCGCACGTCAGAACAAGTCTGATCATTGGAGTAGAGCAGACTGAGTTCCAGCACACCGCAGTGTGTTCTGCTTAGTGTCATCAGATTTTAAACAGGGAGTAAACTCCCTTTGTGTTTGTGTGTGTGTGTGTGTGTGTGTTTGTACTCATAGATAAGCCTATAATAGTGCTTACCTATAGGTACTGTAAATATCTCTTAAACTTGCACCATTTAGGAGAGATTTACTGTATACTGCACTGATTACGTCATCTGCACATGCGCTCTGAGGGAACGGCCGCCCATGCAGTTTCTTTAAGGGCCTGTGCCGGGACCGGCGCAGAGTGACGTCATCACGGCTCCGGCCAATCACAAACGCATACTCGCTCATTATGCTTTTGTCTTACGGGGTTTTTTTTTCTTTTTTTATCTGGGTTTACAACCTCTTTAATAGAAAAGCATAGGGACTGGCAGGTACACCCTGGGATTTCACACAATGGGAGCAATACAAGGAGAACAGGATATTTTTCCTACAAGTACATGGTACAGCAGGCACATATCAGGAATATGAAGTGTTGGGTTTACATATTTTTTAAGCAGAGTCTCATAGTTGTATGTTTGCTGTGTGAGATTTAAGGCACTGCTGCTTTTTCTTACCAAATTTGAAGTGAGATTTGGTGATGTCACTACTGGGCTGCTCACTGGTCTCTTTCTTGGAGCCTCTGACGTGAGGAAGAGAAAAAAAACCTCTACTAGGTTGGCTGCCTTCCCACCGACACATTGCAGAATAGGGCATGGTAAGCCAGTAATAGGAAAAGATTAGGTGCAAAGTGTGCCTTCTGCCTGCCTTATTATGAGCACAACGTCTAGAATCCAGTTCCTCTTAACTTTGATTTATGTGATGCAGGGCTGGAAGAAGGAAAGGATTGTGGCTGAATATCCAGATGGGAAAATCATAATGGTGTTGCCTGATGACCCTAAATATGCACTTAAAAAGGTAGTTGCAACTTTTAACTTTTGTTTTTCAATTTTGTTTCCTCAAAATAGTAAAGAATAATGGAATTTACCTTACACTTTTTTTTTGTTGTTTTTGTTTAGGTTGAGGAGATCAGAGAAATGGTGGATAATGACTTGGGGTTCCAACAGGTTCCACTTCGTCTGCATTCCAGGACAAAAACCCTTATGTTTATTAGTTCTGACAAGAAAGTTGTTGGGTGTTTAATTGCAGAACATATTCAATGGGTAATTATTGATTCTGATTTGTTATTTGGATCTGGTCTATGCTGCATTTTTTTGCTTCACAGGGCAGCAAGGGGGGTGTTAAAAATAAGAATCTGAGCTGTGGTTTTTCTACGCCCCACCTTAAGCTGCAAGGACAGCCAGACGGGTTATACCCATGCTGCAGCCCTAATGCTTTGGTTTGTGGCCACTGCATAAATGATACTACATGTCGCGTTCCATGAGCAGTACCACTGCTGAAGGTGACTCACTCAAATGAAATGCATAATGCATGCGGTTGTGGTGTGGACTTTCATGGTTAAAAAAGGCAGTGAGGAGGCACTGATCGATTTTCAGAGGGGTGGCAAGGACTGCCACAAGTATGAATGAGCCCTTAAGCCTTGTCCACGCTTGTGTCTTTTGGTGCTCTTTGCAGAAACGCATTACGGTCCATTTAATATGGGTTCCTAGGGGACACGTTCACATCTATGCTTTTTTCAGCCGCTGCATTTTTGGAAAAGGTCAAAGACTTTTTAAAACTCAAAACGGTGCATTTTTGGTACAATATACTTCAATGGAGATGCTGTAGTGTGTTTTTGAGGCATTTTGAGTTTTTAATCTGTTCAACAAATTGGCCAAAAAAAAGCATAAAAAAGCAAAATGCTTAAAAAACCGAGTGAAAAATGCACGTGCAAAAAGCTCTGCAGAAACGGATCAAAAGCAAACTGAATAGATCTGAACCAAGCCTTAACAAAGTTCTGCTTTGTGTTACTAAACCCAGGACCCTGCATTCACTATATCTGGTCTCCCACAGTACACAGAACATGGAAATGCAATAGTTTTAGTAAATATAAACTGCTAAATACCTTTTCTCATCAGCAGTTAGAACAGTCTTGTAATTTCTATCAGTTTCTGGATAAACTTGTAGGAGGAGTTTTCATACTGCACTGAGCTGTCCTATGAGGCTGCAGGAACCCTGACTCTGCCTGGACAGTGCTGATTGGCCCTGGCCACATGCGCTCTCCCAAGAAAAAAACCCTCTAGCAATACACAACAAACTGAGCATGTGCAGCCTGACTCCAAAGGCTCTGTCTTATCCAGACTTGTCCAGGGGGACAGTGCAGGGAGGGGAGGATCTGTACATACAAGATCAAGCAGCCTTTTTACACAATGCAGAAGATTAACCCCTTAGGTTCCACGGTGAGTATAACAAGCATGCTTTACTGCATATACACACTGATTTTACTGTTGTGGGTTTAGTAACACTTTAAACATTGTTCATGATGATTGCTGATTAAAATTGAGCTCTAACCATACTTTCAGCCTTGCACAGTTGTACAGGCACCTCTTCTGTACTGAAATTACTTTGATTTCACTGCACCCTTTCAGCTTCTCGGGTCAGAGCCCTTACTTCCTGGCTGGATATCCAACATTATCGAGCCCTTTCCTCCCCAGCCTTACTGTCTCTGGCCTACCCCTTTTATAGAGAAAAGCTGGTTATTAAAGTGGTTGTCTACCCATTTAAAAAAATAAAAACCTGCAAGTCAATAGCATAATGAGCTAGTATGCACAGCATACTAGCTCATTATGAAATACTCACCTTGGAAAGAAGATCTGTCAGGGCTGCTCGGTCCCCTCTGAGAGAGCAGACATCTTCCCTCGGATCTTGCTTCCGGGTACGCGGCTCGGCACTGTGATTGGCTGGAGTCGCAATATGTCACTCCCGTGCATGCGCGCAGGACCCGTCTTTCCAGCAAGATCCGGCCCTATTGCCGGGACATACACAGCGCATGTGCCGGGACATACGCGGCGCATGCGCCGTAACGCCAAAGCTCTTTAGAGGGGGAATATCTCCTAAACCGTATAGGTTTAGGAGATATTCATTTTACCTACAGGTAGGCCGCCTTATAGACTTACCTGTAGGGAAAAGTCAGAAAATAGGGTAGACAAGCGCTTTAAAGCACAATGGAGAATATGCTCATCTGGAAGCAATGTGGGTTGTAGACACATCATTTGAAATCTCATTTTAAGGCTATTTCTGCTAATCCTCATTATTCCAACAACAATCTTAGTTTTATGGAGCAAATCCAGTTTTTTATGGTGGTTCATTAAGTATATACTAGTCTGAATTGAATATGTCCACAAATCGTATGCATGTATTTATTTGCCCTGTTTGGCTATCAGTCATGTTGTGTGTTTTTTTTATTTTATTTTTTTTTTTATAGGGTTACAGAGTCATTGAAGATTTTAATCCAGGTAATCCATCCTCTGACACAGAGAAGTTATTTTCTGAGAGAGTGAAAGCATGGTGCTGTGCTACTACTCCTGAGCCGGCTATCTGTGGAGTAAGCCGCATCTGGGTATTCTCAATGATGAGAAGGCAGAAGATTGCTTCCAGGATGCTGGAGTGTCTAAGGTAATTATAACCAGGCTGTATAAGATTATTGGTAATTCACAGATACTAAGCTGTTTGCAGACAGTCCAGCTATTAAGGAACCAAAGGCCTCATGAGGTTTTATCTGTAATCCCCTTTTCCCATTGGAGGCCTACACACATGACCTTCATTGCTTTAGTAAGGTTCATCAGGAGACGCCCTTTGGACAGGAATAATCTGGAAATAGTACAGAATAAATACACAGTGACAACATGGTAGTGCTAGAGGACCATGAGAGGAAGGGTATGCTACTGCACTATTTAGAATTAGTGGAGCTATTTGGACAGAGTATCTAATTCAGTGAATAGTTTTTATTTATCAGTTAACCTAAAAAGTCTTCATCTTGTTAATTGAGCAAATTTTTGGTCATCCATAATCATTTCTCCTACCCAACTGATGCTGTTTGATTTAATGATGATATCTTTCTTGTCCATTGAGGAACACATAAAGTCGGCTGCATTCACACCTGAGCGTATTTTAGCTTGAAGCCTGAAGCTACAAAACGCTGGAGGGGGAAAAAAAAATCAATGATTCTCTATGGGAGATGGTTCACATCTCTGCTCAAAAACGCCTGAAGCCAAAAGCCTGAAAATGCCTGAAGCTCAAACAAGTTCTGGAAGTATTTTTTCAGGCGGATTTGTGTGTTTTTCTGCTTTTTACATTGGTGACCTTCTAACCTGTACAAAATCGCACGACTTTCTGCCTGAAAACGACACACTCAGGTGTGAATGCAGCCTTAAAACTTGGGGGTATAAGGTCTCCTAGAAGAGGATTAGATAGTAGCAAGCAAAAAAAAAAAAAACTGTAGGCGTGCCCAGGGTACAACTCATACTACTACCAGTATGCCTAGGTTTTTGCTCACGTCCTAGGCAGATGCGTGTCTTTTTCTTCAGCGGTGCTGTTAATTTTTTTTTTTTTTTTTTTTTATTAATTAATTAATTTTTTTCTAGCATTTTCTTCTCTTAAATCAAGACTCTTTTCTAGACAGCAGCAGGTGGGCATTGAGCATTGACCAGCAATTATGCAGGGCAGTCCTCTCCAGCTTTGTCTTTGGTCTGTTACCCCTGCTGGGATGGATGTTGCAGGGTAAGCTTAGAAGTGTCCTTTGGGCACTGCACCTTGCTTGGGTGCTTTCCATTCTGGTTCTTGTTAAAGTGGTTGTAAAGTCTCTAGGTTTTTCACCTTCTTGCATTCTATGCATTAAGGTGAAAAACCTTCTTTGCTACAGCTCCCCTCCAGACCCCCCCCCCCCTTTTACTTACCTGCACTCGATCTGTTCTGCTCCCGCTGCTGTCAATCAAATCCAGTGACGCAGGGGACAAGACCGAGTCCCACTGTCTGTGTCAATGGACGCAGCAGTGGGACTCGGTAGCGCGCCCACACAGGTGCCCCCCATGGAAAGTGGCTCTCCGTGGGGGCACCCAATGAAGAGGAGGGGCCAGGAGCGCTGGTGAGGGACTCCAGAAGAGGATTGGAGCTGCTCTGTGCAAAACCCTTGCACAGAGCAGATAAGTATAGGCATGTTTGTTATTGTAATTTAAAAAAAAAACTGAACCTTTACAACCTCTTTAAGTTTGCTGCAGATCACTCTCCATGTTCAGAGGTGTTGGCATTGCCTTATTTATCTCTAAAGACTTGCTTTGTGACCTGAATGGCCTACTCACTGGGCATCATATTTTTCTCTGTTTTCTGCTGTATTTGCCATGAACGGGATTCATTTTGTGGGAAAGCGCACAAACATTGTTCCACTGGTTGGAGTGTCATGTGCGCACTCTGTGATCTTTACTGTCAAAGAAGCATTTCCTAGCTGCTGCAAAGAGCCACATGGATTTTCAATCCTTAGGGTATTATTATTATTATTATTATTATACAGTATTTATATAGCGCCGACAGTTTGCGCAGCGCTTTACAATATTAGGGCAGACAGTACAATTACAATACAATTCAATACAGGAGGAATCAGAGGGCCCTGCTCGTTAGAGCTTACAATCTAGGAGGGAGGGTTAAATGACATGAAAGGGCAATAGGGTATGTTTTATATTGGTGTATATTTCCTCAGCTTTGATGAGTGTATTTTAGTTCTTTATCCTCTTGTCTGAGGTTTTTATTACCGTCATACAGAACTTTAACTTAAATTACCAAAATTAGTAGGTTTCAGACTCTGATAATAGAGGCTGAAAGTGTGTTACCATGTCTTCTCCAGGAGATTATCTGCTGTATCTGCATCCTTGGTGATGTCTGAACTATTGACTGCAGAGACTCTTATTGAAGTGGTGCACATAACTCTATATGATTAGCCTGTTGCTTTTGCCAGTACTGTTCCTGGCCTTTTGGTCTTAAAGGACCCCTGAGATCACCAAGACTTCCCTGTCACACTGCTGGCTCTGCTAGACTGTCCGGATCTGCTGTCTCAAGGAACTAGATACTATCATTCTTCTTGGTCTCTAGCTTCAGTGGCATGGCTGTTGAAAAGGGACAGGGGCAACTCTCAATGCTCAACACTAAGAATTCCACAAAGTCTATCATCAGATATGGAGGGTATACTTTGCTGGGTGTGAGTGTAAAGTATTTTCCCACAGGAATTTCTCTGTGCAATGAATCCTTTCTCTCCTGCATTTGGCTCTGGACCATTTATCTTTTAGAACCATTGAAGAACAAGTCTCTGCCCTTCCCATTTTGTTTCGGAGACCATTGGCTTTCCACTCTGTAATTAAAACCTTTTGTACATGTGGATTACTCCCTCCTTCCCTTCCCAATCCAATCCCCTCTGACTCCATGAGATGTGAACTCGGTGCTCTCTGTATTTCAGAATTCTCTGTTTGAACCTATCAGAGATTTCTTTCTTTTTATCTGACTCACAAGGCACACTTCCTTGTAACTATCACCTCGACCAATACAACTGCTTAAGCTGACAACCTTGTCTTACAGGGACCTCTTTTGCTCTTTTGGTCTTGCCTTGGTACAAGGTGGTATTGAGGCCCAGGGCTTCTTTTTGTCTCTAATGCACCTTAACCAGGCCATTGCTCTTAACTTCTATATGTCTGGCTTTAGTTCATGAAAAATAAATTACCCTTCATTGTTTGGATGTGGTTCAAGCTGTGCGAATTTAGCTACTGCTGCTTTCAGAAAGACAGATTGTTTTTGTTATCCAAGTTGGGTCCAGGAAGGGTGCCCTAGCTTTTTGTTCCACCATTTTTAGGTGGTGCGAGGATTGGGTTTCCCACTTTTAGAATTATGAGGTTCTCCATTAGGACCATGAGCTCCCTTTTGGGCTTTTTAACATTAGGTCTCCGTTTTTGAGATTTTAAGGTTGCCATTGGGTAGATGATTCTGCCACATCCTAAGCCGGCTCTAGGCTTAAGGTCATTCACGTGGCTTTTTGAACTACAGGCAGCCTCTGTTCTTAGCTTTTGTTGAGCCTGTTGGCTGTGTTACCCCCCTCCTCGGACTGCTTTTTTGAGGTTCCGAGGGCTTAAGACTTCTTGTCTTGTTGACAAGAAAGAAAATGGGATCTTTTTCTGCTTAAAGTAAAAGTTGTTTCCTTTTGAAGGAGGGACAAGAAAGAAAATGGGATCTTTTTCTGCTTAAAGTAAAAGTTGTTTCCTTTTGAAGGACACAGGTCCCACCCGTTAGTACTGATTTATCGCAAAACTGAGACATCCTGATAGGAGGTTATTCCCTGGGCTGATATACAGTTTTGTTTTTGTTTTACTTTTTGCCATTTTTGTAGTATAACGCAAAGTCTTCAAAACCTCTCTCTATTTTTTTTTTTTTTTGTGCTTTAACCCTCTTCCTGCTGCCGCCTCCTGGCTCTTTGAAAGGTTCTAAATGCTGGGAAGCAGAAACGAGTATTCCATTCCGGTGACCGCTGTGATTGGCTATCATAGCGGTCACATGATCAGAAAACTCCCGATTGCAAGTATGCATCGGGAGCTTTCCGGTACCCGCCGGTAACTATGCTGGGAACGTGCATATTTGCAGCCAAATGTACTTATGGCAGCAAATATGCGGCCTCTCTGCCTTAAAGCCCACCCGCTGAGAGGCCACATATATGTGTACAGCCAGAGGGAAGAGATTAAACAGTTACTTTGCGACCAAGCTGGTCCAAATTAACTATTTCCTTCGCTAACTCATGGGCCCACCAGGAGCACTGTATAAATTGTGTATGTATCACCAGCTACATACAGTATACAGTGCTGTGTTATGGCATCAGGACAGGGAATTCGTGTCTTATTCCTGAAACAAAATCAAGTCGGACTGAGTGCTGCTCAGCCTCTCGCAGGAAGCTTTGTATTTTATGAATGAATGCAATCAGATGATTGGCTGAGGCAGAGAGGTGGGCAGAAGCTATGTAATCCTTCATAAAATACAAAGCCTTCCTGTGAATGACAATATCAACAAGTATTTTTTTGCACTTACCAAACAGATATAATAGCATGATTTTAATGTTATTTTTCATTACATCGTTGAGGTTTTCAAATCCTTAAAGTGATTGTAAATGTGTTTTTTTTTTTTTTTTAATTACAAACAGGTTTTTACTTACCTGCTCCTCGCCGGTGCACCTAGCTCCTCCCCTCCAGTGAGTATCCCTATAGAAAGTCGCTTTCTATGGGGGCACTTGTGCGGACTCAGCCCGCCCCCAGCTCCTTTGTCGCTGGCTTTGATTGATTGACAACAGTGGGAGCGTATGGCCTCAGCAAAGCCTGTGAGTCCAGGAATCGAGGGGAGAGAAGAGCTGCAGATGTGCACAGCGCTGGACCGAATGAGGACTCGGGTAAGTAAAAGGAGGGATGAGAGGGAATACTGATGCTTAAACATTGTTAACCTTATTGCGATGAATGCATAAAGCGGAGTTCCACCCAAAAATGGAACTTCCGCTTTAAGCACTCCTCGCCCCCTTACATGCCACATTTGGCATGTAATTTTTTTTGGGGGGGGGGAGTGTGTCTCCAGGTTTCAGAGGGACTTCCTGTCCCTCTTCCACCTTCCGCCTCTGGGCCGCCTAGGCTACTCCTCCTCTCCTCCTAGGCGGCCCCTCCCTCCTGGCAATCTTCTGGGATACATCACAGGTCCCAGAAGATTGCCTGGCCACTAGGGATGCGCAGCGCGACTCGCGCATGCGCAGTGGGTGCCCGGCCGTGAAGCCGGGCCGGGTGCCCACACTAGGAATGGCGGCGCCGTTGGGAGGAGGGGGAGACGAGCGAGGCTTCGGGAGCAGCTGTCGCTGGACCGGGAGTCAGGTAAGTTACTGTTTATTAAAAGTCAGCAGCTACACTTTTTGTAGCTGCTGACTTTTAATAAACAAAAAACAGTGTGGAACTCCGCTTTAAGTTAAAAAAAAAGATTAAGGCTTTAGAACAGTTGGCTATAGATTGTACCAAGAAGAATGGCAACCCCCACAGCCACTCCATAATGAACTAAAAATGTATGCCGATATGATATGGTCATTTTATGATTCTAATTTTCTCCTAACAGAAGCCATTTTATATATGGCTCTCATCTGAATAAGGATGAAATTGCATTCTCAGACCCAACTACAGATGGCAAGCTGTTTGCAACTAACTATTGTGGCACCAGTCAGTTTCTAGTATATAATTTCATCAGCGGATTTCATTCATCGAGTTGAAGATTGGACTTCATAACTTCTTAGTTTACAGACCAAGCCTGTATGTTTCCAGATGCCCCTACCAATGAACTCAGGATGTGAATACCCCAAGGGTTGTTCACGTGTTATTTTTAACTGGAATAAAAGGATTCACTAAAGCTTGATTTTTAAAGCAAGTATTTTGATATTTTTCTTCCAAGAAATCATGGTTCAAGTATTTTCTATACTGTACTTTAGTCATGTTTACATGCAACAAATGAGTTTGTTCATAGTGGACTAAACTAATTGTAAAGATAGAAGACTCTGATGAGTGTAAACTGAAGTCCTCATGTGGGTATATACAGAAGCGTATGATGAGTCTGCAGACAGTCAGCACTGTTTGTGACCCGTGTGTTCTATTGTTCTGTTTTAGACCAGTGACAGTTCTGTAAGCTTAAAGAAAGAAAAGTCTAATTTTTAGCAGATAAAGTTCACTCCTAAATAATTAACCAATTGAACAAATATTGAAGTATCAAATGCATATTACTTTGGAGGAAGAGGAATATTTTAAAATGAGCTGAAAATTCAATGTTGATTTAGTTATCCATAAGGTTGCACAGATACCATTTCTTTTTAATCGGCGAGTATGAGTACCAATACTTCTGCTCAATTACCTTTGGGGTGCGATTTGAGCCCATACAAAATGAATGGGCTCAAATTGCACTGCAAAGAATTGCATGCGATTTGAACAGGAACGATTCTTTCCCCAATCGCTCCTGTGTGAAAACAGGCTGAAGTCCCTACGACAAGCCTGGGTTCAAAAAGGAGCAGTGGGGGAAACGGCATGCGCTTCGGACAGGAATCGCGCTGCATTCCTGTTCAAATCACATGCGATTCTTTGCAGTGCGATTTGAGCTCATTCATTTTGCATGGGCTAAAATCACACCACAAAGGTATCCTTTTCAGGTATCTGAGCATTTGTATGAGTACACATGCAAATGTTTAGCATCGGCACAGGTGCAACCCTAGTTATTAACACACTATGTACCAATAGCTGTAAAACTCCCCTGTTGTTCTTTTTGCTACTACCAATATCTGTGCTGTCTGATTTGAACTACAGTTTCATCAGTTTTGATTTTTTTTCCCCCAAGTTTAATCGAAAAAAAAAAAAAAAGACAGTTTTGTTTTAGGCTCCTTTCACACCGGGGCCGCCCGAGCGTTAGCGGTAAAACACTACAAATTTGCGACGCTTTACCACTCGTTATAGCGTCGGCGTTGCGCTTTTAACACCCCACAAGGGGTTAAACAGGGGTTAAAAGTGCCAGTTTGCGGCGCTCCCGAAGCAGTGTTCAGCGCTTCGGGATCACTGCCCCATTGTTTTCAATGGGCAGGGGCGGTATAGGAGCGGGGAATGCACCGCTGTAAAGATGCGGCTTGCAGGACTTTTTTTACCATCCCGCTAGCGCACCGCCCCAGTGGGGTGTATTTGGGGGGGGGGAGAGTTTTTCATGCGCTTTTTATTTGCTATTTTTAGCGCAAAAGCAACTGAAAAATGCCTTGGTGTGAAAGGGGTCTAACTTTCAAACAAAATAGATCATCCAAAAAAATTAGGTAAATGAAAGTGTTTTTTTTTTTTTTTTGTTTCTTTGTACAAAAAAGTTTATACTTACCTACTCTATGCAGTGGAATTGTACAGGGCGACCCTGAACCTATTCTCAAGTCCCCTGCCAGTACTCCTGGCTCCTTCCCTCCGCCGAGTGACCCATAGAAAGCCACTTTCTATGGCGGCACTTGTGCAGGCTCCCCCCGCTGTCTGCATCTATTGACATAGACAGCGGGACTCAGCCCTGCCCCCTCCTCAATTACTTTGATTGACATCAGCTCCCGCTGCCTCAGCGAAGTCCATGAGACCAGGAAGTGAGGGGAGATGAGAGCTGCAGACGGGCACAGCCCTGGATTGAATGAAGGCTCAGGTAAGTAAAAGGGATGGGGGGATTCTAATGCCTAATTATCTTTGACCTTAATGCAAGAAATTCATTAAGGTAAAAATATTTAGGCTTTAGAACCATGTGAACATTTTAAGTTATATATTTCGCATTTGGATCACAGGTACAATTTGGCACCTGCAAAAGAAAAGTCAGTGGCCAGCTTTATGGCTTATATACACAAACATAAAAAGCTGATGCAGAGAACAGCAGTTGTGTGTTGAACTTTTTGTCCATGCAGGGCAACGCAGAAGGGTCGCTAAACTCCATTTCTCCCCAGCAGCATATACTTGCCTTTTCTTGCTCCCAGATCACCTTGGCCACCAGGACTGGTAAAAAGTAATGCCTTGTATAATCTCAAGGAAGGAAAGAACTAACATTGTGAGTTGTTCTGCCTCAGCAGGTGGAATTAGTGCTCAGTTCAAATGGAACGTATCAGATGGCTGTTAACCAAACCAGGACTCCTTTACATTGCTGGTGACTGCTGTTAACTAACATATTGCTAGATCTGGCGCATACACATCACTGTGTGTAGATGATGCTACCCAGATGTGATAACCAGCACAATTATCGGGATTTGGGTCGTGGCTGCCTAAAGACTAGGTAGTAGCCTGTATACTGCCATCTTGACACATTATTTTTGATTCAAAATATTGAAATGATTTAATGGACAGCATTGATACTTCTGGTTGAGCTGGCACCTCCATATGTATTTCTATAGGTGATTGCACCATTTTAGTTACCATAGAAGCTGTTAGTCTATGGTAAGAGTACTATGAAGTGAGGAGTCAGTTAACCCCTGTGGGACACATTTAATGGATCTGAAACTACCAAAACCAGTAGAAAGGCTCTGCATGGTTTTTTTTTCTGTTTTTTTTTAATATTTCTAGGAAAGGTAAGGTGTACAAAGACGTGAATGAAACCGATATTGGCAGTGGTTCTTACCAAGGTCATTGTGTGTCAAATTCAGCCTCTTGTTATAACCAATTTTACATCTGTTTATAAAAACCCTTTCTCATATGTAAATTAATTTTAAGTGCTCAATAGAATTAAGTTTAGTATTTCAAAAAGAAATGGAAGTCTACCACTATGGGTACAGATCCCGATTATATTTGGTGCCTGACAGGGTTTAGAATTCATCTAAGGGAAAGATAAGAGCACATTATATATTTGCCTGAATGTGGGCATGCTGATTTGTTTAGTTTGGGAAAACAATCCTACCTGACCTATATCCTGCTTGCTGAGATTGGAAATTCTATTATTAATTTTCAAAGATTATTTTACTGTAAATGCTTACATTTATGTGAATCAAAAATAGCTGAAATGGACTGTATACTAAGTTCACTCATCTCTAGTGCAGAATGACTTGGTTTAAAACCTAGTACACACAGGCCGAATGTCAGGTGGCATTGGCTGGTTCAATAGGAACTGACTGACATTCGGCCCGTGTGTACGGCAGCTGGTCCAACAGAAGCCGAGGAAAAAAGTCTGCTGATCGGCATCCGATCGGCACTCTCTGCTAATGGATGAGAGAGCGGACCGGGGTGTTCTGGCAGGGTGGCTGTCCCCCTGTCCGAGCACAATAGCTCAGCTCGGGAAATTGCTGTACTAACATCAGACTGTTAGTACAGCGGCTCCTCCTGAGCTGTTTTTTTTCATTCAGCCCACTGGGTTGAATGAAAAAAGACTGTGTACCAGGCTTTTAACCAGGCGACTGGATGGGTCTGCCCAGAGAAACACCGATTCCACCTTGAGGTTGAAATGGTCAGATAGAAATTAATTGGATGCATGCTACGTCTATTTACTGACAACCATTATAGATAAACCAGTATTGTACAATATTTAACATAGAGACCCTTCCAAGGATGTCATGGTGGTACATGAATGACTGACATGAAATTTAAAGTAGCAGGGCATCGCATAGATGAGAAAAAAAATGACAATGTATCAGATGTTTTCACCATTTCTTTGTTTTTGTTGGAAAATGGTCAGTCCTGTTTTATCTGTGAACTATTCCATTGCACTGTATTTTTAAAACTGCTGTTACTTTGCTCTTGTTTCATGAAATAACATTGACAAGGAACTGTGCATATGATAGAGTGCATTACTGTCTGCATCTAACAATCAGCTTATGCCCTTCATTATCCCAGGCTTGAAAATGAAAGGATGAGTTGCACTTCTGTGATTTTTTTTTTTTTTTTTTCTTCCTCCTTTGAGCTTTTAAACATACTGTTATTCCCCAGGAAAACTAGTGGTATGTCTAATAGATATGAGATTAACACACTACTACAACAGAAAGTTCTTCCTTAGATAAATAAGGCCCATTGTTGCCCATAGCAACCAGAACCTGTCTCTGCCTACCGCTGAGAATGCAAAAAGGATAAACTGGTCACTGTGAAGCAGAATATTCTGTAAATCGGTACAGACCTGTCATACTGGCATGGGCCTTGAATATGGGGCCTCATAGTTACCTCTCATGATTAGACTAATGCAAATATTCAAATGGAATCTGGCATGAAGCAAGGTACTTTACCCAGCATTCTCTGGAGGAATTCGTTGTGCTAGGGCAGTGATCCTGTTTGGCTGAATGTCACTTTCCCGGAACTCATAGGTGTGGAGGAAGTCGGGGAATGGTTGTTTCCAGCTAAGGATTCCAGCAAAGGTACATTTCTTCATGCTAGATTCCCCGTAAATTACCTTTTACAGTGAAGATATATGCTTTTTAAATATTCTGTGCAATGTATGTATACCTATGAGGATTTCAGAGTGACACTTGTCTGCTTTACAGTCACTCTTTTTTTTAAGGGTTTTTATACTGTATGTTGATAAACTGCTGTGGCCTTTCTGTAAATGTGTAGAATAACGGTTTTGTTTTTTTTCCCTGACAGTTTGCTTGATTAACTGTAATTAAACCAATTATTTCAACCTTACATTTGGTGTCTTTTGTACTTCTTTTCCTGTTCTCTAAAGAGCCATCTAAAATGTAATGTAACACAAGGGTTATGCTGCTGCCTTCAGGCAAAACAAAACAAAGCTGTAAGGACAGCCCGGTATAATCCCTCTCGCTCAGCATGCCTCGGTTTTTTGCTAACGTCTGGCTAGTGTGTTCAAGATTTATTTTACGTCTAGCAAGTTGCTTTAGCTCATGCAGAGACAGAAGAAGCTCATTTTCAGCCAATCTTTCCAGATTGGCTGATCCTTGGCATTGGCATGGAAGCTTTACCCAGACCCTGCTGAAAAGAAGCAGGGCCTGCATCTAATGTGTCTTGGGTAACCGTGTGACTGTCTTACATAGAGTCCAAATATGTTGAGTCATCCACAGAGTGCTTTACAGGTTCAGGGCCACAGTAAACCTGTCTGGTAGAGCCATGTCCCTGAAGACACCTTAGAGAGGTATGCCTGCTGGAGGGGCGAAGCCTGGCATGTTCCCTGGATCCTGCCTCTCTATCACCTGATGTGCCTGAGAAAGAGGCATCACAGGGCTTTTCCATGTGTTTTCATAGTGAGCCTGTGTCATTGCATACAATCTAGTTCTAGCATGCTGAGTGTTTTGTCCATTGGGCCTTGGCTGCAAAACAATCAGCTGCATGGTCAGTAGCAAGAAGTGGGAGCTGTGCCATTTCTTAAATTTGGTGTGAAAGTGGCCTTCCCTCTGTAATTGGGGGTTTTCTAGGCCCTTCTGCTTGTGTGCAGATACCATCTATGGTGGCCAATACTGTGCATGCATGTCTCATTTTCTCTTGAGCATTCACGTACCTCATTATCTCCTCTTCAACCAGCATCGATTCTACGATTCGGTGGACAGTTGCGGGGTTCTGCCTTACAAGGGACTTTGTTACAAATGCCATTGACCCTTTCTACTCCAGCAATTTAATTTGTGAGTATCATTGTGGGCTGTCTCTCCAGCTGCCAGTTGGCCTTAGTGTCCCTCTCTATAGGACTTGATGCCGATTGCCCTGATCATGGTATCCTGCCTGTGTTTAACCACTTCAGCCCCGGAAGGATTTCCCACTTTAGGACCAGAACCCTTTTTGCGATTCGGCGCTGCATAGCTTTAACTGACAATTGCGCGGTCGTGCGACATTGTACCCACATGAAACTTGCGTCCTTTTTTTCCCACAAACAGAGCTTTCTTTTGGTGGTATTTGATCACCTCTGCATCATTTCTGATCGCCGCTATAAACAAAAGAGCAACAATTTTGCAAAAAAAACCCAAATTTCTTACTTTTTGCTAAAATACAAATCCAAAAAAGAAATAATACAAAAAAACTTTTTTTTTCACCGTTTTTGGCCGATTTATATTCTTCCTCATATATGCGATAAAAAAAATCGCAATCGGCGTTTATTGATTGTTTTGCGCAAAAGTGGCCGCGTTTATGGATGATGAGAATTCATTTTTGGGGTTTTTATTTTTTTTTTAATTTTTTACTAGTAATGGCGGCGATCTGCGATTTTTAGCGGTACTGCGATATTGGGGCAGACATGTCGGATAATTTTGACACTTTTTTGGGACCATTGGCATTTATACAGCGATCAGTGCTATAAAAATGCACTGATTACTGTGTAAATGCCATTGGCAGTGAAGGGGTTAACCTGCAGGGGGCACTCTAAGGGTTAACTGTGTTCCCTGGGCGTGTTCTTACTGTATGGGGGCTGCCCTAACAGGGGAAGGGAAGTGGTCACAGCTTCCATGTACAGGAAGGCTGTGATCACAGCCCTTCCCCCTTCACAGAACGGAGGTCTGTGTTTACTTACACGGACCTCCGTTCTTTCACTCCGGGGGGCCATCGCGGGTAGCCGGCGCCGATCGAGGCCGCCGCACCCGCTCCCTGGCCCTCCCCGAACACAGTGAGCGTGCAGGCGCGCCTCCGGCGGTGCACGTGCGCTCACAGTGTGCGATCTCGCAGCCGCCGTCGTATGACGGCGATTTGCAATATCGAACCACTTTGTCGCCGTCAACCTGCGGTTGGCGGTCGGCAAGTGGTTAAGCACTGCTCTGAGTTTTCCTTAAAGTTTTCAGGAATTACCCTTCCTCTGTATTTTTAGAGTATTCTCAGCTGAGATCAACTATTTTTTGGACAAAATTGCAGTCATGAGACCTGACTTAGAACTCTGGGACCACAAGAACCTTTTAATGCCCTCTCTTCCAGAGTCCATCTGAATTCCCTGAGGCTGCAGTTGCTTCTGCAAAGTCAACTGAGGATAAGGAGTCCTGAACCTTATTTCTTTTTCATACATCATGGGACACAGGCTAATATTCATTACCTACTGGGTGATACTTAATCATCAGGTGAATGGACATTGGTAGACTAAGTCTTAGACCGGAAGTGATCCCCTATATAACCCCTCCCATACAGAAAGTTCTTCAGTTTTTTTTTACCAGTGTCTGCAAGGTGGATGGGCACGTTTGTTTGAGCTCTCTGAGCTCCAGGTCTTTAGTACCAAAACTGGTTCTTAAATGAATCAAGGGATTGACAGATCGGATCCATTTGAAACAGGCTATATGCTTAGATAAATGGTACCCAAGCCTCGCAAAGAAGACACAAGGATCCTGCAAGATTTTGCCTGTAACACGTCCTCCGGGCGTTGGACCGTGCATAGTGGAATCCTGGACACCACAGACCTAAGGCATTCCTGCAGGGTGCTGTACAGGTCTAAGGGAGTGGACCCTAAACATGAAAAGGATACCCAGTCCTTGAAGATCCTCAAGTGACAGGAACACCGCTGTGATGGGTGAAGATTTACTTATTGTGGGTTGCCCCAGTGATTGTAAAAATCGGTCAAGCTAGCTAGAGGTTTGACCACCTGTATGCGGTGACTACAGGGGGGGAGTATTGGGCTAGCTGTGGGTGTTTGCAGATTACCTTTTTTGTCTTGTTGTCTGGCTGTTTTTTAACCTTAATGGATGCCCGTGCACAAGGGGGCACCATTGCGCATAAATCTCCATGTCGAATGTGCGATCACATAATTCTTGCAAGTTTGTTGGCGGCCATGACGCACGCGGCTTAACCACAGACAGTGTGTGAACACGGAGCCATGCATATGTTGTCTCCTAAATCTGGGAGCGTGAGGATTCGTGTCATTGGCGAATACTGCCACGCCCGTTTGCCGGTACTGCACATGTGTGTGCGCACGCAGGTGCAGAAGGTCCCGGTGCACAGCCAGTTTATTTAAGCAGTGTATAAAAAGCATGCGGTGCTTCCAGGAGATGTGGAACACAGAGCAGACTCTGAACCAGGCCTTTTCAGCTGTTCATTTCTCCTTACCAGTGTATTCTTAAACATTCGATGTTTTTCCCTCATGGACCCAAATCATAAATGTATGAGGTCTTACCTCTGGGAAATTATCCCAAGTGGTTCGGGGATACGTTGTTAGGACGATTCGTGGAATCGGACGGTTCGTTGTGGACCACTGTGACCATTCCTCTTTACTTGTCGACTTTTCCGGACCAAGTCTCAGACGAGACACAAGGTGTAGAGGACCTTCGTGGCGTACGAAAAATATGTGACGAATTTATTTGACCGACACGTGGCCCTGGAAGACGTGGACGCACGCGTGTGT
>BLSH010180395.1:407940-423951 GCA_018402905.1 Glandirana rugosa
TAATTATTATAAGAGGTTCCACACACCCTTTTACACCTGTTGACCAGTTATAAGGGGTCACTTCGGTCCCTTAATGCCGTCAACTAATTTCCTACCCCAGGTAAGCCAACCTAGCTTCCTCGAGATAGTTTATATCCTCCCTTCTTTTATCTGTTACTATAAGGGGTCCTTCTGGTCCCTTAGACAGACATATTACCCCAGGTAAGCCCGCCTAGCTATTCCTCGAGATTATTTATTATTTCTCTATTATTCTATTCTATTTTTCCTTAAGAACCTTTCCTTCTACCCCAGGTGAGCCATCCTAACTCCCTCGAGATAGTTTATTACTCTATATTAAGTCAAGATCATCGGCTCAGGACAAGTAAAAATTATTACTACACAAAATAATATATTTGTATAGAAAAATTCCACTCACCTGAGGCACGATACCCCACTTCTGGTACCACTGTAAGGGTTCTTGTTTGGTTCTAAGGTTCTGGTTCTGAGGGTGTGGAAAACTCTTCGGCCGGCCGGCTGGGTAATCAAGACACTGACAAAACTTAGAGTGTAGCAAGATTACATTGGTTTATTGTGGGTTCACATGTTATATAGTATAATTAAAAGCATATACGCCTCCTTATGGGCCAATCAAACATTGACAGGTAATGACAAGTAATTCTATGACAAATAAGTCTGCCTAGCAATAACTTTTAATAAAATCACCTAATAATAGTTTGAACAGAAGCATCTAACACCTTTGCTAGACATAAAAACCAGACATAGACATATTTACGATAACATACTTAACGTTTTGACCACAAGCGCATCCTGTTCTATCTTGCAGCTTTAAGACTTGCATTTCAGCATTATTAAAATCTTTAATTATGTTATACATATCTCAAGCAATATTATTAAAGGTATACTCTAACTTTCCCAACAATCCCTCCTTTGATCAATGTTCTGTCTAGAACATAGATCACTCGCCATGATACCATCTGGCCTTATCTAACATAGGCATAACCCTGTACCGGCTCTGATGTGGGGAATAGACACCAGGCTACATTCTTTCCTTTATAGGTTTGCCGGTACTGCACACGTGTGTGCGCACGCAGGTGCAGAAGGTCCCGGTGCACAACCAGTTTATTTAAGCAGTGTATAAAAAGCATGCGGTGCTTCCAGGAGATGTGGAACACAGAGCAGACTCTGAACCAGGCCTTTTCAGCTGTTCATTTCTCCTTACCAGTGTCACCAGGTGTTGCTTGGCAGGCTAAGGTGCTTAGCAGGATTGTTGCATAGGGGCTTGGTGAACCCTATTAAAGGGTCTCCATTCTGGAGTATGTAAATACTAAACCCAGGTACTCCCTTTTTGTAGCTTACAAATTCTTACAAAGTCTGCAAAAAAGAGGAGCAGGACTAACCCTACAGGGAAGGGCACATCTATGTCCTCAGGAGCTCCTAAGGAGCCTAGTTGAAACCTTAGTGTTGTATCCCCTGAAAGACCAGAGGCTTCTGGGCAATCTGAGCCACTGCACCTGTCTGGTATTGTGCCTACAGTCAACCCTGCTGCTTCACCCTTTATCACCAGGGATGAACTGTCCTCAGCCCTAGCCGGGTTAGAGCACAGAATTGCTGGCATTATTGCCTCCATACCACAGGTGACAAGAAGTGTGACAGATCCCCCTCCCCTGAGCCTCCTAATTGGGAGCAGGAATAGGTTAAGGATGGTGAAGAGCTAGAGGCTAAGGCCTAAGGAGATGGCCCTGCATATGAGTCTATTTCTGAGGAATCTGGGCCAGAAGATGTCCAGTTGGCATCAGCCTCTCAGTCACAGAGGCTTTTGATCCAGACTCTTACCGAGATGGTTCGTTCTGCCTTTAAGGTACCGCCTGCAGAGGTTTCGGAGCCTCCTTTGTCCTCTTTGGTGTCCCTGAAGCCTCCTCAAGCTGCACAGACTTTCCCCCTGCACCCGCTGTTGGAACAGGTGGTGTATACTGATTGGGAACATCCTGACCGGATTTTAGTTCCTCCTAAGAAGTGTTCCCTTTTTATATTCCATGGAGGAAAAGTTTGTTAAGAAATGGAGCATGCCAGCCATAGATGCTGCAGTTTTTTCCTTTAAACAAGAACTTAACTTGTCCAGTGGATAACACACACAGCTTGAAAGACCCCGTTTACAAGAAACTGGAGTCATTATTAAAGGCTTCTTTTTCTTTGGCCAGTTCAGCTATTCAGCCAGCTGTTGCAGCAATTAAAGTCTGCCAGTCCTTAAAGGATCAGGTCAGACGGCCTGACAGGCCTTACCAGGAGGATGATCTAGCTAAAAACAGGGCAGATATTCCTTGAGCGCTGTGATTTGCTGTAGCTGCCTTTAATGGATTCTATACAGCAAGTCTCTCATATGGCTCTCTTGTCTGTACACATGCATAGACTTCTATGGCTTAAAAACTGGTCAGCTGAGCTTCCTTGTAAGAAGTTATTGGCAGGATTCCTCTTCATGGGGAACGTACGTTTGGTGATGATTTGGACAAATATATCCAAAAGATTTCCGGAGGGAAGAGCTCTCTACTTCCTGTGAAGAGAAGGACCAGGCGTCCCTCATTTAAAACCTCAAGGACCGCTTCTTCAAGGGTCTGTGCCAAGGCAGTTTGGCCACCAACAGGGCGCTAGAGCCAGGGGCAAGACCCAGGGCCAGAAGAAACCCTGGGTCAAACTCTTCTAAATCTGGCACCAAGCCCTCCTTTTGAGGGGACGCCCTCACTCTATGGGGTGGGGGGGAGGTTGCGGCACTTTGCGGACCTTTTGGAAAACAGTGGTTCGGGGCGAATGAGTCACCTCGACAGTATCCCGCAGTTACAAGCTGGAATTACGGAGGATTCCTCCTCAGAGATTTCTAAGATCCAATGTTCGCCCTCAGATCCTCCAAAGAGAAACTTATTGTTTCAGGCACTAGAGCATTTAGTGTATCAGAGAGTGATTATACAGGTTCCTGTATCCGAAAGCGGTGCAGGGTTTTATTCGAACCTGTTCCCAGTTCAAAAACCAAACTGGGACATAAGGCCCATTTTGCATCTAAGATCCCTGAACCAACATCTGTAAATCTAGTCCTTTTTGGATTGAGTCAGTCCGCTCAGTAGTAGCCTCACTCCAGATGGGAGACTTCTTAGCCTCCATCGATTATCAAGGAGGCGTATTTACACGTACCTATGTTTCAACCTCATCAGCGGTTGCTGTGATTCGCAGTGGAGGAACGTGATTTCCAGTTTGTGGCACTGCCCTTCGGGCTTGCCACAGTGCCCTGGGTGTTTACAAAGATCCAAGCACCTGTACTGGGTCATTTAAGGGCCCGGGGATCTTGGTGCTCGGATACCTGGCCGATCTCCTGCTCAGAGATCACTCCCTACAGGCCCGGGAACACAGTGTAGCCTGCACAGCGTGCCATTTAAAAAGCTTAGGCTGGGTAATAAATACCGAAAAGTCAGCCTTGAGAACAGCTCAGAGTCTCAAGTATCTAGGTCTGATCCTAGATACGGTCCGGGCAAGGGTATTTTTGCCACCCGTAAGGATCTGTGCCCTAAAGGATCATGTGTCTCAGACAACCTTCCATTCGGCTCTTCTAGGAAGGATGGTGTCCTCCTCCGTGTCAGTGCCCTATGCCCAGTTCCATTCCAGGCCTATACAAGACATCTTGTCAGCATGGACCAGGAGAGGGCAAGCCCTAGATTATCCCATGTGCTCATCTCCCCAGGTACGCTTAAGCCTAAGCTGGTGCTTGCAGGATCAGAGCCTGCAAAAGGGAAGATCCTTCCTCCCGGTGTCTTGGAGAGTACTGACCACAGACGCCAGTCTCTCAGGCTTTGGAACAACCCTAGAGGGGCTCACAGCTCAGAGGAGATGGTCAAGGACAGAACAGAGCCTGCCCATCAACATCCTAGAGTTGCGACCAGTATGTCTGGCCCTGGATGCTAGAGCTTCAGGACTGTCCTATCAGGGTTCAGTCCGACAATGCCACTGCAGTGGCCTATATAAACCACCAGGGTGGTACCAGGAGACGTTCAGCTCAGAAAAGTGAACCACATACTAGCCTGGGCAGAGGGACTTGTGCCAGTTCTATCGGCAGCTCATATCCCAGGGGTAGAGAACTGGAAGGCAGATTATCTCAGCCGCCAGCAGATCTGTCCAGGGGAATGGTCCCTACACCTGAACGTGTTTCTGGAAATCTGTCAGCGTTGGGGATGGCCAGATGTTGATCTATTGGCATCCAGGTTCAACAACAAGCTACAATAGTTTGTGTCCTGAACAAGGGTTTCCCTGGCAATCGGAGCAGATGCTCTGGTAGTTTCATGGCGCCAGTACTCCTTGGTTTATGCTTTCCCCCCGATCCCATTCTTCCACATTTGTTGTGCAAGATTTGAAGAGAGGGGGTTCCAGTCTTTCTGGTGGCACCAGCCTGGCCCAGAAGGCCCTGGTTCCTGGAGATTGTGAGGTTAGCAATAGATTGGCCATGGACACTTCCACGCCACCCTGATCTACTATCTCAAGGTCCTATATTCCACCCCAATTTACAGTCTCTAAATTTGATGGCATGACTATTAAAGCCAGGGTGCTGAAGGATCGTGGCATCTTGGAACAGGCAGTGTCAACCCTAGTGAATGCTAGGAAAGCTGTCACTAGGAATATCTCTATCACAAGGTCTGGAAGACTTTTATTGCTTGGTGTGAAGCCAGAAAATGGCATCCTCCAAAATACGTGCTTGGGACGATTCTCTCTTTTTTACAGTTGGCTGTGGAAATCAGATTGGCCTTGAGTACAATCAGAGGTCAGATTTTGACCCTGTCCGTATTCTTCCAAAGGCCTTTAGCCTCTCATTCGCTGGTCTGAATCTTTATGGAGGGGATAACTCGTATGGTTCCCTCCATTAAGTCTTCTGTGTCCTTGGGACTTAAATTTGGCGCTGTCTGTGTTACAGAAACAACCATTTGAGCCTATCAAGGAAATTCCATTACTGTCAAGCAAGCTAGCCTTCCAGATGGCCATCACCTCGGCTAGAAGAGTGTCGGAATTGGCATCCTTTCATGTAGGGAACCATACCTAATTCTTCACCATGACAAGGTGGTGTTGCGTCCTATTCCATCCTTCTTGCCAAAGGTGGTGTCGGCTTTTCATTTAAATCTGGACATTGTTTTGCCTTCTTTATTCACTCAGCCTTGTGCGGCGGAAGAGAGATGACTGCATTCCTTGGATGTTGTCTGGGCAGTCTGAGTTTGTCTAGATCTGAGGATCAGACTCCTTTTTTGTTTTACCGGAAGGACCCTAGAAGGGGTAGGCAGCTTCCAAAGACAATTGGGACTGGCAATTGATTATTCAGGCCTATGGTCTGAAACGTAAAGCTCCTCCCTTCAGGTTGAGAGCTCATTCTACCAGGGATGTAGGAACCTCCTGGGCTTTTTGCCATCAAGTATCTGTGCCTCAGATTTGTAAGGCTGCTACCTGGTCTTCAGTGCATACGTTCACAAAATTTTATCAAGTGGTTGTTCGAGCAGCCAAGGATTCGGCTTTTGGCCGCAGTGTACGACAGGCTGCCGTATAAGGTCTGATGGCTATTGTTTGGCAGGGTATCTCCCTCCCCTCAAGGCTATTGCTCTGGGATGTCCCAGTAGGGAATGGATATTAGCCTAACTCTGTGTCCTGTGCTGTATGAAAAAGAAAAGAGGATTTTTTCATCATACTTACCTGTAAAATCCTTTTTCTTTGAATACATCACGGGATACAGATGCCCTCTTTTTGAGGATTCAGTGCTTGATACAAAAATTTCCTGTCGTTAAGACTATCTACCAGTGTCCATTCATCTGATGATGAAGTATAACCCAGTAGGTAATGAATATTAGTTTAACTCTGTGTCCTGGGATATATTCAAAGAAAAGGATTTTACAGGTAAGTATGACGAAAAAAAAAAAAAATCCCATTTTGACACACTGATAGTCAGTCTGCAGACATTACTTCAAAACGTAAGTACAACATCTTAGTCCTTATTGACACAGTCTTCACATGGTCCCATTGCAGATCCAGCCATTTTCTATCTTAACAAGACTCTGACTATCCCTGTTGAGGATATCACCATGTGTAAATGTCCAGGGGATAAAAGGCTAGAAGCACGTTCTAGTGCCTTATTCTTCCTTGCAGTCGTGTCCATCTGCCAGACCCTAACTGTTTGCTCCAAGGTTATAGACCCAGGGTCCCGGAACATACTAATTGATCCTTCTTCCCTCCAGCAACTGGAGCCAGTGGCCCTACTCCATTTATGTTCACAGACAAGCTGATATTATGCATCAAATATCCACAGCTACTTTACAGGTATTTGCAATTACATTTGTTATATTTAATATTGATTTATATTAAAACCAAGTGTTTTTGTGAGTTTCTTTGTGAATGTAATCCATCTGCATACTATATCATACCCTCATAGTGTTTAGCAATAGAATGGAGGACAGTGTCATTTATCAATGTTTCTCAACTTTTTTCTGGTCAAGGTACCCTTTAGAATTCTGCAGAATCTCAGGGCACACACACACTTTTTTGTGCATTCCCGCACAGTGCATTTTTCAGTGGGTTGCCATATGCACATGAAGAAAGCAAAAAAGGCACAATTCAAAAAAAAATAACTCTATAGCAAAAGGCATAGTGCTAAGGTACCATGCATCTTAGTGGATGCAAACGCATAGGGGTGCAATTAAGATTTATTGGCAACGTCTTACATCTGCAAAAGGCAGTGCCATGTGGGAAAATGCACACTTTCTCATGCATTCCCACACCACATCTGGTGTGAACAAGCCCTAAAATGTATGTAAGGCAGAGTTCTATGGTCAGTAAAGCCTCGTACACACGGGACGACGATCATATACAACACGTCGCCCGAATGACCGTTGTATGCGAAATCGATTGTTAGTACGCGCGATTAGAACTGCCGACGTACGACGGGAGTTCTATGAGCAAACTAGAAAACTTGGTAGTACCAACAAGCTCTCATACGACCGTTGTATCGTGTGTACAGAGAAGTTGGTCCAACGAGTTGTATTGTGCAAAACACGCATGCTCAGACGTCAGGAACGGCCGGATGCTAATTACATGCACCTGAACGTTCTGTCTTTGGTCGTACGATCGTGTAGTGCAGTCAGTATGCTACATACAACAGCCAACATACGATTTGAGCCATTCGGTTGTATGACCGTCGAACCGTGTGTACAAGGCTTTAGTTTTAACACAGAGTTGCTTTGTACCTGCAGAAATATGTGAGCAGTATGTAGTGGTAGATATCGCCAGTCAGAGCAGCATGTAGGGCCAGTGAGTGTACAAAAGCATAGAATTCTGCTGGAGAAGCCTCTCTCCATCTGCCACTTACTGCACCACTGACGATGGAGATGAAGGGAGACTGCCAGAGCTGTTTTCTCTGCACCTTCAGCTGCTTGCGATTCAAGCAACTTGAAAGTTTGAATATTTCATTTAACTGCCTACCTTAGTTGGGTCATTTTGTTATGCTTTTACTGCAGCACCCCATGGTTGGGAAAAAAAAAAAAACCCTGGTGTATATGTCCAGGTGTCACGGTATAATCACATGGGCTGCACAGATAAGAAAAAGTCAGAAATGAGGAGCCTTATAAGGCAACTGAAAGTGGAGAATGCTCAGTAGATGACCATGGCTGGTCTACACAATCTCAACCTACAGTTGGGACACAGTAGAGGGGAAGGACAGCTGAAAGCAGGATCAATTTTATTATATCAAAACAAATGCTTTAGTGGCTTTGCATGAACAAAGCCCGTTCTAGAACAGGTAATGAGAGTAAACAGCACTTCAAACGCTACCTGCATTTTGCTATGGGCAATACCTCATTACCATTTTGTTGCCCTTCTATTTTGCCTGACCACTGCATCCTAGATTTTCACTAAGGTGCTGGCCCCTGTTCTTGCACTGCTTCACTCTCCCAGCATCTTCATAGGAGGATATCTGGGCAATCTCCTACTAAGGGATGAGACAGCTAGGGCACTTTCAGCCAATGTCCAACAGAATGTAGCCCCTACAGTGATTCAGGTGCACCATGAATCTACAGAAACCAGCGCTGGAAGGCATCCCATTGCTTGGAGCATCTCAGCCTGATCTTAGACAAGGCTGTCCAAGGTTTTTATTTCCTCTGGACAAACTCCAGTCTCTCCACTTCCATGTTTTAACTACAGTGCAAGAGTCAACCAACCCGCTGTTTTTGCATGAGTGTTTGGGTCTAATGCCACATTTTGAGTCAGTTTCATATACACAATGTCACTCCAGTTCCTTGCAATAAAATATTCTTGCAGCATAGGTCAAATGGGTGCATTCTCTGGCTTGTCCCATATGCATGACTGGTCACAAGTTTGGTAAAAAAAAAAAAAAAAAAATCCATCCCAATGGTTTGCAAGTTGCTTATGATGGATGCTAGCCTTTTAGACTGGGAGGAGTCCTAAGTGCCCTGTTGGTACAAGAGACTTTGTCATCAGTGGAAATTTGGATCCCCATCAATATTCTGGATTTTTGTGTAGTGTATTGAACTGCATGGGGGTTATCATTTTCTGTTGTTTGTTGACATCTAGTACAGTGTTTGGGCCATAACTTGTTTACAATGTGATTTTGGCATCTTCATCTGACCTCCCCTCCTGTTTCAAGCTAGTTTAGTTTAGACATGTCCCCTGTTCTTCCAAGTTCCATCGGTCAGTGTTAGCTTTTCATAGAGAAAGTGCTTAGGAAAATAATTGTCTTACACGTCAGCAGACTCTAAAACCATCCACTGTACTGCAATTAGTAGAAGTAAAATGTGTTAAACTGCTTGCGAATGGTATCAGATCAGCATACAGCCTAGACAAACTGGGTTTAAAGAGATATGTTTGTGTCAAATGCCATTAATACATTAACTCACATTATTCCTCCTCAATCTGGTTCTATTGGCTCTTTAAAAAGAAATAATGACTGGCATTTGAACTGAAGAGGGATATTCCTCTGACCATCCTTACAAGATTGACTTTCTCATTGCCATTACTTCTGCAAAACAAGTTACCGTACTGAGTTTGCAATCTTAACTGAAAAGGAACCTTTTCTTTACACAAGGACAAGGTTGTATTGAGGCCTATGGCCCTCCACCCTTCACTTTAAACAGGAAAGTGTACTACCCTCCCTTTCTTGCATATTTGTATTGGCCAATGAGAGTATCCATTTATAGTGATAAGCAAGTAGGGATGTGTGGGGAAAGTACTTAAAATTAAATTAAACTGTGGAGATAGGATTTTTATGACAGAAGAAGCTCCATTGTCTCTTCTACCATATGTGCTTCTCCTTTCCTTGTTAAAATATGCTCAGCATACGTATACGGCATGGCTCTGTGCGATAATCATGCGCATGAATAGGAGTGATGTTTTCTCCTATGTTCACTGACAGATGCAGCTCTTCATTGACTTGTGGGGTTTATGCTTGTCCCACTAGGCGTTAACTAACCAGGGAAAAGAACACCTGGCCCCTCCCATGGGGCCGTCCTCTTCCCACATAAACCCCCCACATAGCATAGCTCACCAGTTTTAATGCCTAGTTTGCAAAGAGTTGACCTGTCTTCCCTTAGGGGACTGCAGTCTGATTGTGACCATTTTTTTCAGAATTTTTTTCTTTTCTTTTTTATTTTACTACTTCTATCAAGCATTGAATCTGCTATCAAGAAGCCGGCCTGGGCATAGAGGGTCGTTCGGACTCTGTACTTTCCTTGGCCTGACCGACCGATGCCAGCCAGTCCCGCGGTATGGGAACCCACCGCATCGTGCCCGTTCCGTGCGGGCGGCCTGGGGTCTCTCCCCATTTGCGCCCAAGTCCCGGATTGCGATCCAGTTCGGGCGTCTCGCTATCAGCCAGCAGCATCCCACTCAGGCAGGGGCGGAAGGTCTGCATACGGGTGGCTACCCGTTATGCCCGACAGGAGTGGTGAGTGAGAGTTCCCCCCTCACTTAGGGGTGGAGGGGGGACAGACGACCCCCCCGGTGATTTTTTTGGGTAGCTGCTGTTTAGGGGCGCATGGGCCCCCTTTTCCACCCCCTCTCCCGCACCCGATCGCTGGCGCCGTTTTTTGATTTTTGCCGCCATAGTCGCGGACATGCTGAGCCTATGGAGCTTTCCCTCTAGCGCTCGGAGCGGCCATTTGCGGTACTGCACGTTCTCCTGCAGGTGGTTTTGGCCTCTAGTGGTCACTCAGCAGCCATATTGGTTTCCCCTGCTGCTGTACAGACGTTTTCCTTTCTCTTTGGAACGGTGTGTGCTCCTGACGGTGCGGCTCTTCTGACGGTCCTCAGTTACAGGCAGCAAAAACAGCAAGTATAGCTCCTCCTGGGTCTCCCTGGTGTACTGTGGGGCGGTGGTGTGCAGCTGTGTGGGGGTGCCTCAAGTGTTACTATTCACCTGTGTGTTACTGAGGGTGATTTCAGGGGAGAACCAGGGGAGAACGATGGCAGACCATACTGCTGAACGTGCTGGGGAGGTCTCAGCGTCAGCGCAATTTGCGCAGGGGGCTTTTTTTAGACCAGCTGCGGGCGGTCTTTAGTGAGTTTCTCCCCCGGGCGGATGTCGCCCATCAAGCCCCTCAGAAGCGTCGTCCTCCCCCTTGTTCTTCAGGGGAGGACTCTGATCCGGAAGTGGCCTTGGGGGTCACAGGGACTCCGGTGGACCTCTGATGGCGAACTGGCTCCCTCGGATGGAGAAGGGGACCAGGGGGCGGTGGCTGCACGTGAAAAAGCGCTGGTTTCTGCCATTATTTTTGGAATTCGCACCTCTCTGCGACTGAGCCAAGATGGCGAATCGCAGACATCTACATGTGTGTGGGTCCACCAGGCCCCCCAAGGCTTATCCCTATGATCAATTTTTTGATCACTTACTTTATCGTGACTGGCAGCGTCTGCAGCATTCTTTTTCACTGTCCAAACGGTTTGCCGTCCGTTATTCCTTTGAGGAAAGCTTTCTGAAAAAATGGGAGTCGTCTGTGGATTTACTGCCTATGTTGTCCAGAATGGCGGTTTTTGCCATCATCCTCAGACGGGTTCTTTGGTTATGCTCATGGTCTGGAGACCATGTGTCCAAAAAAGGTCTCGCAGACCTCTCTTTTCAGGGTGGACGGCTATTCGGTCCACGTCTGGATGAGATCATTAAGGATTTCACAGGAGGAAAGAGCACTTTCCTCCCAGAGCCCCGGAGATGGGAGTTCGCCGTAGACAGGGGCCCCCTCCCTCGGGTCAGCCGGAAGAGGGGCCCGTTACGGTAAGGCCGCTGCAGGGGCCGGAAAACAGCAGTGGCAGCGCAAAACTGAAAAGGCGGAGGACAAGCCCTCCTCAGCCTGGGATTCGCAGACCGGTGACTTGCTCGCATTCACGACTGGTGGGTCCAGGAAGTAGTGTCCACCGGGTACAGGATAGAGTTTGACACTCTACCCCCAGACAGGTTCTTCCCATCGAACTTAGGGCTCCTGCAGGCACACCAGGAGGCCCTCTTCGGGGCTGTCCAAGTGCACTCGGACCAAGGGGTGATTGTGCCAGTGCCTCCAACGGAGAGGTTTCTACTCAAACCTGTTCGTGGCCCCTAAAAAAGGGGGGGGGTCCAGCCAGTACTGGACCTGAAGGCCCTGAACCGGTATGTGAAAGCGTGAAAATTCCGGATGGAATCTATCCGCTCGGTTGTGGCCGCCCTCCATCAGGGGGAATTTCTGACGTTTCTGGACATCAGGGATGCGTACCTCCATGTACCAATTTGTCCACGGCATCAGCGTTTCCTTCGCTTTGCAGTGGGGGACCTCCATTATCAATTTGTGGCACTCCCTTTTGGTGTGGTCTCAGCCCCTCGAGTTTTCACAAAACTGGTAGCTCCAGTTCTGGCGTTACTGCTACAGAGAGGCATTGTGGTAGTAGCCTACCTCGGCGACCTGCTCCTGCGAGCGGAGTCCGCCGCGGCTCTGGAGGAAAATGTGAGAATCACCATGACTTCGCTGCAGGACTTCGGCTGGTTGCTCAACCTGCAGAAATCGACGGTCTCTCCATCTTGTCGCCTAAAGTACCTGGGTCTGATTCTGTACACAGAGCAGGTGAAGGTGTTCCTCCCTCCGGCCAAGTTGCTGTCGCTGCAGTCCACAGTGTCGTCCCTACTGTCACACCGTCGGTCTTCATTACGATTCTGTATGCAGGTGCTGGGGCTCATGGTCTCGACTTTCGAGGCGATACCTTACGCCCAGAGTCACACTCGGCTTCTTCAGCGAGCGATCCTGTCTCGGTGGGACAGGTCTCCCCGCTCCTTGGACCTTCTGATCAGCCTGAACTCCCAGACCAGGGCGTCTCTGACCTGGTGGCTTCGGGACTCGGCGTTGACTCAGGGGAAGTCGTTCCTGCTCTTTCGGTGGGTGATTGTCACCACGGATGCCAGCCATTCGGGCTGGGTCCTGGGACATCTTTCTGCCCAGGGCCATTGGTTGACACAGGGAGCTAGTCTCCCCATCAATGTGCTGGAACTGAGAGCAATCAGATTATATCTATTTCACTGGTCAGTGAGGTTGCAGGGTCGTCCGATTCTAATTCAGTCGGACAATGCCACAGCAGTGGCATATGTGAACCATCAGGGTGGCACGAGGAGTCCAGCAGCGGAAGCAGCTCTGATACTGCATTGGGCGGAATTCCACGTTCTGTCAATCTCTGCCATTTACATTCTAGGCGTGGAAAACTGGCAGGCGGACTTTCTCAGTCGCCGGACCCGGGAGAGTGGTCTCTCCACCCGGAGGTGTTCAGCCAGATTTGCCACAGATTGGGGACGCCAGACGTGGATCTCATGGCGTCTCGGTTTAATCACAAGGTGAAGAACTTTGTGTCCAGAATGAAGGATCTGTTGGCAGTGACCACGGATGCTCTGGTGGCCCCCTGGGGCCGTTACCGCCTTCTGTACGCCTTCCCTCCGATAAAACTTCTACCGCGATTGATACGCAGGGTAGTAGCTGAGGGGATACCAATGATCCTGGTGGCTCCAGATTGGCTGTGCGCCGACGTGGTGCAAATTGTGGCAGATGCTCCCTGGCGGCTCCCGCTGCGAGACGATCTACTGTCGCAGGGGCCCGTCTTGCACCCTGCTTTACCCTCGCTAGCTTTGAGGGCCTGGCTATTGAGGGACAGGGGAGTCGCTGACTCCGTGATCCCCACCTTGCTAAAAGCTTGCAAGTGTACTTCTCGCAAGATATACCACCGCACCTGGAGGGCTTGCATAGCTTGGTGCGAAGCGGAGGGTCATTGGGTACTAACTTTTTTGCAGCAAGGCCTGAACTAAAAACTGGCCTTGAGTACTCTCAAGGGCCAGATCTCGGCTCTGGCGATTCTTTTTCAGAGACCTTTGGCTTCGCGCTCACTGATTCGTACCTTTTGTACAAGGTGTGTGACATGTGGCCCCATGGGATTTGAATTTGCTGCTTTCTGTACTTCAGAAACCGCCCTATGAAAAAATCAGGGAAATTTCCTTACAGCTGCTGTCACCGAAGATGGCCTTTTTGGTAGCCATCACTTCCGCCAGACGGGTGTCTGAGTTGGCAGCACTGTCGTGCAAGTCTCCCTACCTAGTCCTACACAAGGACAAGTCGGTCTTGCGACCCTCTCCTTTGTTTCTTCCAAAGGTGGTTTCTTTCCACATTAACGAAGATATTGTTCTTCCTTCATTGTGCCCATATCCATCGCACCCAAAAGAAATTGAGTTGCATGCCTTGGACGTAGTGAGGACCTTACGAGTGTATTTAGCTGCTACAGCTTCTTTTCGGAAGTCTGATGCCTTATTTGTGCTGACAGAGGGTCCGCGCAAAGGTGTGGCGGCCTCGTAGGCTACTATCTCTTGTTGGATTAGACGGACCGTGACCCACGCATATTCTGTTCGGGGCAAGGTTCCTCCCTTTCCGGTCATGGCTCACTCTACCCGGGCGGTTAGCACTTCCTGAGTTTTGACACACCAGGCCTCGGTGTCACAGGTGTGCAAGGCAGCCACTTGGGCCTCGGTGCACACTTTCACTAAGTTTTATAATGTTGATGTGTTAGCATCTTCGGATGCTGCTTTTGGCCGCAAATTTTTGCAGGGCAGTGTAGGCTTGTTTGTACGCCTCCTTAAGAGGTTCTGTTGGGTACAGTTATCGGTTGCCCACCCCTCTTTTGACACAGCTTTGGGACATCCCCACAAATCAATGAAGAGCTGCATCTGTCAGTGAACGTAGGAGAAAAAGGGATTTTCTCCCGAATTCACTGACAGACGCAGCACCCACCCCTCTGTGCTCTGTTTTTGGTACGGCTTGTGTACAAACTGCTGAGCTATGCTATGTGGAGGGTTTAAGTGGGAAGAGAGGATGGCCCCATGGGAGGGGCCAGCTGTTCTTTTCCCTGTCTAGTTAACTCCTAGTGGGACAAGCATAAACCCCACAAGTCAATGAAGAGCTGCGTCTGTCAGTGAACTCGGAGAAAAGTAAAATCCCTTTACTGCAGCCTACCCCGATAAAGAGTCTGAACAGAGGAGGAGGGCTGGGAGAAGACGGAAGCTCCTGTGACCACCGTGCTAGAAGAGATTGTTTGGTAGCAAAGTGTCCCATTATGTATTGCATACTAGTAAACTATGGCATAAAACTCCCATGAGGCCATTTCCCCCCCCCCCCCACAACAGGGTTTAATTCTACTTTAACAACAACCTCCAATACTACCTGAAAGTGTCTGTGCTTTGCTTGTCAGAATACAGCCATTGCTATGACAATGGCATGAAGGTTTGGGATGCTACTATACAAGGCCTCTTGCACATGGGAGTTTTTACAGATGCAGTGGGAGAATCACCTAACCTGTTTCCAGCACTTGGTATTCTCCAATATGAGGCCATTGGCACCTAGCAAATCGGCATCCAGCGCTGTCTTAAAGTACCGCCACAGGTGTTGCTCAGCATACCTGCATGTCCCTGACTCCAGCATTTCTCTGTGACCAAGTGTATTCCAGGCTGGCAACCAGTACACGTGCGTTGAAGCCAGCAACTGTGTAATTCTGGCAGCAGTCCAGCTTGTAACCAGCACACCTGAACCTGCGAGTTCCTATGCACCCCACCCAGCAGCTGGTTTTCCTTGTGTGTTCCTGCCAGCAACTTGTAAGGAATATCTGCATTTGGTCCCTCTTCACTTGTGTGTCGTCTATACTCTCCAGAATGCCCCCTGAGTACAGTATTCCAAAAGACTTGTTGCTATTACTCCTAATGGGCCCAGGGCTTCTTTTAACCACTTGCCAACCATGCAAGCCAAATGATGGCTACAGTACAGCCAGCCAATTCTGGGAGGGCATCTTCTGATGTCCTCCCGTGATCAAGGGTGGCGTGCTCTGTGATTATTGTGTGCTTAGGACACAGCTGAATTAGGGTTGCCACATCATCCCTTTAATCCAGGACACATATGGATTACACAGGTTCTGAGGCTAATTTAATGCAGATAAGGCACCAAGTGAGTTTAATTACCACCTTAATCAGGCACAGAACCTGTGTAATTAATGTGTCCTGGATTAAAGGGATGATGTGGCAACCCTACGCTGAACACAGATCGGGGTAAAGGGCCAATTCACAGTGACCTTTTACCATGTGATCAGCTGTGTGCAAGCACAGCTGATCATGACGTAAACACAGGAATTATAGGTGTCCTGATTATCAGTTCAGTGCCACCTATCAGTGCAGCCTACAAGGGACCCGCACAAGAATGACATACACCCGACCGCCCCCCTCCCGTCACTAGTACCGAAGGTATATGTCCTTCGGACACTAGTGTCGGGAAGGGGGAGACAGTCTTGTCTCTAGGCACAAATGTATGTACCTGGAGGCAAGAGAGTGACGCCCCCTCGGTAGATCCCATCGACCGCCTCTAACTCAGACGGGAAGTGACATTTCCGACGTGACTATCCACCGTGACTTGACTATTAGTCCTGTGGATATTAAGGACACAAATGCAGTACTAGTCG
>BLSH010180395.1:425394-457356 GCA_018402905.1 Glandirana rugosa
CAGGCGGGATTATAGCGTCATGGCGATTTTTAGCGTCTAGCGGCGGTAATGATCATTTTTTATTTTTTTTTTATTTTTTACTAGTAATGGCGGCGATCTGCGATTTTTAGCGGTACTGCGATATTAGGGCGGACATGTCGGAAAGTTTTGACACTTTTTTGGGACCATTGGCATTTATACAGCGATCAGTGCTATAAAAATGCACTGATTACTGTGTAAATGCCATTGGCAGTGAAGGGGTTAACCTGCAGGGGCGCTCTAAGGGTTAACTATGTTCCCTGGGCGTGTTCTAACTGTATGGGGGTCTGCCCTAAAAGGAGAAGGGAAGTGGTCACAGCCTTCATGTACAGGAAGGCTGTGATCACAGCCCTTCCCCCTCACACAGAGCGGAGGTCCGTGTTTACATACACGGACCTCCGTTCATTCACTTCGGGGGGGCATCGCGGGTAGCCGGCGGCAATCGAAGCCGCCACACCCGCTCCCTGGCCCCCCCGAACACAGTGAGCGCACGCCTCCGGCGGCGCGTGTGCGCTCACTAGGCTCTGTATCGTGGCCGCCGTCGTATGACGGCAATCCGCGTTGCAGAGCCACTCTGTCGCCGTCATTTGCCGATCAGCCGTCGGCAAGTGGTTAAATACCACCAAAAGAAAGCTCAATTTGTGTGAAAAAAATGATAAAAATATCATTTGGGTACAAGGTTGCATGACTGCACAATTGTTATTCAAAGTGTGACCATGCTGGAAGCTGAAAATTGGCCTGGGCAGGAAGGGGGTAAAAGTGCCCAATAGGCAAGTTGTTAAAGTATTTTTACTGTTTCTTTGGATATTTAAATACATTATTGAGCCTAATCTGGGCATGTTTACTTTAAGCAGTAGAATAAAGTTTCTTGCATAAACTACACATGATAAAATATGTGGGGTCAAAGGGAAACCAAAATTATTTCAAACTGTAAGATTAATAAATGCATCATTTGCTTCAAAATGACTATGGGCATATTATTTTTAATTTAATTTTTAATGACTAAATAATGGCATTTAACATTTCTCCAATATGTAAACATAAATAAAAACAGACCACTAAAATAAATCGGGTCCAGAATTGCATACAATCTTTCTCAGCCCACCACATCCGTTCTACTAGTAAAATCAGCAACCAGATCCTACTTTTTGTATTGGGAGAAAATAGTTTGCAGGTGAAGCGAACTTTGCCACTTCTTCATAAAACATCCCCTAGTCTTGGCTCTTGCATTTCATTTTTGTTATATTTATTCCTATTCTGCAATTCTTTGTTGAGATTGTTCAAATAAAAGCATCATTTTAACAGTCAATCAAATAAAAATCCCAAATTACACATAGAGCTTTACAAGTATGTTGGTTAGAATTTTGTTTTAACCACTTGAGTGCCGGCCTGTAAATTCCCCTTAAGCAGATCATTTTTCAGTATACAGTGCTTCCATACTTTGACAATTACTCCGTTAAACAACAGTGTCCAAATTAATTTATATCATTTTTTGGAGACCAATTGGATCTCTTTTGCTGGTATTTAGCAACCACTGGGTCCTTTTTTTTTTTTTTTCAAGACCAAAGTTAAAAGAATGGTTTCCCTTTTATTCTAAATTGTGCGCCCTTTTTTTTTAGAAAGTAGAAACCCCGAGGTTATCTAATTTTTATGCCACAATATTTTGGAAATGAACATGCTGGTATTGAGATGGAAAAACATACAGTATAACTAGGTAATTTTGCAACATATACAATGCACACAATTCATGAAGGGAGAGGAGGGGGTAAAGGGATACAAGCAGGAGGATGGAGATGAAGGGATTAAATGTGCAGGGTGTGAAGTGTCAATATACAGAACACAGACAGAATGTATATCAAGTGTATATGTTGGATGCGGAGGGCTCACAGATGTAAACGCTACACACACACACAGTTTAGATCGGTGATCAGTCTCTTGAACAACCACAGCGATCACAAGGTACAGAGCTACTCAGATTGGCTAAGATATAGACACTGAACCACAAGCATTAGCTGGTGCAACAGCTGCCCAATAGTGCTGTTTATATAAAGGCACTAGGTACATTTCTGCCCACCACTTCATTGTTTTTAGACGTACAGAGGTGCAAAAGGGGGTAAATAAAATCAGACATTATCAACACAACAAGAATTCCTACAGACATTTTGGTAAATAACTTTAATAATAACAACAACAACAGTTCAATTAATTGATAAAATTAACCAATCTGCAAACAATACAGCATGAGGTAGACTGACTAGTGACGCCGAATTCACCAAGTTTTTGGTCAATAAAGTCCCTTTTTAAGCAGCATATTTAAAATTTCCATCACATAAAAGAACAATTTGTATACATTATAACAAAATAGGCTTGGTGCTGATATAACAGACTCGGATTACATTCATCATTCATGACCAAGGCAACCTTGGCATAGTATTAGCCATATTTTGTGAAAAGCATGAGAACACCATAAAAACATTGTAAGTCCATGCTCTCTTTGGTGACAGATCTGGTAGGTCAAACAATTGATGTAGTGCTTCACAAACATTTGTATAAATCATAAAATTACAAAATGGATAGAATTTACAAAGATTAGAGATGCCATTTTGAGTAAAACAGGCCCACAGGATGAATGTTTTTCCTCATTCTAAAAATGAAGTAATTTAGTGCAAATTGAAAACATAACAGGCCGGAGGAAAAACATACAGCTCGGTGGAACAACTGGCAGAAAGGGCCCAAGCAAAATGCAATACAACACAGAATACTCTCACAATACAGAAAGAAAGATTAAATATCGTTCTTTACTCTTTGCCACACCTGGCTCATGTAGCATTTCATTCTTCTAGAAAAAAACCCAGTCTGGAAATTGATTGCTTTACAGGCCAAAACGAATGGTGACCCCCCCATTGTTCTTTAACAGTCCAAAAACACACAATAAGGAGTGCACCAAAGGCAAGACTATTTTGCAAAAAAAAAAAAGAAAAAAAGAAAGCTAAATAAACATTAATATGTGCAACACCAATCAATGCAACATATATTACAAGTATGCAAATCTTTTCTTATATATTAAATATTTTGTTCTAATTTGTAAACATTTCATCTGCAATAGCTTAACACTATTTCAAACAGTAGCTAAAAATGTTACTTAAAAAGTGAAATAGTAGTTTGTTACCTGCATGTTTAGCGTGTAAAATGGAATACAAACATTTGGCCCATTTTGCTTTGGTCTTTAAAAGAAAAAAAAAAATGTGGATGCTGCCATACCCGTCTAATTTCGTGGGCACATTTTTCAGGACCGTCCAATCTTCCCTTTGCTAGCTGGTAAGTCTGACTCAGAACAAGGACAGACACCTGATGTACGCATTCCTGTTCTAGGCCAGCAATTCTCCAGACAGCAAAGGAAGGACATACACACTAGTCCTGGAACATGTATTTTCAAAAACAAGTCAGCAGTGCCCATATTTCTATCCTGACAGGTTTACATAAAGTTGGGTTCACACTATTGCCACATGAGGCTCACAGCAGGGGTCTGGTTCATCTCCATTCACTGTTTCAGGTCCGATTTCAGCCCGAATTTTGGGCTGCATTTGAAACTTAAACAGACCAAAAGACACACAGGACCCCTGTGCAAATTGCACTGGAACCGCAGCGGAGATGTGTGAACTGGCTCCATAGAGAGCCTGTCACAATCTCCTGCTATGCGAATTGGGTGCAGGAAACCCACATCCAATTTGAATAGGTGTGAACCCAGCCTAAGTGTTTTTTAAAGAGCATGTGCATCGAAGGCAGTGGTTCTCAACTCCTGTCCTCGAGACCCACTAACAGGCCAGGTTTGCAGGATAACTGAAATGCATCACAGGTGATATCATTTCCTGCTCAATGATTGCAGTATTCTAGTTTGAATTACCCCAAGGTAATACTTAAAATCTGGCCTGTTGGTGGGTCCTGAGGACAGGAGTTGAGAACCACTGATCTAAGGTATATTTGGACAAGCAAAGGAAAAAGTTTCACATTCATGAATACACCATACTTTTTCCTATTGATTCAGTTTCAAAATAACAGGGATGTGCACTTGTCTTTTGTGCATTTACTGCTATATAAAACCAATTAGTGCTTCAAGTCAGGCCTATCTAATATGCCTTTCACTGTTCATTTTTATTATTTCATTCAGCAGAAATCCATCTCAGAAAGGCATGCAAAAAATATAGATATCTCTTCTTGCCTTGGATATCAATGAATTACTTTTCTTGAAACACACTTAGAATGCTATTTAAAGAGTGGGAACAAAATATAACCTTCTAACCTATGTCTATTACAAGGAGGTTGCTTTTAAGATTAAGAATGTGTGCTGGTATTATCTAGCATTATGTGAGGGAAGGGAAAAACATGTTTCCTAGGGGTAGCAGTAAACAGTCTAGGCACTATAAGGAATCCTAACATTATGTAGCCCTATACAGGAATAAAATGTTCCCAATGGTTTTTTCACATTTAGTAAACAGCACACTCATAGCAATAGATGAATACAACAAGTGTCTAGATAAAATGTCCAAATTGATGCATTTTGTCTGGGGAAAAAAAAAGAAAGGAAAAGGAACAGTGCGCAGGCTTGATGGGATGCCAATAAAATAGGCCCTTATATGTTGACACATCCATCAGTTTTATGTATAGATTTAACATTTAGATCATGTACGGTTCATCAGCGATACTGAGAATACAGGAATAAAAATGAACTCTAAAAATATATTTGGCACACTTAACTCTTCACAAATTTAAAGGAACTGGAAACGCATTTAAATGTTGACAGATAAAGAGCTGTCATTGAGCATGGTGTCTCGCAGAAGTCTTGCTTGGCCACAATTTGCATTATTCAATGCATTAAAAACATCATTAGTAAAGTAAAAAGAGATTGCTCCACTAGTCATTTTTGTGCTAATAAAAAGTTGATAATCAGCCTGCAAATGCGGTGGTCCATAGACCCAGGATGATAATTCATAAAGTAAACAAATAATGAAAATAAAGGCAAAAGCACTGAAGTCTTCATCTGTCCAACAGTAGCACTCAGATGGCCAAAAAGGTAATCTTGGTTATGTGGCCATGGTCCTTCCATTAATCAGAAGCAAGTGAATCTGAATCCACTGATTTCTTTGCACTTGCTTCAGAATGACCTTGCACAGCCACTTTTCAGATACTTCATTGCAAAAAAAAAAAACAATAAATAAAAGCCCCCCCAAAATTCAAATGTGTCGTCCAGTAAGGAAATAGAGTGGTTTGTCATCAATGCTGTTAGCAGTCTGGAACTCATCTCGCAGTCGGAACTGCCATTCATCCTCCAGCTCCAAGCGTACAATGGTTTGTCGAAGAGAACTTCGGTCCTGGCATATAACACAGAGTGTAGCACCTGCAAGTAAGGGGAATACAATGCGTTGAGCATAAAACTACCAGTATATTTACAGTGGGGAAAATATTTTTTGGATCCCCTGCAGATTTTGTAAATTTGCCCACATACAAAGAAATGAAGGGTACCATGTATAATTTTTAGTATAGGTATATTTTAAAAATGATAGACACAGAATATCAACCAAAAATCCAGGAAAAAAACACAATACAAATGCTATAAATTGAGTTGCAGTTCAGTGAGTAAAATAAATATTCGAGCCCCAGGCAAAACATGACTTAGTACTTGGTGGAGAAACCCTTGTTGGCAATCACAGAGGTAAGACGTTTCTTGTAGTTGGTTACCAGATTTGCACACATCTCAGGAGGGATTATGATCCACTCTTCTTTACAGATCTTCTCTAAATCCTTAAGGTTTCTTGGCTGTTGCTTGGCAATTCAAAGTTTTAGCTTCCTCCATAAATTTTCTGTAGGATTAAGGTCTGGAGACTGGCTAGTCCACTTCATGACCTTAATGTGAATCTTCTTGAGCCACTCTTGTTGCCTTGGCAGCATGTTTTGGGTCATTGTCATACTAGAAAACTCATCCATGACATCTTAAATGTTCTAGCTGAGGGAAGAAGGTTCTCATCCAAGATTATGCAATACATGGCCCCGTCTATTGGCTCAATGCGGCAAATTCGGCCTGTACTTTTATCACAGAGACAGCCCAAAAGAATAATGTTTCTACCTCCGTGCTTGACTGTAGGGATGGTGTTCTTGGGGCCATAGTCAGCATTTTTCTTCCTCCAAACACGGCAAGTCAAGTTAATGCCAAAGAGCTCATTTTGGTCTCATCTGACCACAGCACTTTCTCCCACTCCTTCTCTGAATCATTTAGATGTTCATTGGCAAAATTCAGAGGGGTCAGTACATGTGTCTTCTTGAGGAGAAGGACCTCGCAGGCGCTGAAGGATTTCAATCCATGGCGGTGTATTGTGTTACCAATGGTTTGTTTGGTGACTGTGGTCCCAACTCTCTTGATATTCACAAACTCCTCCTGTGTAGTTCTGGGCTGATCCCTCACTTTTCTCATGAGCATCCTTACCCCATGAGGCGAAATCTTGCATGGAACTCCAGACAGGGCGATTGATGGTTATTTTGTATTTCTTCCATTTGCAAATAATTGCTCCAACAATTGTCTTCTCACCAAGCTTCTTGCTGTTGGTCTTGTAGCCCATTCCAGCCTTGTGCAGGTCTACAATCTTGTCCCTGACACCCTCTGACAGCTCTTTGCGGACTTCCCCTTGAGCGTGAGGTTTAAATGGAAGAAAGATTCTGTGGACAGATGTCTTTTATACACATAACGAGTTGTCATTCGGAGCACCTTCTTAAATTGATGGGACTAATCTGTGTACCACATGAGCACATACTGTAGCCAGTCTGTGGGAACCAGAATTATTGTTGATTGGCAGGGGATCAAATACTTGTTTTACTCACTGAACTGTAACTCAATTTAGAACATTTGTATCATGTTTTTTTCTGCATTTTTGGTTGATATTCTGTCTCTATCATTTCAAATTACATATTTTCTGAACTGTATACTTCAAGCAAGAATGCCAATTTTATATTTAAAATAACACTGAATATCTTTTGTTTCCCATCCTGGCATTCATATTATGTCCCTAGCTCTCCTAAGCTAACTAAATACCTATCGTTTCTGATATTCTTATTTTATGAATGACCCCTGACCCAGGTCAGTGTGTATGATAGATTCATGAACAACCCTCTTTCTTGGCCAACTGCAACCTCACCCCATATACACAGCAGCATGAGAGATTGCACTGCACAAATTTTTTTTTTTGTAAGAGCTGTAAGTTCCTGTGAGCTTCAACTTTAGTTAAATTGCTAAAAAAAAAAACTAAAAGATATACCTGTTAAAAATAAACAAAAATTATCTGTTAAAAAGTGAAGGGACTAGGCATGCTGAATTAAAGCATAACTTCAAAGTGGCATCACCACCCCTTCAATGCCACCATCTTTAACAATGTAGTGCAAGTGCAGGCATACCACACGGATACTCCGGGTATTTGGAACCTGGCAGACACCATCAGCATGCCGGCGCATGTGTAAAAATGCTGGTAATATTCTGATATCGGACATTATTTGTGTGCAGGCCTGCTAAAGCTGGGAAATGATGCAAAGTCACCAGCACTCCAGATAAATACATTTCACTTCTTCATTGTGATGTCAGCATCACATAAGGCATAAGAAGCCAGACCTTTGCAGGGTCCCTTTCTCAAGGCCACATTGTAGCTATGTCAAATGTGACTATAGTCACTATGTTGCCTCGAGAAAGGGGTCTACGACGTCCCAATTGTTGGTTTCTTATGCCTTATGTGTCGCTCTCTACACAATAAAACCCATGAAATGCATTTATTTGGAGTGCTGGTGAATTTACACCTCTGCATCGGATTCTAGCATTGGACCATCTGTGGCATTCACTTTGAGCACCGATCTTTACAAGGTCGAGTACAATGAGGAGTGCAGCTTCTTGGTCTTTAAATACCAAGAGGGGTGGTCATGGTAGTGCATGTATCGAATCTTCCAGTGTGTGTGCGCCCTCGGTAAACATTGTCTCCTGGGACATGCGAGTGGCAATCCCAAGAGGCAGCAGAGGGCCTGTTGACCCCGCCACAAAATGTTTTGAGCCGCTAACTCCCTGTGCTGCATTCCTAATAGTTGTTGCCAGCTATCTAAAGATTACAGAACCACCCATAGATTATCAAGGAGGATGGGGGTAGGGAATTGCATTGTAGTCCAGTCCTATGGTGATAATGCTACTTCTCTATAGATATAGTACAGTAAGCCAAAACTGTCACTAGGGCAGGAAATGTGTTGCTGGCAGGATCCCCAGCTGAAAATAAAGGAAAAGCCTGAAAAAAGAAAAACTACTGCAGCCACCACATCAAAGGACTAATCTGCAATGGGTTACATTTTTGTGTATAAAACAGAAACCCGCACTCACTATTAAAAGAGTATAAATATTAGGCTATAACCAAAATGTTGAGATAAGTTCCAGAAATATAGTGATTAAAGATGGCAGCACGCATAAACAACAGATCTATATTGTCCAAGGATTCACTAAAAACATATATGCATTTACATTTTTGTGCTTTGCCTTACATATACCTTAAAGTAAAATGAAAAAAGGGAAGAGAAGCGCCAAGAGCCCAATAAAATGTAGTATGCCGGTTAATCAACCTCCCTGGCGGTATGATTATGTCAGATTTTTGTGTCTCAAAGCGGTACATTTTTTGGCATAGAAATTTAGCGTTTTACATTGTAGGTCTGTAATTCTTAGGAATAACTTACTTAAGACAAGAGTCTAGTAGACATTCCAGGTATGATAAAGTATGAAATAACAAAATCATAAATTATAATATATATATATGAAATAAAATATATAATATAATAGATAACTATTAATTATCAAAAATAATATAATATCAACATTTATTCATTAATGTAATCAAGTCAAAAACACTGAAATTTGCTCATTTGCAGAATTGTCGCTGTCGTCACTTTCATTGTCTGATGATAAATTTGCCCAAAAATCAGTATCACTCAATTCTGCAAATGATTCTTATTCACTATCGCTGTTTTCTAGCTGATCAAAAACTGCTTTTGATGTAAAGGGAGGCATTTTTTATGCCATGGACGTTCTCAAGTTTCCAGGCAGAAAGAATGACATATATAATATAAAAGTGCATGCAGGTCACTGGGCAAAGCACTAGGGACAAAAGGGATGTGAAATTATTTCATACAGTAATGTAATCTTACAGATTGCAGTGCACTGTATGTTTACTGTGTTTGACTTTTTGAATTTCCCGCCAGGCTCCGCCTCCATGCGATGCTCACAGGGAACGGAGCCAGGCATCAGGCAGAGGACACAGCTCACGAACACAGCGGGGGGACATCGCTGGATCCAGGGGACAAGGTGAGTAACGCTGCCTTGGATCCAGCGATGCAATCCCGAGTGTGGCTCGGGGTTACCGCTATTTCCAGTGAAAACTCACCCCGAGCCACACTCAGGAACACCGTCAAGGAGGCTACGTGGAAATGTAAATAAAACACTTGCGGTAATACATTCATATGGTGAAAGAGTATACAGGCATGTCAAAGGGGTCTGCAGTACTTCATCCCAGGCAGGCGTGTGGCTTCAGTCGCTGATGGGTGGTGATGACAAGCAGCTGAAGAGGCTAAGCCAGGGTTCCTGTATGAGCGCAGAGAGCAATACAGGGAGTGGACCTGTGATGGCAGAAGCCACGGCCCCGACCGCTGTGTCCACTATATACTCCAGGTGAACCGGAGTCCTGCCGGGAGAAACTACCATATGGGAGGCTGTGACAGCCTGCACCAAACACCAAGGGTGTATGTTTCAAAGTCAGCACGGAATGTGTTTTGGAAGAACCAATAGCTTCCTTCTTCAGTCTGATGAAGGAAGCTATTGGTTCATCTGAAACACGTTCGGTGCTGACTTTTAAACATACCCCCTGGTGTTCCTCCCGGCACGACTCTGGTTCACCTGGACTATATAGCAGACACAGGGCCGCAGCTTCTGCCATCACAGCTACACTCCCTGCATTGCTCTCTGCGCTCATAAAGGAGCTCTGGGTTCGCCTCTCCAGCTGCTTGTCATCTCCAGCCATCAGCGGCTTAAACCACACACCTGCCTGGGATGACAGACTGCTCACCACTTTAACATGCCAGTATACTCTTTCACCATGTGATTGTAGTACTTCAAGTGTTTTATTTACATTTCCACTTAATAAACCGGCATACTACACTATTTTGGGCTCTTGGCGCTCCTCTCCCCTCTTTCCATTTTGCGGACATTGGCCCTCCCAAGCCAGCATCGACTAGGCAGCCTGTAGCCATATAGTGCCAGCTATTAAGCGTGGTTTCAGAGACTGAACTCCAGGACTTTGATTACACTCGATAATCAGTTTATTTTTGCCTTCAGTTGTTTGATTTGTATTCAGCATTACTTTGTTTCTTTTATATGCTGTTATATTTGCTACTACAGTTTACATAGTTGCATTATATTTTGTTTGCATCCGTGGACGTGATTAGATCATAACTTCTAAACGAACGCCCCTGTGATTTCAGCTGTGAGCTAGCTTTATACTACCTTTGTTTGGATCAGGATTGAGTGCCTACGGCACAACTTTTTTCTTTGTTTTATACCTTAAAGTAAACCTTTTTATAGCTATTGTTGCCTGTTATATGAACCCTCTGGCTTCAAAATATTGATATGTTGATAAACCAGAACAAGTAACCATATTCGGAAATTAGAAGTCCATATCCTCATGAATCTCAGTGACTGAAGTATCGGAAGAGGGTCAGCGTGACATCCAGGCAGATACATTTGGGAACGAGTCAGTGGTAGCGGTTTACATGTCTCTCAGAAACCATAGTTGCACCATTTCACTCCTTAAAAACCCAATTCCAGACAGTTTTCTTAATTGAAGAAAATGTAGAGGGGTTAAAGCCCTAAAATGTAAATTTCCCCTCCAGATTATGCGTGCCAGAATAGGAAGTGAAGAGAATCTTGCCGAAAAGGGCAGACATTTAAAACCTGATGAAGTGTAGAGCTTGAAGCATGTTGTGTACTGCATCTAAATATGAACACAAACGTTTAGCTACAAATGTGTCTGCTTTCATTTTAGAATTGTAACTGTGAAAAGACATGATAGGCAAGGTATTACTTGTAAAGTACCGGAAAAAAAGTTGAGAGTTTGTAACTCTTCACTCATTTCTAAGCTAAAATTAAGTTTTGATTGAATATGGGCTTTGATACTGTAGTATAAACCTATCCAGGCAAGTGATTAAAGTGAAGCATATACCTTTAAGAAACCTGAATTTCTTCAACATCCCTGCACAGACAAAGGAGTCACACAAATAGAGCAGAAGTCCACTGAATGCCAGTCCATCACAGTTCACATTTACAGAGTGTGGTCTGGAGCTCACATAGCACAGCGTCACCTGAAATGTGGAACATCAATAGTTTATTTTATATGATGACTTAAGAAAAGTATGTGATTTTTTTTCAGCAGAAGAATATCCACATTAATACAGACTTTTCAGTTTGCTTTAGAACAGTGGTTCTCAACTCCCGTCCTCGGGACCCACTAACAGGCCAGGTTTGCAAGATAACTGAAATACATCACAGGTGATATAATTTGCTGCTCAGTGATTGCAGCATTCTAGTCTGCATCTCCCCAAGGTAATACTTAAAATCTGGCCTGTTGGTGGGTCTTGAGGACTGGAGTTGAGAACCACTGGTTTAGAAGAGAATGACTAAATAATATGGTTAAAACGGTTTATTAATGCCAATTTTTTGTACAGATGATTTTGAAGTATGGGAGTACTGAAAGTATGTATAAAAACAAAGGTGTATTACAAGCAAGTAGTACAAATGGAAAACAGTAAAATGTTCAAGAATTCATATCCCAAGGCCTCATTCACGTGGGTGTTGAAACCTGTACACTGCGATTCAGCCGTTTATGTGACTGAAGATGCTAGGTGCTGTCTGCAGAAAGCCTATGCAAGTCTATAGGGACTCAGCCACTTGCCATAATGTAAAGAGTGCGTGGTGGCAGGTGAGTAGCCCCTGAACGCTGACAGTGTGCGTTCGGAGCAGCTCACCCATATGCCTGTAAAATTAGGATGAGCAGCGGTTTCTGTAGAGTCCTCAGACTTACACAGGCTGTCTGCATGCAGCACCTGGTGGATCCAGCCACATGAACAAATGCCCAATTCATGACGTACAGACATCAGCACCCATGTGAATGAGGCCTACAAGCATATAGGAAGAAGGCACATAGAACGGTGTTTACCTCAGATCCTAGATTTAGGTAGCAATCTACAGCCAATAGTGGGTTCCTCGGATTGTTCACGGCCTTTGGAAACAGTTTGTAGGCACTGCACTGAAGAAACTTCTCCAGCAGGAACTGAGCTGGAGCTGCCAGGAGTGTCTGCTCACTGTCTGGAGCACACACATACTGCATAGGGGAGATGGGACCAGCACTTTCTGTTATCTACACAAAAGAGAAGGAACACATAAGAATGCTGCATTATCTATATACAAATAAAATAAGCTGACCGTTCAAATTTCAACATTCAACTTCAACAAACAAAAAACTAATCTCCAGTAGGATTTAGTGGTTGCAGACCTCCAGTATAAATTTACATGCTATAATTCCAAGGGGCAAGGATCTTCTTTCTAGTAATTAGATGGCCCAAGACCAGGGAGTCTCAAACATGCACTGTACAGTATAGGTTGTTATAGTGTAGGTAAATCTCCAAAATAAGCTCTTATTTGCCCCTTTTTGGTCTGTTTAAAAGAGAGGTATGGGATTATAAAAAAAAAAAAATAAACAATCATACTTACCTAGATGGCTGCAACACCCATCCAAGCTGCAGTTGTCCCCCGCCGCCTCCAAGACCGAGAACTGAGCGATCAAACACCACTGATTGCCCAGCTCCCGGTCTTCAACTTGCAGAGAGCCAGTGACTGGCAGTCACCTGATCTCTGCTCTGCCACTCTATTGCTTACTGGAGCACTGGGCTGTGCAGGACGCAAGAGCATCTGGCTCAGACTTTAAGCCACCCACTGAGACGCTGAGCCAGCTGCCGGTCCAGGCTTCTGGGCAAATCCCACACACATGGTTGGGACATTTTAAGAGCCTGGACTGGGTCTGTGACATCAGTCCACTGTTGGTAGAAAACGGATCACAAGCATACAGAAGTAATTGTACTCCCATGATTCAATGGAGTACAGCCAAAAAAGCTTTGGCTATACTTCTCCTTTAATTGCGTTTTATGATATCTGTTTGACAAGTAGATCTGTCAAAAATTCTGAGCTGGCTTATATCCTCTTCATACTTCCTGGGTTATCACAAAGAGCTCCTAAAGCCTTTTTGATATGGAGATATGAGAGTAGGACTGATTAGGTAGGTTAGCAAGAGACACTGGGAAGGCCCACACCAGTCAGTTCAGAAAACTGCTTTGCGTGGTCAGTCCAAAACAGGTCCTGGGGGTTGGGTGCTGCATTTCTGCCAAACCAAAATGTGTTATTTTTGGAGGTCTTAAAAGGCATACAACATGGGATTTTCTAGTAATAGCATTATAAAAAAAAAAAACAAAAAACAAAAAAAACACAAATTTGTTTTTGTTCACATCAAAACTGCTTCTTCCTCTATTCAAGCCATTGGGAATGTAAAAGAATCCTGAAGCAAGCAGGTTGTTGCAGTTTATAAGGTCAAAAGCACGTCAGAAAGTAGTCAACTGCGGGTCAAATACACCTGTCAAACTTTGAAGGTTTCAGGAGCATCTTAAACTCATGTCAAATGCATTTGACACGCACCTGAAAGCAAGCTGCATTTGCCCATCGACTCAAGTCCCAAGGTTGACCACCAATGGCTCAAATCTGCCCAATTTCAAGGCCTGATGCAAGGAATAGGTCATTTCATGATCCCTCCCATTATTCCATTAAGAAATAACCCAGAAATAACTAATGATCTGATTTGTTACTGTGGGTTGTCATTGGTTCTACTACTTCTCCAAATATTTATGTTGGTTACCAAAGTGCCAGTCAACACTGTGGGAGGAACTATTCACCATAGTGCTACTAATGTTTAAAAAAAGGTTACAAACCTTAGTAATGCATATATCTCTTTATTATGAAATTACCAGCATGACATACCATGACTTTGGGCTTGACAATGAAGTCCTTGTGTCCTCCCACGTGTATATGCTTCTTCATTAGGCTAAAGTTGTTGAAGCGGCAAATCAGCAAACCTCCACTATTTGCTCGAAGGTTGAAATCTATGTCTTCACAGAAGTACCTGGAATAATAAACCATGTCATCAAAGATGTACCTCCTGTATAAAGTAAAGGACAGTTTTCCTTCATAAAAGAGCTTACATAGGAGTAAAGGAAACAGACTTGTAACTCACCACGTCCCTGTAAGAACAGCTTAGAAGGATTAATCTGACTATCTGTCTGGTCACTACTACTTACTGCACAACTGTAAGCTCAATTCTAACCAAAACATATTAATGTATGGTCAGAGCATTGAGGGGTTGGAGTCTTTGTCAGGTTTCAATTGCCATCTATCCTAGTGGGAAGCTAGAGGGAAGAGTTAACAGAAATGTTGGAATAGCTCTCCAACAGAAAGGGATGAAGAGTTCTGACAATGCTTTTATTGATAGTTGTATCTTCTTATCTCACCATCAATTTTGTCTGTAGCATATCAATTGGGCCACAGAAAAAAATGAGAACCATAAGGAAGTTTTACCTCTTCCTGCAATACTAAATAAAATAAAAAATGCCAGTTGGCTTTTAAATGCACCTTTATTGCTTATAGTAGCAAAACTCCACTACCATGCCTCTGGATCACTAAATGCACTTTGATAGACTGAATGTTGCACTTTGATGATAGGTTTTAAGATTACACTTGTTTATAATAGTTAATATTTTTTATTTGTTTTAGGTGTTTATTGGTATTATATATCCATAAGGATGCTCAGAGTTCATATTTATTCATGCTGCTTTTATCCAGGCATTATTTTAATAGACGTGATGTGTTCAAGCAACTAGAGTTTTCACAAATCCCTAGTGGATAGGAACACAGCAGATGTAGGCTAGATAGCACACCTGAGCACAGGTTAATACTGTTGATTTCCCTAGGCAATTTCCGTTTCTCAATTGTTTAACCCCCCTCCTAAATTGTCCCAAGTTGTCATGCTTGCTTCTATGGGTACCCCGTCCTCTCATTGTCCTTTGTCAAACAAAGCACCCTGCCCAGACCAGTCAAGACCAAGAACTTTTTCATCCTTATGAGAAAGTACATTACCCTAAAGCCAGCTTACCTATTAAGATCATACTGCACATTCTGGGTCAGGTCAACGTTGAGCATCAGAAAGTCATGAACATGGCACCTGGAGAAGGAACGCTTGGGGAAGCTGGAATTTAGCTTGCTGTTCCACTTCTGGATCCCCAGCATTGCATAGTTGGTGATCTTTGGTGTAGCTTCCATGTGCTGTAGCACATACTTCAGAGAGACATTCTTGATAGAGGAATCAGTCTCTGTAAATTGACTAGAAATATCCAGATCCAGCTTTAGGATATGCTAGTATAGCTGTATTGTAATTCATTATCAGTATACAACACAGAGCTGTGAAAGTGGGGTGCACAATCAACTTTGCTAACCTACTGTGTTTTCTCACATTTGTAACGTGTATAAAGCTTACCGTACATCTATAAAGCTGCTGGCCCTTAGAATACAGTGCCATAGCTCCTGTTCTTTAGAGGTCTGGTGAAAATGTGAAAGCTACATTTTATATAGCCACTAAATTAAATACATTCTAAAATTAACCCATCTTCAGATCAGCTGTTTTAATAGACACTGCCTTGACAAACTTGAGCATTTAGAGATCCTTCATTGTTGGAGGTACTTCTATATACAGTTGTATGCAAAAGTTTAGGAACCCCTGACAATTTCCATGATTGTCATTTATAAATATTTGGGTGTTTGTTCTTCAGTTATTTCATAGATCAAAATGAAACTGCTGATCCAAAGTAATATTTCAGAAGTGAAATGAGGTTTATTGGATTAACAGAAAATGCGCAATATGCATCAAAACTAAATATGAATCAGAAGCAGTTTGCGTGCTTGGAACAGGGCTCCGAGTATAGCTTCTCTAACATTAGCCTCCCAATCATACTCCTCCAGTATGCCCAAGAGACAGGCCCTAGGGTCCAGTGGAAGGGTCACCTGAAAGACCACGCTGATCAGCCGCACTATTCCCGCTCAGTAGTGGTGTAGTTTTGGGCAGCACCATAACAAGTGGATCAGACCCTCATGGTCTCTCTTGCATCTAGTGCAATTGGTGTCCGTCCTCAGGCCCATCAGGTGCAACCTATGCGGAGTGTAATGTACCCTCAGAAGGATGTATAGTTGTGTCAGCCTCTGGGACACCTTCAAGGAACAGGTAACCACTGCCTGGAAGGCATCCTCCCACTGATCTCCATCCATGGGACCCACATCCAGCTCCGACGCCGCCAGGGGACAGCCTCCCAAGTAGGACTGAAGTAGTATGGCGTAGCTTTGTGATATAAAGCCCTTAGAAGAGGTAGCTCCCCCAACTGGGTCAAACAGCAGGACAGGAGACAGATGCCACTCCGAGGACCCACTCTGTGCCCTCACCGCATTCTGCAGTTGTAAATAACAAAAATGCATGCTGACAGGTAGTCCGAATTTAGCCTGTAGTTCGGTGAATGGTAATAGGACCCCATCCTGAAATATTTGCTTGAGGTGTGTCACTCCATATTTTATCCAACTAGGGCCTATCTTTAGTTTGGCCAGTTCCAGGTATGTATTATTATCCCAGATGGGGCTGAATTCAGTGAACCCTGTCGCCTCATGGGTATATTTGGTCTTGTTCCATATCTTTTGAATAAGATTGTAGGTCGGGTATCTTTTGTGTGGCAGACCAAAGGCTTGTGCCTCAAGCGCCTGGGGAATCGAACCTCTTTGAATGGTATGCAGCATCACTGCGATAGATGATCCTCTCCCGCCTCCCCCTCCCATGGCCCCTATAAAATGCTGTAATTGCGCCGCTATGTAATATAGCCGCGGATTCTGGAGTGTCTTCTGACGTATGGGCAGTGTACTGAGCTGTATGTGTGCTGCACTGTGTGTACTGACATGTATGGGCAGTGTACTGAGCTGTATGTGTGCTGCACTGTGTATACTGACATGTATGGATGGTGTACTGAGCTGTATGTGTGATGCACTGTGTATACTGACATGTATGGAGGGTGTACTGAGCTGTATGTGTGCTGCACTGTGTCTTCTGACATGTATGGACAGTGTACTGAGCTGTATGTGTGCTGCACTGTGTCTTCTGACATGTATGGAGGATGTACTGAGCTGTATGTGTGCTGCACTGTGTCTTCTGACATGTATGGAGGATGTACTGACCTGTATGTGTGCTGCACTGTGTCTTCTGACATGTATGGCTGGTGTACTGAGTTGTATGTGCGCTGCACTGTGTCTTCTGACATGTATGGAGGGTGTACTGAGCTGTATGTGTGCTGCACTGTGTCTTCTGACATGTATGGCTGGTGTACTGAGTTGTATGTGCGCTGCACTGTGTCTTCTGACATGTATGGAGGGTGTACTGAGCTGTATGTGTGCTGCACTGTGTCTTCTGACATGTATGGATGGTGTACTGAGCTGTATGTGTGCTGCACTGTGTCTTCTGACATGTATGGATGGTGTACTGAGCTGTATGTGTGCTGCACTGTGTCTTCTGCCATGTATGGATGGTGTACTGAGCTGTATGTGTGCTGCACTGTCTTCTGACATGTATGGAGGATGTACTGAGCTGTATGTGTGCTGCACTGCATTTTCTGATATGTAAACAAATAATGCATTCTGTATGCAGGACAACTAATCAGGTAGCCATTTTGTTCACGTACCTTGACTGCTCTGTAACTTTGCCATGTACATTCCACAAAACACAGGAGTCATCCATGATAACAATGAGGGGCCATACACACTGACGTTTGATTCCCATCTCCTCCATACGATTTCTCTCCAGTTCCAGGTTGTGGTAGGACAGCTCTTTAATAAGAAACCTGGAAGCCCCTGTATATGAAGAAGCCTTGTGTTCACATAAAACTTTTTATAGAATCAGTCTTTTTTTTCACTACATCCTTCCACAAATTAAAACTATTGCTTTGAAACATCACCATATCATTTATTGTCAATGTGAATAAAGGTATTTTCAGATTTCTGTGTGAATAAATGCTCCTTCTAAAGTAAAAGTGGCTGTAAACCTCAGACATGAAATATGAACAAAGCATATACTTGTATAGAGTGTACTTGTCTCAATTCAGAACACCAAGTACCATTTCTGACTGTTGTCTGTACCTCCGCTATCTGTATGAAACACTTCTGACATGATTTCCTGACACCAAGAGAATGGACGCAGCAGCAGGACTCGGGAGCGCGCCCGCACGAGTGCCCCCATGGAAAACGCTTCTCCATGGGGGTACTCAATGCGGGGAGGAGCCAAGAGCGCGGCTGGGGGACCCCAGAAGAAGAGGATCGTGGCCACTCTGTGCAAAACCCTTGTAACCCTAGGTAAGTATGACATGTTTGTTATTAAAAAAAACAAAACAAAAAAAAAACAAAACAAAGCTTTACAACCCCCTTAATTAGGAAGGTGAGGAAGGGGGTGAAGGACATGGGCACAGAAAGTAATTAGAGACTCCTGAAAAAGAAGAGGGCTTGGAAGTACAAGTAGGGAGGGGGCTGTGCTAGGGATTTGACTCTCATGGAGTAGTTAAATTTGCAGGTTGAAAAGCACACTGCTTGTGAATAAAACTAATTTATGGAATAAACACTGGAAGCAAGCACCTATAATGTGTAAAGTGTTACTAAACCCACAACAGAAAAATCAGTGTTTACATGCAGTAAAGCATGCTTGTTATACTCAATGTCGAACATAAGGGGTTAATCCTCTGCATTGTGTAAAAAGGCTGCTCCCTGCACAAGTCTGGATAACACAGTCTTTGGAGTCAGGCTGCACATGCTCAGTTTGGTGTGTATTTCTAGAGAGGTTTTTTTTTTTTTTTTAAAGGGAGAGTGCATGTGATCAGCATAAGGCCAATCAGCACTGGCCAGACAGAGGGTCAGGAGCCCTGCAGCCTCATAGGACAGCTCAGTGCAGTATGAAAACGCCTTCTATAAGCTTCACAAGGAACTGATAGAAATCACAAGACTGCTATATACTGCTGATGAGAAAAGGTATTTAGCAGTTTAGATTTACTAGAATAATTGTATTTCCATGTTCTGTTTACTGTGGGATACCAGATATAGTGAATGCAGGCTCCTGGGTTTAGTAACACTAACTTTTTGGTGCTTTTACCTGCAATCTTAAGGCTAGGTCACCCTGTGACTGGACAGAAAGGAGAAGCAACACACCCATGAGGTCATAACCAGGGGCGGACTGGCAACCCATGGGGCCCCCGGGCAATAGAAGATCATGGGCCCCCCCCGTGTAGCTGTCCACACTCAAGCCAAACAAAACACCACCTACTTATTGCACTGCGCCCACATTACATACGTTCGCCCCTACAGATGTGGGAAAGGTGTCCTGACTGCCCACGCTAGCGTGCCCCTGTCAGGCCAGGTACCGGAGCTCAGTGCTGGAACTTGGTCCGGCACTGGGCTCCAGGATCAGCACAGATTCCTTGTACCAGGAGCCTCTCATGGGGCCCCCTACTGGCCAAGGGCCCTCGGGCAGTGCCAGAGTGCCCTTATGGTCAGTCCGCCCCTGGTCATAACTCTCTCCTCCTACTGTAAGCATGTTCAAACTGATGATTGACAGTATTGTACAAAGCAGCAGAGCCATGATTAGCTCAGTACTGCTTCTCCTACTGTGAATGTTATTAGGTTTAGGGATGAGTACTCGTTCCTACAGAAAATTACATATACCTTTTATTTTGTGAACATAGAAAATGAATAAATTGTGTTTTATAGCTTTCTGTTAAGCTTAATATAAATGTATAAAATGTCAAGCTGATAAACCCACCAAGGAGTCATTATTTGGGCCTTGACGGTGTCACCTATAGTAGTTAGGTATCCATATTAGTTAATATCTCACCATTGATCAGAAGTAGATGCCTTTCCTAACAGCTGTTTGAATTATGCGTAGCAATAATTAGGTATGCCAGGTGCATGGACCGGCTAAATTCATTTAGCAATAGTGTCAATGTATATGGAAGACAAAGAGTTCCTGTATCTGAATGCATAGCCTGTGAGTGGTGACACATTTAACAACTAAAATCAATCACCTAACATAATGCAAGGATAAGGACACAATGGTTGGATGTAATCACTTACCAGCTCCAGCATTATTAAACATGCTAGGAAGAACCAGCATGATGTGGTTGGCCCAGTACTTTCGGTAAAGTGGCATCTCATACTCCTTTACGACCATGATATGCAGGTGACTGTTACCTTCCATGGCATGATATAGGTTTAATAGTCCATGTTCATGTCGGCCACTTGAAGGAGTAAAAATTGGACTCTTAATGATGAGGTTCTGTGGAGAAAGATGTCAAAATAGTCACTTTCTTACTCGGTCTTATATGGAAGAGCACAGGTGATACAGACACTTACTTTATCGGACACCAGGGGGAGCCGCATGCTCTCCAGGTGCTTGCCCTGTTTGCTGAAGACGAAATGATGTTCTTTGGACTTGGGGATGATAAAGTGAAGTTGGACCTCCTCACCAAGCATTGAGGATGAAAAAGTAAAGGCATGTATGGTAGATTCAGGCATCTAAAGTAGCAGAAAACAGAAAGCAGGAGAAATCACTATATGTATAGGTTCTTTACAGCAAAATTTTAAACAGGTTCCTGGGCTTTCCACACTCCATCTAAGAAATGACATAAGTTTTGAGATCTGAACCGTTCAAAATTAGTAGCAGGCTGGTAGTGCTGAACTTCCAGCATAGCTTGTCCCAGGGGAATTAGTCTGCCATGGCTATAGTTACAGTTCATTGGTTCAGACCAGACCAACATTAGGTTATATGGTGTCCTTTGACAGATTTTAGTATAACCACAAAGTAAAAACATAGAGGACACCATCCCTCATTAATACATGGTGACATTTTTCTCACTATGCTCAGTTTAGGGCTTTCATGGAAGTGGGGTGGATCTTTAGAGATTAGAGAAGACCAAAAAGAGGAAGGAGAAATTGGCCAGCATAAAATTAGAAGGGATTATTAGGTTTGGCACAGCATTCTTGTCATTGTAAACAAGAATGTGTGAATAAATTGTAAAACCTGTGACCATGACTAATCTAAATATTTAATGATCATCAATAAAACTCTGATAGATGGTTGACTCTGCTGACTATGATGGTCTATTCATACGTAACAGCATTCACAGAGTGCCACTAAGGCCCCTTTCACACTTATGCAACTCGATTTTGCCGCGATTTCGGATCAGTACGACTTTAGTCCAACTTTGTTGCAACTTTGCCACAATGAAAACATTTTACAAAGTCGTACAAAAACAATACAGAAATCGCATGTATATTATTCAGGTGCGATTTGCATGAGACTTTGAGGGTTTAACATTGATGTCTATGGACCTCAAGTTGCATCAAAGTTGGGCCAAAGTAATACAGAGACTACTTTGAAGTCAAGTCGCACAGATATGAGTGGTACTCATTGGAAATAATGGGGAACGACTTGTCATGCGACTATGCAGTCCCAAATTGCAGGACAACTCACACAAGTGTGAAAGGGGCCTAAATCTAGAGGTGGAACAGGCTATGCTGGTACACCACGCCAATACAACTTGAGAACATGTAAAGGCCCATCTCTATTCAATTTGTTTTTGTTTTGAATACCTTGGGTAAGACTTAAAAATTCTATCAGGTTTTTATTTCTGATTTTCTCTCCCTTCCCATCACCACTAAAATAAGGCACAGACAATAATAAATATTGTCAGATGTTCGAATTCCTCGCCACTCTACAATAAAGGTTTATTTTTTTCACCATTGGAGAGATTTTCCAACTCTTCCTGTGCAGACAGAAGTGAGGGAAAAGGTCCCCAAAGGGGACAAAGATGGGAATAAACACCTGACAGAGGCTCTGACACTTTCCTACTCTACCCTACATGTAAGATACACATATATACTGTATGTTACCTACACATATAGAAAGTTAGCATATTAAAATAATCAAATCAATGTGTGTTAATGTTTTAGAGCCAAACTGGTCACAGATAAAAAAAACCTCCACGGTTGATCATGGTCAACTCCTCCTGGTGCCTGCACTGTAGGTTCTTTACTTATTCGCTGCATGGAAAGCTTCAATCCTGCGGGTGCTTGAATGCAAATTGTCACCAAAATGTTAGGGGAAAGAAGCAAGTACCACCTTTCTCAACTACTTTGACCCACTAGTGATCAGTTAGACCATTCATCACTGTAAGGAGTCAACAGTAAGGCTTAAGCTGACCATACATGGTTCAGCAGGGAACGGTAGAATTTCAAACTACGTGTGGCCACTGTGGTATAACAGAAGTCGATCAACCGACCTACAGCACTGATCTCTGTATTCTGACGACATGGGAGTTTCCCTGTTGTCAGAATACGATGACACAGCTGGGAGGATTCCCTCATCCACATTGAATGTGTGGATGGGGAAAAATTGGGTCAGTTTTTTCATTCAGCTTGCTGGTTGAATGAGGGCTTAGTCATTATCATATAAAGTGCAGGCATGCAAAGGTTTGAGAAACTTGATGCAAAAGCTTAATAGAAGGATCAAGCTGCCATTGTCCGATTAGCAATTTCTAATCTAGGTGTGGATGAGAGGAGTACAGTGGCACTTTTAGCGAGCACCTCATCCCTGGTTTATTTTGAGGTTTTGTTGGGGTGGAAGGCAAATAGAGGTAGGAATTTGTCTTCCGTAGGGGACTATAACGGTGCTGAGTTATGGGTTGAGTATCAATTCAAAATGAACAAAAATAGAAAGATTATTATTATAAAATATATTTTTTATTATTAATTTGTGTTAAAACAACACATAATAGTGCTGATCTGGTACTAGACACTTAAAACCATGGTACAATAGGAAGAGATCAAACAGTTTTGACAATAAGGTACATTGAATGTTGATGTAAAATACAAATCTGTGTTGATGTCCAACATGTTTCGCCTGTTAAGGCTTCCTCAGGGACTACAACAGATACATTCCTTATACCAGATCTAGTACAAAAGAACAACAAAAATAAGTATATGCACAAAGAAATAAAGACATACTGTTTATTTTGGCCAATGTAATATATATTCCTAACGAGCCAATAAAGTTATACTCAATTATTACACTAAATCTGAATATCTCGTAGATATATTAACTAATTGAGTAATACAACAAAACAAAACAAAACAAATTTTCACCTCCCACTATTCAAGACCCTGCCTGCATGCCAGACCCCGACCGTTCACCCACCGCTGGCGTCACACCGAGGGCGGGGGTGATGTACATCCACCAACCAACCGCAAACCAAGCCAGCGGACTATGGGAAAAACCTACATGTAGCCAAATTCCATAACTTTGATCCTAAGGTGGTGAAATTTGCAGCTCTCCAACATAAGCCCCTAGGCACTCGAGGAAGTAGTGTGGATCAGACTCTCCTCCAGATAGAGGCGAGATGGATCCATCACCTCCGTGCCACTATTTATCCAGGTATAAATGAAAATATAAGTTTTGCATCATTTATCTAGTATCTTCATATGAGATAACAGCAGAATAGCCTTTTTTTTATATATGCTTTATATCCAGACTGTTCTCCGTTTTTCATGTTGATTTATTATAACACCCTCTCCTTTATTTCTTTTCCAATATTTTTTGTTGTATTGCTGATCAATATGTACTATATGGATTCATATATTTGTATTCGTGTGTTTATTGGCTTATCTGTTTAAGCTGCCTGAGATACCATATTACTATTTCGATATTGTAATTGCTATATTATAACATATAATATAATATTTGAATATAATTTTTGAATATTTGGTATATATTTTTTTTTTTTTTTTTTTTTGTGTGTTTATGAATATGGTCGCACCCTCCCGCTTTCTAACTATGCCTGCATGACCTGTATAGGCCATCTTTATGGCCCCTTGCCTTGCCCTCTCTCCTCCTGCTGTATGTCCGAGTGTGAGTGGGTGACTGTGCATCCATTCGGTTTGGATGCTGCAGTTGAATATAGCAGCATCCAAACGCGTCCATCACCGCTTCATCCCCGCGGTGGGTTGCGTCCCTATGTCCCGTGATGCATTGGGCGCAAAACGGCCTCAGTGCATTATGGGGGTTGTGGTCCATGCCTGCCCCCGGGGCGTGGCTGAGGGAAGTGACGTGGTATAAACCGAACGTGCGCGCGTGACGTCACGCGCCGCGCACGTTTGCCGGCTACAAATCAGGCCACCGAAATCATTCGGTCTCAGACTCCGGACCGTTCATACTTCACCACGCCGCTTAGGTATGCTTTGGTCTCTCATGCTGGCTGTCTATATATAAGTCAGTTTATCATGAGTTCTTTCCTATTATATCTAACTTGGTCGGTTCTCTATGTGTTTTATCCAACTGGCGACCCTAAATATTATGTTTGACAGATAAATGTCTGATGTTCCCCATTGAACATATTAGCACAATCTATGATTCACATACTAGTATCGATCTCTATAACGGCCAGCTTATTAACCATATGCAATAACTATTTACTACATTCAGATTTTTTCACTGAATGTTATTTTTCATTATTATTAAACCATTGTCAGTATCCAATTTCCCTTTAAAGGCTAATAGATAGCATAGATTCCACTTAATAAATTCAAAATTATTTTATTTAATTTTTGACATCTATCTTTGGCTATCTTCATTCTTATAAATTCCTTTACTGTTTTAGCTATTGTGGTGATCCATGACCCCTTTCATTTGGGGTCCGGATTTTCAACGCATCCCCAATATCTGAACACCTTTAGAGGGATCTTTTCAAGTTATAAGGTATTACAAATTTTCCGTTTTCCCTTCTCTTCATTTACCTCCTTCTATTTTTGATATTTATTTATTTCCAAATTTTTCCCATAGTCCGCTGGCTTGGTTTGCGGTTGGTTGGTGGATGTACATCACCCCCACCCTCGGTGTGATGCCAGCGGTGGGTGAACGGTCGGGGTCTGGCATGCAGGCAGGGTCTTGAATAGTGGGAGGTGAAAATTTGTTTTGTTTTGTTTTGTTGTATTACTCAATTAGTTAATATATCTACGAGATATTCAGATTTAGTGTAATAATTGAGTATAACTTTATTGGCTCGTTAGGAATATATATTGCATTGACCAAAATAAAACAGTATGTCTATTTCTTTGTGCATATACTTATTTTTGTTGTTCTTTTGTACTAGATCTGGTATAAGGACTGTATCTGTTGTAGTCCCTGAGGAAGCCTTAACAGGCGAAACATGTTGGACATCAACACAGATTTGTATTTTACATCAACATTCAATGTACCTTATTGTCAAAACTGTTTGATCTCTTCCTATTGTACCATGGTTTTAAGTGTCTAGTACCAGATCAGCACTATTATGTGTTGTTTTAACACAAATTAATAATAAAAAATATATTTTATAATAATAATCTTTCTATTTTTGTTCATTTTGAATTGATACTCAACCCATAACTCAGCACCGTTATAGTCCCCTACGGAAGACAAATTCCTACCTCTATTTGCCTTCCACCCCAACAAAACCTCAAAATTTCTAATCTGTTTTTATGTTTACAGAAGTTTACACTACTGATTTTTCTTTCGGAAAATGCCAGTACCATGGCTGTGTTCCAATATCTATATTCATTAACCCGGAGGAGAATTTTTAACTTTCCTTAAACTTTTCTGATGTGCATATAGGCTCTGGCTTAGCAAGCTTTCAGACCCACGGGTCAGCATTGCAGCCAGGTAAAGAGCATTGTTAGAAGGTTAGCAATGATATCTCCCGCATATCTATCATGAAATAATTTAACACCTTGCCTGCAATTATACAAGTAGTGCTGTTAGATGAGCTCCAGAACATGGACATAGGCTGCCTCAGCTCAGGCAGGTGCTGGTGCAGGTGGACAGCTCACACTCCGCTCTTCAGGCATGTTTCCTTCCTTCTCAGTGTCTGAGCCACACTGCCAGGAGAATTTGGAGGAGGTGGGTGAAGCCAAAACTGATCAGGTGTGAAGAAGGTCCTCCTCCGCTCTAAATGCTGGGGCCTTGCGTCGGCCTCATGACGTGATGTCACTGGTTGCTAGACGCCAGGCGAGTCTAGCAACCAGTGCAGCAGGTATCAGAGGGGCCAGTGGATGGCGCAATATGAGTCTAGGGAGTTGGGGTGGCACCACTGCTGAATGAAACAGTAAGTGACTGCCACAGCTTTAGCGCGCCCCCCCCTTTGAGGCAGCTTGCAGCTCCTGGGCACAGTGCACCCTGGACACCCACCCAGGATCAGTCCTGAGTGTCTGTGTGTGGACACCTTGCTCCAGGCCCTGCATGGGAAAAAAAACTGAAAGTGGTTCTAAAGCCTAAGCATTTTCTGGATTAAGGTAATATTTACGTAGCAGTATGCCCCCTAACCACCCGACTTATACTTACCTGAGTCCATCAAGCGATTTGCACGTCTGTAGCGGCTCTCTCAACTCTCATAGGCTTTGCTGTCAGTCAAATCCTATGACGAGTAAGCAGGGCTGAGCCGCACTATCTGTGTGTCTGTATGCCGGCAGCGCGGCTTGGCACATGTGGACAGATGTGCCCCCCCCAGCAAGCAGCTTGCTATTGGGGCACACTAAGAAGAGGAGTCAGGAGCGCCAGCAGGGGACCCGAGAACAGGAGGATCAGGGCCACTCTGTGCAATTCCACTGCACTGGACAGGTAAGTATAAACCTGTTATTTGAAAAAATGTAAAAGCGTTTACATTTAATTATATCTGATCTGTACCTGCAGAAAACCATAATTGCTCATTAACGCTGAAGTCTAGCTATGAAAATGTTTGCATCATTACAAGGTAATTTTTTTATGTGCTATACCTGTGGGAGCTAGGAATCACTGTAGTAGACCCAGCGATCGTTACTTGCTTCCAGATTCACGAGGTTACTTACTTGGCACAAGCACCATTCAGCGAACACTTGGGCATTTTCTCAATGAATGCGTATCATTCAAAGCGGTATGGCAGCCACTCAGCACAGGGTCCAGAAGCTAGCAGAGATCACTGCAGTACTGGAGCCAACTATAGTAATTTCAAGCTTTCACAGGTGTGCTGTTACAGATACTGTCATGTAAATATAATGCTATGCATAGTTATAGTACTGTTTATATAGTTGGCTATTACACTGCCATCTTCAGGTTGTTTTGGATATTGCATTATCCTATTCTGTTTACTAAGTGTGTTCCCTCCCATCTTCTGAGGCAACTTCCTCTTCCTGGTTCTCTTCATTCTGTCTGAGGAAGAAGATGGCCACATATATCTAGGCCGCACACAATCTACTTGCATCCTGGAACACATTACCATGTTTTGACCTGCAGATACCATCTTTCAACCATCTGCCACATTTGTTGTCTGCTGTACCTGCTATTTGCAATAAATCTACTCTTATGGAAGAATCAGTGTCTGGTGAGTTCAAGCTATATGATAGACTGTCCACGGTGATTATATCTGCTTATACAGGCCAGGCACAGAGGTCTCAGCAAGGGATAAGTCACTATTACAACAGTTGGAGTCAGAATAACAGGTATCAGAGCAGGTAGTGTCACCAGCACACCAGGATCTTCAAATAAGTCCAATCTTTAATAAATGATCACATCGTTACAGCAAAGAGCGACGTTTTGTAGCCGAGCAGGACCCCTTCATCAGGCATGTGCCTGATGAAGGGGTCCTGCGCAGCTCCGAAACGTCGCTCTTTGCTGTAACGATGTGATCATTTATTAAAGATTACTCATTTGAAGATCCTGGTGTGCTGGTGACACTACCTGCTCTGATGACATGCGGTTCCAGCCGTTGGTCACTTCAGCACCCGAACTACAATTAAGCCACATGAAAAAAAAAAAAAAGAGGAACGTGTGCGTTGGGAATTTCATAACTGCACTTTAGAATAACAGGTATGGCACCAGAATACGTACATTGGTCCAAATTGGAGCTATGCAAAACCATACCTAAACTTTAGTTTTTAAGATTTAGCACTCTTTCCCCTGCACTGTGGTTGTGTCTGTTCCTCATTCACAATGCAAGCTTACCATATATCTGTGTTCTTACTGAAAAACAATTCACTGTACAAGTAACAGAGTTCATCATAAAGGATCATGCAATTTAGCCCCTTCCTGCCAACAGTACGTATATATGCGACCTCACTGAACTGAGCTTTTTCCGCGGGGCAGCATATATTTGTGTCTGTCTAGGTCACTGCCATAGTTAGTGTTTGAGACAAGTAAAGGTCAGGGTCATGATAGTTTGGTCAGGATTTTTTTTTTAAAAGCATTGTTTTTTAATTCTTAACAGTGTCAGGATGTTTTAGGAAGGCTAAAACAAGCAAAATGTGCACTATTATGTCTAGGCTGTACTAAGGGTACAAACAACTTCTAACATACACATATGTGGTATCACTGTAATTGTCTGGAACAGAAGAATTAATTTTAGGTTATTTGGTGGTAGGTTATCGTGGTAGCAAGAACTATACAGCCAAATGTTATATATATATATATATATTTTTATTTATTTTATTTACTATTTTGGGCCAGTTTTTCTTTGATATCCATTATAATTTACCACCAAATTAAAGCCCAGTTTGTCCTGAAAAACAAGGTATAATCCAACCAGATGTACAAAGTAGTTGTTATATGTACGGTTTTACTAACACATGTCAAAGTTGCAAAATTGTGTTCAGGCATTAACATTTGTTTTATCCTCAGGCACAAAGGGGTTAAGAGAAATCCTGAGGCGTCAGAGAAAAAAAAAAAAAATTACAGCAACTTAATTATGGTACAACAAGCATTCTAAATTGGAAAGGAACAATGAAAAAAATATTTTAGGGTAATTGGGAAAAGCACAGGTTCACATGAACACAGGATGTTATGGGCCATGCACCCCCATGACCAATATAAAACATTTTTTTAACATCATAAAATGCGCTGGTACCTGTGATGCAGAGCCGACATCCATGTACTGGTGACACTGCTCACAATGGTGAAAAGTATTGTACGATGCATATTTTGTCAGCATTATAGAAATGGTTTCACGTTTCCTAGACTCATCAGAGCGCGCTCCAGAGGACTCTGCACAAAAAACACAAGTAATAAGAAAATTATAATACTGGTAATTCTAGAAGTGGCTTAGGCGTATGGTTTTGACACAGAATTAGGCAAAAACCACTGTAAAAGTGGGAACATTTATACAGGTGGCAGATGCAAGCACGGTTATTTCCCAAAATGCTTACTCCATGTAAAGATACTTGATCAAATGCAACATTTCCATAAATTTCCTAAAATGTCCACTTAGCAATTAAAAAAAATAAAACTGCATTTAAAATCTTACATATTTAAAATCATATATAATCACAGGTGTGTGCAGCCTATTGCATTAGGGCGTGCACCACAAAGCGCAAACAAACATGAGTGTGTGTGTGTATATATATGTCAGAAGGGCAGAGGACGGTGTCAGTAGGGCAGAGATAGGTGTCAGTAGTTTATTTTTATTTTATTTGTTTTTTTACCATTTTGTTATTTTATTATTTCTTACAATATTAGATTTTATTTTTTTTAACAATTTATTTTAGGAGCCCTGCTGGGGGGTTTTGATGAAATATCAGGGGTCTAAACAAACCCCTGATGTCTCACTTTTGAGACAGAGAAAGGGACTGAGGATAGAGATTCCCCTGTCCCTTTCTCTGCAGCCAGGCAGCAGGGAGAATCTGCACAGTCCAGGGTGAAGCACGCCTATGTATATATTTATTTTATGCTAGTCTTTCAAAACTACACAGTTTTTATGTATGCATGCTAGAATATAGAAAACTAGAATACCATACACAGTAGGACAGTGAGGGGCAGTCCTCCCAGGTAACTGGGCACTATTGCTTTGCAAAGTGGCCTCTCTAAGAAAGTTTACAGTAAGAGAGCAGAAGGATGACCTATTAGCAGGATAGGGCAGGCTCGAGATCAAGCTGAGTTATGTAAAGGGAAAATACAGTGGTTTTTGGTCAGTGATCACTCCACTGCCACATTTTACTCTGTGGTAGAGTTACAATTAAGCTCATTCCAAAGTGATATGCATGACAGGGAGGGATCCAAGCAGATGGGCTGATCTCTGGATACATTAAAGTTTTATGTGAAATGGGTGTTTTGTTGTGTAGCCTTCATTTCTTTGGCTGTTGAGGCAGGCCAAGGAGACAGCCGCACACACATACACACACACACACACCATTTTTGCTTTACAAAAAGACAGTTGACACAAAATAAACATTATACATATAATCCACTAAACAGTCCCTTTAACTGCAAATAGGGTGAAGTCACAGAGCTAGCTTCTAACATCTTGAAGAGCCTTAAAGTGGTTGTAAACCCTTACATACCCAGTGAAGTGGCTAACCTCAGGTGATACACAGATATGAAACAAATCGTCCTGCATAAGTTGTGCCTTTTTATCTGTGCACTCTCTTCTCTACAGCCATTCTACATACAGCTTGTCTAAGCTTTCAGAAAGCAGGGCCAGGGAGCTGAAGTTAGACTGCAGAGCTCAGTGAGAGCTGATTGGAGGTAAGGTAAGGTAAGGTAAGGTAAGGGAACACCCCCCCCCCCCGCCTCTTTTACACAGTACACAGCTGTGGCCTTCAATCAAAAGCTGTGTGCTGGAGCTCCCTTTCCTTTCACTTTTTTTTATCTTGGTGTCAAGAAAATTTGCCAGACATGACTATGGAAGATAGAGGAAAAAAGGCAGCAGACAGAAATGACAATTGAGACAAGCACACACTATACAGGGATATGCTTTGGCCACATTTCATGTCAGATGTTTACAAGCACTTTGAATTAAAGTAGGTTGCCCCTATCGGAACATGAAGTCTTGATCCATCATTAAAAGAATGTTGCATCCCATGACATGTCATACAAGTCAGACAGATCAACTCTTCTGTCAAATGATGGAGTGGCCAGACTTGTACACAAAGGACTACAGCTGATGACCTGACCATGCTTATACATCAATCAGGCACTAAATACAGCAAATTGCTCATGTTTATGGTATCACCCAGTAAAATCACTTTTGTTTAACTAGTGTTAAATTCAGACAAATTCATACAAGATAGCCCTTCACTTATGTCCACATTTTCTCGATTTCTGGCAGTCACTGTGTACACCAAAGCTACGCGTTGTGGCAAGTAAAGGGTTCTGGAGGAAGACTTCCTGCTGGCCTGGTGCCAAAATCTCCTTTCGTGGTTTTCGCTTCACATAAGATTAAGAAAAAAAAAATCTTCAACAACCTTTCAGCCAAATCCCATGGCCTTTCTCAAGTGCTAATCGCACGTTACAAATCAAACTAAGTAGCATGGCCAGCCAATTCACATGATCATTACAGCGTATCAGAAACACTTAACCGACCGGTACGATGAATCAAACTAAACATTGCACGCTAATCGTGAACTCTTTCCGGTACCCTAAACCGACTTTCCAACAACTTCTAAAAAAAAAAGAATTAGAATACACTTCGCTTTTGGTGCTTTCCTCTAAAACCGTGGTCCGGTCGTCCTTCAGAAGGAGGTCTTGGGAAATGAACGGTGTTGCGCATCGAAACCACATGTGTCACTGACGGTCTTTAGCTCTTTTACACCTGTATTCACTTCCCGATAGAACATACTTAAACAGACTTAAATTGTGATCAATTTGTTTTCACTAAAATGACCCACTATGG
>BLSH010180395.1:475817-488855 GCA_018402905.1 Glandirana rugosa
CTCTCTACCTCGACGTACGTGGAGTCTCGTCTCCTTTCTCCTCCAACAGTTTGGACACGTTCGAGACGGGCACGACACACTAGTGACGTACCCGCATGCAGTGATCACACAGCACGGGCAGAGCTTGCACAGGTTTGACAACCTCCTCTTTCCTCTGCTCTGAGGTGCATGCAGCTCCATCTCTCCGTTAAGTGTATCACAGCCACAGAACAGATAGCTCCTAATTAACAAGGGAGCTATCCCCCTTTTTGCGAATTAGGAGCAGCATTTGCTCCTAAATATAGAAGAGTTGTGCAAGCTTGCACTTGCACAACACTTTGTTAATATCCCTCCATCTACATTAAATTATTTTTACAAAAAAAAAAGAAAAATTAACAATTATATTGTAATCATAAGCATTTATAACAGAGCTTTGGGGGGGAAAAAAACTGAGTACCCTATATTCCCAGTGACATTACTGAGTCTATGACTATCGTAGAAAAATCTGTGGCCAATATGTTTTGAATATGATCTGAGAATTTCTCTTACCTTTAATCTAGTGACAAAGTGCTTGGCAACAGACAGTTCAGAAGCAGGATTACCAAGGAGCACTTCAAAGCGATACTGCAACCCTAGTTTGTCTCTCACTTCCTGCAGTCGATCCTTTGCCAACATTGCCAGCTGTACCGAAGGCACCCGGATTATGAGCATGTGTCCCTGGCCACTTTTGTCTTTCCCCGGGAAGCTAAGAAGGTCATCCACAATGCTAAGCGTCTCTGGTGTGGTGTGATCTCTGAGCGAGGTCATGGTGGTTAAAGCAATAAGAGCTTCAGAATACTGCTGAATAAGAAGGTAGCATCGAACTACCATGCTGTGAAGCCTTGGGTACCTACATGGAAAGAGGATGGTCATTCGAAAGAACAAGGTGCCGGATTGCACTAAATAAATGTATGACATTTAAAAGGGTGAATGAATCTTGGAAAAAATAAACGTCACCTTTCCAGAAGTGTGTTGACCATTTTTTCAAATGTTTCATCACATCTCAATAAAGGACTTGTAATACCCCACTGCAGAGATTTGCTGTACTCATTAATGCCAAAGTAAACCATTTCCTCTCCAGTTACACCCTCCTAAGTCACAAAAAGCATGAAAAACACATAATTCATTAAAGGTTTAAAGGCCAAATGTATAAATACAGTAAAAGACAACCCTCTTTCCCACTAGTGCCCTTATGGTCACCCTACTCATGTAACAAATGTCGTAAATATTATAAAATTGACTTTTTCAGATTTGAATTAAAACTATAATGTTTGTTGAGCCACATGACTGAGCTGAACTCCATAACACAAGATAGTGTAACAGTTATTTGGAAAAAAATAAAAATATTTTTATGAAAAAAATTAATTTAATTAAATAAAAGGATATATGATATACAATTCCTTACCACGATGTCAGACTGAATCCAGTGCACCTCATTGCTAGGGCTGATCTTGGACTGCTGTGTCTGTAAAGCATATGGAAATGCACTGACTTGCAGCACTATGACATTTAGGGCTTCCTGCAATTCATGACTATTGACAATCCGGTCAGAAAGGCCCTGAGTGGAATCTCCATGAGACAAAATTCCTGACATAGCGCTAGAAAGGAAAACATGATGTTAGAATACACATTTTGCAGATATGATGGGGCAGAAAGTCACTTCTATGAGAAATACTTTCAAAAATGGGACTTACCAGGGGTGTAAGATTACAGTTTAAAAACAAATTGTGTACCTAAATGCCGTGACCTCTAACCTCTTCCTAATAGTAAATCTAATCTTTACATGTAACCATGCCCTCACTAGTATCCATAATAACCATAAAAAAAAAAAAAAAGACACACACCTTATAACCCAAAACCATAAAATGACCCCTTAACATTTAGCCTAGATTTTTTTTTTTTTTTAAAGGAACTCCATCAAGTTCTTAAAATTAAAATATATCTCATGCTGCAATATTCCTTCTATTCAGGGCTGTCCCCTGCCGTGCTTCATCTTCACCACAAGATGCCCGCAGTCTTTTGGGTTAAAATGATGCCCAGCGTCACTCAACTTAGAAGTCTAAGGACTCTACTGTGAATTTAGGGTGTCATGGGTCTACCCCCTGTAAGGGAGTCACCACTAAACCCTTTATTCACTGTGTAAGGGTGCACAGAATGGTGCTAATGTCAGTACCATTCTCTGTATCATTGAAGAAAGTCCACCACCAGAAGACCAAAGTGGACCCAGCAACTTATGTGACAGGAATGAAAACTTTGTCAAAAAATGTATATTAGCCTGGCGGCTTTAAAAACCTAACGCACCAAAAAGAACAACATATGTAAATGCCATGAAATGCATTTTTGGTAAGTTAAGGCCATTAAAAATTAATTTTACATTTCAATTAGCACCTGCTATCTTTCAAAAACAGACAAAAAATTAATTTGCCACTTTCTTCCAATATGGTAATCTTGGGTATTCCTATACACAGTTTATGTAAAGAAATTCCAGCAGCAACCTAATTTCCTGCTTGAGTGATTGGCTCACTGTGTTTGCCTCGCTGGTTTTCCCAGGACATCAGCACAGAGAATGAAGTCCAATTACAGGAGCCCCTTGCAATTTTTTTCTTTTTACAATAGAGACTGATCAGGTGGGTATATGAAGGTAGGCCATCTCAATAAGCTAGCAGGACGAGAAAGGACAATGTAAGATCTAAAATCAAAATATGCAAACATAGCTTATCAATTAAAAACCCACTGGGTGGCAGATGTGGGGGAGCTGGACGATGAAGACTGGAATGATTTGTTAACATCCTGTTAGCGAATCTCCCAAAAATTCTCTGGCCGCCTCATCCACTTTATTTTGTATAGAACCTACCTAACTTCAATTTGTCTATCTAGGTACCGGCCACATTCAATTATTTTGTGCCCCAGATTTGGGGAGACCAGTGGCACTCTATACCTTTTGATATGGTCATGCTCTGTCATTCAAGGCTATTGGTCACAGGTGGTTCGATTCCTACATGATTGAATGGGCTCTACTCCCCAATACAGACATTGACAAACCTCTCCATATTTCCCTGCAAGAAACACTTTTTATGGCTAGAATATTGATTGCTAGGGTATGGCTCAGGGCTTCCCCCTAGACAGTCCAGAAATGGATGTCTGCTGTCAACCTGAAGCTGCCATACAAGTAAGTTATCTACATTCATAGAGGTTGCCCAGATAAATATCATAAGATCTGGGACAGATGGCTAGAACATACCTCTACATGCTTAGACAAGGACTCTGTGGTTATGTATGTGTCTACTTCATGTGTACATTTACACTACCTGCTGCATTTACCCAATTCATACTACCATGAGTCCCAAGCTATCTATCAACTGGTATTACTGACTATCTGTATGCTATTGTAATACTGAACTGTATGGCTATAGGTACTAAATATTTTGTTACTTTTCATTAGTTTGCCTTGTATGCAAACAGTTCTGCTTTTTTACACAGATTTTAGGTTTCTATATGGGAATCATGCACCATTTTGGTTGTCCTTTGTAATGGCGTTTATCACACTGTTTTTTTCTCATGTCTCTTTCCAATAAAATGTTTGATAATAAAAAAAAATCGAATTATGCAGAGTATAGCAATAGCTTGTTTAAAATCTTACAGCGCCATAAGATTCCGCCAGCAATCCATGGCAGAGGTTTGCATATGCTTGTCACATAGTGCACTTACCTGGTTAAATCTACATGGCTATCATCATGGATAAGAACGTAGAGAGTATATGGATTTAGTTTCACTTTTTTCATAAATGCATCGAATTTGGTTTGAAAATCTCCATCTAGTCGAAGCACATACTTTTCTGCTCGCTGAGGTGCAAATGCCAATTCCTCTAGACCCAAATCAGTCAACACACCTACCAGAAAAAAAAAAAAAAAAAAAATCACAGTCTGCTTAAGGTCTGAAGAAATATCAATAAATATAGCATTTGTTTACAACTATTAATGCATTCACACTTAAAAGGAATATTACCATGATTCATCAATATTTCTTATTTTTTTTTTTTTTGGCTAAATTTGAAGTGAATTGCTACAGATTACACTGGGTTTACTAACCTTCCACCCATCCACCAACAGATCCCAGAAATATCTGGTACTATCAAACAAGGGGGAAAAATTACACTCTCCCCACAATGCATCTATATTCTTGTGTCTTTATACAGGTAGAAAAAAAAATTTCCACCACTTTCCCTTCTTTTCTTTCTAGGTTTTCTCTTCTTCCCCCTCTCGCACCTTCCTTTATCTTATCTAAAATTTGGGCAGTTTTTTTTTCTGTGACAGGATCTACACCATCTCTGGTCTACGGAAAGGGAGTTATTATCAACTTTCCCCTGGTTGCCACTTCATAGATGGTCTACTAAGCCTATGCATCTACACGGACCAGGACTCTTATATTCCCTCTTTATAGCATGATTATACTCACTTGATGCCTACTACTGTATATTGCACAATGATTCATGCATTACCATCATTGTTGTCTGTCATGCAAACTGCCCTTTTATTAAATAAAGAATATGAATTCATACTGAAATTATCTGGATTATTTTATTATTATTATTATATTATTATTATTTGGGCAGCCTATTTTTTTTCTTCTGTAGTTTTAGCTCCTATGTGTCACCCAGGGGTTATAAACCGGGTTGTGTTTTTTATACAAGTGGCCTTAAAGGTATTGTAAAGGCAGAAGGTTTTTTATCTTAATGCATTCTATGCATCAAGATAAAAAACCTTCTGTGTGCAGCAGCCCCCTCAACACTTATCTGAGGTGCCTCTCTATCCAGCAATGTCAACAAGAGCAATGTCCGAGATTCTCCCTCCTCATTAGCTGAGACACAGCAGTGGTGCCATTGCCTGCTGCTGTGGTCAAAGTCAGCTAGCCAATCAGGAGAGAGGAGGCAGCGCCGGGCCAGGGCTACGTGTCTGAATGGACACAGGGAGTTGTGACTCAGCTCGGGTGCTCCCATAGAAAGCTGCTTACTGTGGGGGCATTGAACAGGAGGGAGGTGCCAGGACCACAGAAGAGGGAACCGAGAAGAGGATCCAGGCTGCTCTGTGCAAATCCATTGCAACAGAGCAGGTAAGTATAACATGTTTGTTATTTTTATAGGAAAAAAAACAAAACTTAACCATCACTTTAACTTCTTACTTATTCTTAGTTGTTAAGCAGACCCTGACAGTTGAGCCTCCAACCAACCAAACCCCTTGCCTTCTCCTTGGGAGAACAGAGTGGTGGGGGTGCAAAGGGAAGGCAAGTAATACAGCTATGTGGACTACCAGTAAATTGAACCTGTTGCTTTGGCTTGCATGGGTAAACCACAGGTTCACATTAACGAACAGAAGCCTACCTATCACAAAATGAACACCCACAACAACAGACTTCTGATGCTGAAATATCAGTACTAAAAGCTACCATTCCCATGCTGAGCTCTAATAGCAACTAGATCTCAATGATGAAAAATTATGACTTGCGGGTGGGTGTAGCTCAAACATTTCAATAGAGCTGCCACAGAAAAGGAGGATGAAACTTTTATTTTATTGCCAATGTAACATTTTACCTATTGGTTAGTAGAAAGTAATATTTATCTTACCAGACAGTCTAATCCTTTGAATAGTCTGCTGCACCAGTATTTCAGAGCGAGGAACAACAATGAGGAAATCCACCTTGCTGAACCGTCCTAGATCCAGACTTTGACTGCCGCTGTCTGCAATTGCACACACCTGGGAGAGGAGCTTCCGAGCAACCATCAGCTGAGACTGGTATATTTGGAAGTTATCGGTGTTACAATCTAGAATCCAGAAAATAAGAATTATTCATTGAGATTTAAAAAAATAAGTCACAGATGCATATCCTCTTATTCGGCTTGGTTTTATAGTCTTCAGGTAGGCAAGAACAGTCAATGCGGCCTTCCAAGCTCTCTTGTTTAAGTACATATAACCCTCATTTAATCTTTAACTTGTCAATATTATTCCAAAATTAATTTTTAATCTTTCAAAAAATAAATAAATACATGGTTATTTTGCCATGAAAGTTCTTGTTCAGGCATACGAGGTTACAGGGTGACAAAGCTCTGTCGCTGTCCCCCAACGTCTCTCCTATGCTGTCACCCTGTCATATTTAACCTCTGGTTAAAAGTATAAGCGTCAGTGGCGACACTCATTGAGCAATCTCGATCGAATGTAGTCACTAACCGCAAATAGTAAAACAGTAAAAAAAAAGTACCTAAAAAGGAAAGAAAAGGCAATTTGCTTATATGTGGAGATTTGGCAAAATACATTTCATCCAGTTAGGGTTAACATCTACTGGCAAACACAACTTTGACTGCAAGTTTTATAGTGTCCCGTGTCAACCAGACATTGGGATGGATTGGGGCTTTTGTTTATGTCTTACGTTAGCAGGTGTGAACCAAACAGCTCAGGTCCCACGGCAATAGACACTTGCGCCTTCTGTTCTTTTCACTCATGACATGGCAGAAGAACTGCGGCAGAGACAAATTTTTACAGATAGACGGACAATTGCCTGCAGATGATGTGATTGACCATTGCAGAGAAATTAGGAATAAAGTTATATTTATCTTTTTCACTAGGGATATGGGAAATAACTGGTCACTGCTAATCTAGAATAACAGCCTTTGGTTACTATAGTGATCTAGCCACGTGATTTTTATTAAATTTTTTTCTGGCACAGTTTAATCATTTTTTTGATAGGTGTGCTAGGAAATCCACAATGAATCATGACCCTCAATAAAATGTTATCAATAAAACGTTATCAGAAGTACACAGCTGATTGCAATATCCACCAATTCCCAGGTTAAAAGGTTGATGATAGCACTTTTTGAATTAACTGTATAAGTAAATGTAATGAATCAACATGCCAGAGAAAACACTACATGCATACAATTATAAAACTTCAGAAACTGAATAATCACATTTCATGGCTTGCACAAGTGGCAAGTTACAAGTTGAGATAAATTTACTATGAGCTTGTTGCTTTAGTAACTCACACTGCTAGTGGTTAGAAATGGTGACGCAACTATACACACTGTACTCTGGCATTGCCCAATATTTGCTTGTAGGTATCAACAGTTCTGGGCCTGAAGCATTTGTTATGCCATATTTCCTAGCTAACTGGAACATCTTACAGTTCAATGATCATTCCCTGCTCTCCTTTGAAAAGGAAATTATCTCTTCTCAAACACATGCTGCAATTGTATGCCAGCCAAATTGGCATACAAAGTTGTAGTGGTCCTAATTCTCTTGCTGTACAACCCCAATTCCAAAAAAAAGTTGGGACACTGTAAAATCTAAATAAAACCAAATGCAATGATTTGTAAATCTCATAAACCAATATTTTAATCACAATAGAAAACATATCAAATGTTAAAAACTCAACTCGAGCTTGTTTTTCTGACTTTCAAATATGTACTGTAGTTATTAAGCAGGTTGTTCTAGATTTCTTTACCTTGGCTTACAAATCAAAGCTGGACTGATCGTTCAATGGACATATAGAACAGATTGCTAATACCAGTACACAGAAAATAAACAGAGCAGCCAGTAAGATCAGCAGTGAATAAACGTGGCAGTCCGATGGAGGTAATTCAGTAATATCTACCTCTGCCTTGTGCAGGAATCATGCAGGCTGCTTCCTGGGAAGAGACGCATTCTTTCACATCACCATGAAAAGGAATTATTACATTATCTCCCCTCTTCCTCATAATTTTTTCCAGCAATCTGTCCAAATCATCACCTAGAAAATAAACAGGGAATAATATGTAAACACAAAATTATTAAAACACAAACCATATATACCAGTGTAAGTCACCATTAGTTACCAGTTTTACCAGGACTGTCCCCCTCTCTAATAAACTAATACATTTTAGGATTTTTCTTTAATGCTGAACTGGTGGACCAGAGCAATTTTAACATTTCTGACATGAGCCTGTCTATTTGGCATTAACTTTAATCAAGAAAAAGATGAATACATATTTTGTATAAAAAAACAAAAACAAATATTCATTTTCAGCATTTTTCTGCTGTAATATTTCAAAGAAAAAGGTGTTATTGTAATTAAAAAGAATAATTCTATAATTTGATGTTTTTTAAGAGCCCTAAAGTATTCTTCTGGAGCAAAGAATTGCAAATTAAATACATTTTTCTTTAATAAAATGTAGTCTTATTTAACCCAGCAGGAAATCACACATCTTATTAACCGTCAGCTTACCCTCATCAACTCGAATTAACTTCTCCTCCTCATTTCCCTTAGCTGTTATTTCCGTGATTTTTATGTAACAATTCTCATTTAAACTTTTTGATTGTCACATTACAAATAAAAGAGCAAACAAACAAAGTAATAATTCAATAACTGCTGTATGACATAGTAACGCCTGGCTGTCGTTTTGACAGCCAGGAACTGCCAGAAATTGTTTTGAGGGGAGCAGCAGAAGGGGAGAACAGCAAACTATGTATGCCCTGTGTACTTTACGTTTTTTGGGGGCGTATGTAGCATGTCCAATGTCCAAAATTGGTTAAAGCCATGATAAATTTCCATTATAAAATACAGATATAGTTGTCAGAACCAAGTAAATCCTTATGTTCATGAAAATTGAGGTGACAGACTTATTACTGCTTACCTGTGGATGTGTTCTTAAAATGGGAGGCCAAGAAGCTAACTTTCCCTGTGATAAGCTCATAACTGATCTCTTTCAAGAACTCACTGGTTGTCAGCATGCTCTCTGCTAGAACCCGGGATTGATATTTACCTTTAAAAAAGATAAGAAGATAAGGATCAGATACAAATGTACTACCACCTCACTAAAACACACTATATTGCTAGCTGCCTTGGTTAACTTATAATGGTCTTCCAAAGTAAACAAAAAGGAACACATAACTGGTACAATTCTCTCTAGCATAAGTCATGGTGCCATGACATTTAAACACAAATGGAGGTCATGTGCTGAGAAAAAGTCTGTCAATATCTAGTCTCGTGTGTCTGAGCTTGGTTAGTGCTGTTGCATAACTTGACACAGTCTGGTGACATTACCATGACAGCAGAAATGTTTTCTAATTGATATAAAATCAATATGATTTAAGAATTCTGAAACCAGTAATACCAGATCAATATATGTCACAATTATACCTTTTTTCTGTAAAAAAACAAAATAAATAAATAAAAAAGGGCCAGTGTTATTTACTAGGCTTTGAGAAAGCCATGTAATGACTTGGGTGTGAATAACTCATTGGATTCCTAAATTTTTCTAACACAATGCTTGCTTCCGCAGTTTTAATTTAAGCAGCACAAGAATTTAAACAATACATGCACATTTAATCTACATCATCCCTTAATGTATCCAGACAAGTCAAGCAAGTTTCAAAATAATGCCTTAAGACTTTTACCCCCCACCCCTTTATCTTGTGGAATCATAAAAAGGCCTACCAGGTAATTCACTTATTTCCTGAAAAAGCTGTAGACACCAGACCACGCAGAGCAGCCTCAAAAACATCATCCCTGGATTTACTGCAAATACTGTATGTGATCCTATTTACCAGCTGGCAAGGACGAGCACATAGCATTTGAATGGGTCCTGGACAAGCCAACTTATAGATAAAAGGATAAATCCCTTCAGCATTTTAAATTTTGCATACACCTCTTCATACTAAACTAGACGTGTGCTGCAGCAAAATTATTTAAATTGGCTCTAAAGCCAAAATGTCCTTTACCTCAATTCCTTCCCTGCATTAAAGGTAAAACATGTTTTATGTGTTATGTCTGCTCCCTGTGTGAAGGGAAAGAGGAGAGAAGAGATCCAGCGCTTTGCATGGCTACATTCCTTCTCCCTTCTCATCCTCTTCACAATGGGACTCGGACAGCAGCAGGAGCCATTGGCAACTATATGCAGTGAGGAGGAAGCGAGGGCAGGGCTAGGCCCAGCTGTGTGCGTCTATGGGGCATGGATCCATAGATAAAGACAGTTCTGGAGCAAGCATGCACTGTGTGCCTGCCATAGCAAGTGGCTTGAAATGGGGGCACAGGAAGAAAAGGAGCAGTCAAGATCACCGGCAGATGACTCGAGAAGAGGAGGTTAGGGGCAGCTCTGTGCAATACCAATGCATAGAGCAGGTGAGTAGAACAGATTTATTTTAATTAAAAAAAAATACTTTTAGTAACACTAACTTTTTTTTTTATCAATACAGTATATATATCGAATTTTTGGTAGTTCACAGAACAAAATAAATGAACATTAAAAGAAGTCATACAAAAAAGTGGCAACATAAGGGTCACTTCTTGCAAAAGACAAAAGGTATTCATTAAAATCACAATTTACAGAAATGTAGGCAAGAACTTACATTGTACACAGCACAACTTTTAGTAGTGTATGATAACCCAGGAAGTAATACAAATACACAGGGACATATGATCAACAAGGGACACAAATAGCTCTCACTGGAAACAAATGTGACATTATAAATTAGGCCAGCAGAACAGGTTTGGAGAGAGAACAAAGGGACAGGCTTTTGAGGGGGTCATATTTTTAGATTTCTTTGGGCAGCCCCTATGCTAGGTTTATTTTCTCTCTGTAAAATGGCATTGACTGTATTACACCATTTTAAAAAGGCAGGGGGACCAGTAAGATCTCAGGAGCCATCTCTGTGCTTGAGTTTGAGAGCAAGAAAGAACAAATGCATCAACAATAAATTTGGATAATGGTGGAACTAGGACTTCAGGGATAATGCTCAGGAGCTCTATATTAGGATCAAATTGCAATAGAGTGGGGGCACAGGTATTGGACAGTTTGAAAGATGGCTGACCAGTATCTAAATAATTTGGGACATTGCCATGGATTACAGTACTGCTGGTGCTGAAGCACCTAGGGCAACATGGCGAATCAGTCCTAGCTCATAAATACAGTTTTTAAAGGGGTATAGTATACCCTACATAGAATAAACACCTGTGTCAGTTTCTGGAAGGGAGAGATAAATACAGCAGGTATTGCTTCCAGTGCTGCTGTCCCACTGGCCCCACAGCGATATGCATGAGAGCAGCAGCTCTCCCAAGTCACTCTCTCCTCATTGGCTCACACAGCAGCAGGAGCCAATGGCTTTCAATCACAGCCAGTGAGCCAATGAGGAGAGAGCGTAGGCGGGCCAAGTCATGCTGTGTGTGTGAATGGCCCGTATCCATTCACAGGAGCATGGCTCGGAAGCGAGTGCCCCCCATAGCAAGAAGCTTGATATTGGGGGCACTTGGCAGGGGGGAGGAGCCAGGACAGCCAGCAGGAGACCCAAAAAGAAGAGAATCAGGGCTGCTCTGTGCAAAATCTTTGCACAGAGCAGGTAAGTATAACATGTTTGCTATTTAAAAAAAATAAAACCTTTAGAATCACTTTATATACTACTTTTATTTACATAGAAAAACTGTTAGATTGTACAGATATATTTTGAGAGACAGTTGCTGGTTTAATCAGTTTACTATTTGCATATTCTGTTACTTACCAAGAGCAATAACACAAAACTCATTTCCTCGTGCCTTTGAGGAACATATTGCTACTACATAGTCAGGAATCTTCTGCTGAGGTTTCATATCACATAAAGATCGAAGAGTCTCAGAGATTCCCTCTGCTAGAGAGTTTTGGGTAACAAGAACATGAACCGAATCCTGAGAAACACTGGCTGACAAACGAGCCAACCAAGGTAACTGAGCTTGTGTCACCAACATGGCAGGAGAAGTCATAGGCGAAGAACGTTCTTTATAGGTAAATTCCTGTAGAGCTTTCAGCACAATTTGCTCAAACACTTCCCGAATGGGTATTTGATCTGAACCTAAAAAGGTTAAATATATACATTACAAAAATGTAGCATTTAGTGGCAAAGTTTTCAAAAAGTAACATGCAAAATCTATCTGGATAAATAAAAAAGGAAAAATAAAAGAAAAAAGTCGAAAATATTCAAAATTGTTTGCACTCACCAAGCTTCACAAGATATTGGATCGTCAGAAGAATGAGGTTTTCTACACTCAAGAACTGGCTGCTGACCACTCCCATCTGATCCAGTTCCTTCTTTTCCAACTCCTGTAACTTGTAGCAATTCACTAACATTGGACTTACAACAATATCTCCAACATTCCCATAGAAATATGGCAAGGCACCATAGCCTAGAACAATATTCAGAAACAGAAAACAGCCCAAAGCCTTTACGTTAACAATGAAAGATGGAAGTATGATTTCATGTTTTTTGTATAAATTGTGTCTGAAGATCCAGTGACGTACTAAACAGGGCAGCTGCAATGGTATAATCACTGAAAGTTCACATTTTCTGTACATACATGCCAAAACAATACAAAGACACTCAGATTCATAAGAAAATCTATTTCTAGAAAAGAAATTCATATGGTGCTGTTCAAGTCAATCCAAGCCCTGCTTTCTGAATGCAGCACATGCTGCCTACTGTTTAGAGACAAAGCCCTGGAGTAGGATCATAAAAAACATTGGCAAATCACTTCCATTGCCATGACCTGTCTATTTTTGCAAGCCCTTCACTACAGTTTATGTACAGCAGCTCCATCAAAACTACAAAAATCTTTACACTATAATTCTTATCCAAGTTGAAAAGTAAGCCCTTACATATTTCTGTGTTATATGCAGTGCCAGGACAAGGCCAAACTGCGCCCCCCACCCCCAGAGATTTAATGGCATTATGCCCCCCCCCCCAAAAAAGGGCACTAATCTGTGCGCTTAATATCACATTTCTAAAAACATCAAAACTACCTCGACGACATGTATTTGACATCACTTCCCGAACGTTTTTATCTGTCCAGTACCGTTACCTTCACTAAACGGTTACAAAAAATACTAGGATGAGGTCCCGAAACAGAGATTTGTCATCCGTCGTACACGACGTAAGTCTTTCGTCCCGAACCTAACTGAACTTGTCGTGGTATACTTAAAGAAAAGATCTTTATCTAAAAGAATACTTAGACTCACAGAAACATAACAAA
>BLSH010180395.1:492064-505603 GCA_018402905.1 Glandirana rugosa
TGTCATCTGAGCGGCGATTGATAAAAATGCAATATGCGCTGAGCCAATAATCACATCTAGCTCGGCCTATAACCTTGAATAGATGGGAGACATATGAAGGAATCAATAGGAGAATGGAGATTGAGCGGGAGACGGTGCTCTTATCAAGGGATTCTTCCCATGTGCTGTTCCATTGACAAATGTTCTGTATTTACTGTCATTTTCCCTCTATTCATCAACATCTATAGGCTGTTATGTAGCAGCTCAGCCATGGAGATCCTTGTCATGTTCATTTGTCCCATTGCAGGCTCAGAATTTTTTGGAGGATATTTCATTAGAGGCTTTGTAAATATTCAAAAACTATCCAGCAAATATTTTTTTATAAAAACGACAGCAAGTGACTGATGATATGAAAATAATTTGTATCCTTTCACTTGACTGGAATGATTTTACAATTTTTTTTTTTTTTTTTTTTGGATACAGATTTTGTTGCCAATGATTTGGGACTTTGCACCCAAACGATTTGTTTTTATTTATGTATTTATATACTATTTATTTATTTTGTTATTTTATTTTTATTTATTAATTTAAATTATATTTTGCACAAATTACTGCATTCATGAGGCATTTATAGAAAGAATCCCACGCTCTCCATACAGCAATCGGACCCAATTATAACAGGGTGCTGTGGTGGTGGTGAAATGGCACAGAAAGCATTGCTGCCAGAGGAAGACTTCCGTAGCAGCCTTGAAATGTCTTTTTTTTTTGGTGACAATAAATGTGTCCTTTTTGTTTTTGAACATGGTGTGCTGGTGATGTCTTAGCTTGGGATTCATGAGGCATGCCGCAAACAGGGATTTTCCCATTTCTGATGCACATGTCGCATTTCACAGGAACATGCATTGGGAATCGTTTTTTTGTCGTTCTAGTCTAAATGTTGCAGTCTGTGCTGCTTTAAGGTCACGCTACTGATAGTTTATCAGGCCCATTAATTTTACAGTCATAATAAAGCATTGATTGCTGTCATTATACAAAACAGACATTAAAGTGGAAGTCCATGCTAAAACTAAAATCCCAACATGTATAGTCACCCACGATCTAACACTAAGATTAATTGGGCCCAATTTGGAAATTTTTACCTAGGGGTGTACTCACATTTGTTGCCAGTGGTTTAGACATTAATGGCTGTGTGTTGAGTTATTTTGAGGAGACAGCAAATTTACACTGTTACATACTGAAGCAGAGCACGATCTCCTCCCTTCGGAGACTGGGCAGTATTCCAACATGATAACGATCCGAAACACACCTCCAAGACGACCACTGCCTTGCTAAAGAAGCTGAGGGTAAAGGTGATGGACTGGCCAAGCATGTCTCCATAAACCCTATTGAGCATCTGTGGGCAGTCTTCAAAAGGAAGGTGGAGGAGCGCAGGGTCTCTAACATCCAGCAGCTCCGTGATTTTGTCATGGAGGAGTGGAAGAGGACTCCAGTGGCAACCTGTAAAGCTCTGGTGAACTCCATGCCCAAGAGGGTTAAAAGCAGTGCTGGAAAATAATGGTGGCCACACAAAATATTGACATCTTGGGCCCAATTTGGACATTTTCACTTAGGGGTGTACTCACTTTTGTTGCCAGCGGTTTAGACATTAATGGCTGTATGTTGAGTTATTTTGAGAGGACAGCAAATTTACACTGTTATACAAGCTGTACACTCACGACTTTACATTGTGGCAAAGTGTCATTTCTTCAGTGTTGTCACATGAAAAGATATGATAAAATATTTACAAAAATGTGAGGGTTGTACTCATTTTTGTGAGAGAATGTACATCAAAAGCACATTTTAAGGGGTTACATTAATATTCTACAGGGTAGAAAGGGGGTATTCTACAAGCGCCTACATTTTATTAAAGACAATGCTCACCTATCAAAATAACAGGCCTCACTCCAGAATTATTCAACAGGTTTTCAGGCACAATTACAGTTTCTCCTGCTGGGATCGGCTGTGGCTGGAAAACTCCTCCCAAAACTGGCGGTGGCACAGTGACTAGAGCATGCAATAAAACAATAAAATGGTCACATTACATACAAAATCTGCAGATTAAATGGCAAAATATCAAACATATGGAAATTGTTGCTCTGGTGTACACTGCATCTTTCACAAAGTAGCCCCACTGTAAATTAAACTTTCAGACAACTCTATTTGAACAGTAACTTGTTCACACCAAATGTGTTGAGCTGCACTGATCAGTATTGATTGGGTTAAAGATCCCTAAAAGTACTCTAACATCTGATTACATAACTCAGATGAAACAATCACTTGCCGACAGCAGCTTTTAAAAGATTCCCAAGCTTCATCCATGGTTCATTTATGCCTGTCTTATCTGTCAAAGGTTTGGTCATTTTTTTCCAGCCACTTTTTAGTTTCCTGCACTTCAGTCATACAAGAAAGCAAAGAGGGTCACACCACTTTCTCGGTTATGATTAAGGAATACCATGGGGCCATCCTTCTGCACCCAGCCTGGCTGTGCAGAGAAGGAGCAGCAGTGGACTGAGGAGGTCATCTCTCTGTGCTTTTATTAAGCTCTCAAAATTCATGAACTCCCATAGACCGCTCACCCGTTAGGGTGTTGTCACCGTAACCAAACATAGTGTACTACAAAACGCTGGTGATAGACTACCTGGGAGACCAACGGGGTTACTTTAGTGATAACAGAGTCATAATAGAGTTTAGTAGTAAAAAAAAAAAAAGTCAACTTTATTCATGGCTTAATATCAAAAATTATTTCAGCACTAAAAACAGACTCCAAGCAATCCGGAGTCACTCAGGTCAAACAAAGCACCATCGATTACAATGCGTACAAGACAAACATAAAACACAAAGTCTTGTTGTTGTCCGGACATGTAGGGGTTGTCATACGATAATTATCGCTTGAGATTAACAAGCATGGTACAAGACTGATATGCCATAAAGGGACAACCGATGGGTGTAGAGCCTCTGGGGTCTAGAGCTCAGTAGTAACCCCCTACTAGATATTAATACATTGTTGCATGACGGATCATTACCCAATGAGGGGTATTGTTGGCCTATAATAAAGTTATTGCAGTTTGCGACCCATCATGTAGTGCAGTCCACCTGATTAATCAGGGAGTGAAACTAATTTTCTTGGATGAGCCAACCTTAACTGAACATAATGTCAGCCAACAGGATAATGCAGTAGTCTATATGTGGATGAGCAACAGTAGGTCAGTAGACAGCAGTATGAAGTAAAAGCAGCCATGCAGGTTGGGGGCCAAGCATAGATGTTAAAAATCAATTAAAGGCATCATCCAAACTGGCACAATTAACTGTGATCCCACATATAGTACAATCCAAGTGGTAACCCTAGGGCTAGTACAGGTTCCCTTGAATAAATCAATAAGGGGTCACTTATGCTCGGTGGGCCATAATAGTATGGAGTATGGTAAAGTCAACTGAGAAGATATGCGGCAGTCAGTATGTGGCAGAGCAACCGTTAATCTGCCAGCAGACTATAGTATGAGAATAAAGCAGGGGTGTGGTTTCAGCAGCCAAGCAGAGGCGCTAGAGAGCAATACGAAGCAGTTTTTCAAGCTAGCACAGTCAGCTCTAATTTTCCTCAAAGCCAATCTGCAACAGTTAGCAAAATGTCCTGTCTAGGCAGTATGCTAGGTATAGTCGTCTTGGGGCTAAGCGAGGATATATAGTAGCAGGCAGTACTTCTGGACGAAGCTACGCTACATTCCTAGCGAAACAGGTTGGCGTCATCAGCGTCACATGACGCCACTTGTGGAATACCCTGGTGACGGGGGACCGGGAGCCGTCCTGTGCGAGGCATAGCCACTTGGCGGCAATACTGGAGGACTTAGGAGCCAGTGACTGCCATATACAGAAACTAGGACAGAGATCACAGAAACTTTTTGCCCACATGCTTAGATAGATACAAATATCAAACATTAGCTGGCCATGTGTGAACAACCTAGCCACTAAAAGTTCTAACAAAGAATATACTAAAACTTCACACTAAGCGTCACACTAAAACTTACCATACACAATGTATTATCAAAGCTGAACAGTAAAAAAAAAAAAAAAAAAAAAAAAAAAACTGTTCCATCTCTTCCCCCACACAGCTGAGCTATAGAGTTTGCAAAGCACAGGTAACAAGCATTCTTAGATTTTACTAAGTACCTGGTCTTGTTATTGGGCGCATAGGAGGTGCAGGGAAGGCCATAACAGGTGTTTGAATTGGTGAACTTGGAGGCCATCCCCGGTGTCTTTTCTTTGGTGGTCCAGAAAATGTAATTACCGCTGCAAGGCAAAAAAAAGCCTCTCTTTTAGATCACAATGTTAAATAGATCAAATCTACTAAAGTACAATAAATATCTAATATTTTATTAAGACAGCTTTAATAACAAAGAATGTGAAAGGTCTAAAAGCCAGTGTGTGATATCCCAACTGAGAAGATAAAGAATGACAGAAAACTAATATATGCTTGAAAATTAAACAGTAATCCCATAAGGAAGCATGCCAAATGGTATCTGCACACCAGATCTCTGAAATACCCACCCAACTTATGGTACTCTAAAAATCCCAGAATTTCTTTAGCTACTCTGCAGCTGCCAACCTCCCAGGATGGCTAAGCCTTACTAAACTTATGACTGTATTATTATGCCTCCCAACTCGTATACGTACATTGGTGGCTTTTCTCACAATTAAATAATGCAGCCACAGCCTCAGAAGCGGCCCTAGTTTATTCCTATGAAATGTTGACTAACTTGATTTACAGAATGTCCCTCCACTCTACTGATGGGGTTACGTGGGTTTCCTTGAAAATATAAAGTCAATGTTAATCCCTGCTGCCTAACTCCTCCCAGACTATCTCACCCCATCAACCGATTTGGTTTAACCCTATCTTTCCCCATTTTTTTATGTTGCCTGATGCCTGCCTCTGGGTGCAAAAACATCTGAAATACATCCATTAGTTGTATGACCAAGGCTCCTTTAAACCCTTTTCCCATCTCCAAGAATTTAATATCCCGACCTCCTGGCATTTTCGATACCTCCAATTGAAACACGCAGCTACAGCTCACCTCCAGAATTCTGTACTTGAAAAGGCCCCGTTATATCCCATACACTCTAAGTTAATTTCCTCTTTTTATAGTATCCTACAACAAGGCAAAACCACATATCTGAGTAAATGAAGATTTGCTGGTCGCATGATATTCCGGATCTTTCAGCTGAAAATTGGAATGAGATCCTTCATACTTACTTTAACACCATTATTTCTGCGAGGGATAGGCTTTTTCAAAAATGTACATTTCATAAGATATATTTTACACCACTTTGATTGTGTAAGATGCGTAGGAGGGCTGATCCTTTTTTCTATAAATGTAATACATTTTTGGGAAATATGCTCCATATTCTTTAGGTTTGCGAATAAACACACCCCTTTTGGTCTAAAGTAACTCATTTTATTGCTACACGCTTTGACTTTCCCAACACCTGCAATCCTAAGTGGTATATATTAGGAGTGTTGGAGGATAGAGATTTGTGGCGTTACAATGGATACACCCAGATGTCATCCATATTAACTTGTGGAAGGTTTTGATCATGTTTTACCGCTTTATAAATTGACATATTAAGCTAGGGGATGTCCCCATAAAGTTCGATAAAATCTGGGGCCCTTGAGTGAAATTATTCAATACTTGTGAGCTGTGACCTGTTATTTCTATTTGCTTTATAACGTCCTGTATGATTTTGACCTATGTACGGAGACATATGTTCTCTATGATGGAGACAACTTACATATATTTCTCATGTGTCATTATGTGCTCATTGTAGCGAATACCCCTTGGATTACCACATGTAGGTGCTTTGTTGAGATCACTTTTCGTTTTATTGTAAGGGACCCAACAAAGAGAGAATTTGTATTACAGAGTACAAGTTTGTTCTGGCCTATACAACCATGGATGTTGTCCAAGTGGCATATTTACTGTGAGGCAAACAAGCATTTGCCCTGGGGCAGCTTTTTCAGGGGGGCAGCACCGCCCACAGGCATTAGGGCAGAGGCGGCTCTTTAACCACTTGTTTTTTTTTTTTTTTTTTTTAGAGACGGCGGTCGGCTTACCTGTAGTAGCAATAGGTGCGGATTACTAGCTACTTGATTGCTATTACAAGCAGCGGGAGGAGACGACCCCCCCCCCTCCCGCCGCTTTCAGCAGCTCTCTTGGTATCTCCTATCAGCTGGCTGGACAGCCAACCGAATGACATCACTTTCGATTTACTTGGAAACCATTGGTCCCAGTTTTTAAAAATCGAAAGAATTCAATAACATTTATAGGACACCACAATCCTCCCCTAAGGTTGGATGGAAAATGATAATCGGCACTATTGGTATGCTCTTCCACACACGAATTGTATAATGAACTAAATAAGTGAAAAAAAAATAAAGCTGCTGCTATAAATAATTAAAACATTCATCACCAGAAACACATGTCAATGTATACCAACACCCAATATGTGCAAAGCAGCTCTAAAAACGGACATCAACCATATAAAAAGTCCGCCTCTAGGAGTCTTATCTAGGACACTACAATATGAGCCAATAGAGTCCATATGTGATCATATGTCAGACTTCATACAGGACATCCAGGGTCTTCATATACCATTACCACACCATGTGAAGACTGGGGGACTCCCCCTATTGTAAAACACTCACCGTAGAGTAGAGAAAAACTCACCCATACAGATAATCATTAGATGTCAAGCCCAATATTCAGTTCAGTTGTATGGCACCCAGTGAGCATAAAGTTTCCTGAGTCAAATGGCCTGATATTCAGTAGTGACAAGAGAGTTTGAGAGGCTGCTGTAAATACACATTGCGGTGCAGCACAGCTGAGTCACAGATGCACCATTAGGAGACTTTATGCTCAATGGGTGCCATACAACTGAACTGAATATCGGGCTTGACATCTAATGATTATCTGTATGGGCGAGTTTTTCTCTACTCTCCGGTGAGTGTTTTACAATAGGGGGAGTTCCCCAGTCTTGTGGTGTGGTGACGGTATATGAAGACCCTGGATGTCCTGTATGAAGTCTGACATATGATCACATATGGACTCTATTGGCTCATATTGTAGTGTCCTAGATAAGACACCTAGAGGTGAACTTTTTATATGATTAATGTCCTTTTTTAGTGCGGCTTTGCACATATTGGGTGTTAGCATACAGTGATGTGTTTCTGGTGATGAATATTCGAAAAAACATTGATCTTGGTGTTTTGAATGTTTTTAAGTGTCTTATAGACCCCAGATCTGTCCATCAAGTAGTACCTGTCACATGCCTATATCTTTCACAAGGAGGTTAACATTCCTTTTGACAGCAATAAAAGTGATCAAAAAAGAAAAAAAGCAACAGTGTAAAAATAAAAAAAATAATAATGTAAAGTGATGCTGTCCTCCCGTGCAAAGGCGAAACCGCGTTTCGGTCCCACCCGCACGCAAACAGCAATTGTCCCACACATGTGAAGCATCATTGCTAACATCAGATTATGGGCAGTAATTCTATATATGGCACTTGGATGAATCAGGTCTCAGGGTCTAATGAGGAAGCTGCAGCTGTTCACTGTGAACGGCTGCAGCTTCCCCATCAAACCCTAAGACAGGAATGGTATACCACACCTGGTATAATAAAAAGCAGTGTATAAAAAGAAAAAAAAAAATGAAAAAATCCCCACCCAACCGCTTACATTAATTAGTTCTCGTTTAAATTTTAAAATGCTTGGACAAGTAATCATACTTTCTGTCCAGCTTTTCACAAGTCGATCAAAATAAAAGGAACCCTGATTATGAAGTTACTTTAACAGTACATGAATCATGAGGCATTTCAGACCCCAAATCTGAAATTGAAGTTTCAATAGCTCCATACCATTTTCTCCACTAATGCTGCCTGGACTTGACGTTGACTGAGAAAGAGGTTGAGAAGGTGCAGGATTTAGCAAAGTGCCCCTTGCTACATTTGTGGTTCCATTGGTTTCTGGTGACTGAAATAAAATAGGTGCTGGAAGAAACGGATCCAGATATAAAAGTTTGATTATACTGTATTATTTTCCCAATGAACACGCTGTATGAAAACTTAAGATGCTTACAAGGATAGTTTTTTCCCAAGGGGTGCACTGGTAGTGGCAAAGGCTTAATGATGCTCTTATTTCGGGACAGATCCTGAGGGGTACTTGAATGAAGAGCAGCAGGAGCTTTGGCAAAGGCTAAAGACTGTACGTCTGTGAAGACAGAAAATTTGCAAACACATGGTTATAAACACATTAATGCTTAATGTACACTAGCAGCTCTTAAAACTTGAGTTTAGGCGTTTTGGCATTTTTTTGCCGAAGCTCTTAAACTCAGCTCCATAAAAGCCTATGTATCCATGTACACATAGGTTTTAGCAGAGTTTTTGGAGCTGCTGCAGTTAGACCCCTTTCACAATCACACCTGAAAAGCCTCACAAAACCGATTTCTATTAAAATCAATGAATGCTTTCACACTGGGGCAGTGCGCTGGCAGGGCGGTGAAAAAATGCCCCTCTCCATTGAAATGAATGGAAAGCTCTTCAAAAGAGCCTGAAAAGTCCTTCAAAAGTGCTCAGTGTTTTACTGGCAATTTAGAAGCGCCTCAGTGTGAAAGGGGCCTTAGGGGAGGTTCAACTTCCCTCTCCTGAATGGGGAAGAATCACGTTCAGAAAAGGAACGTTTTGACCACCAGCTGTGTGAGATCGCAAAATCGTGACATGATTGTGCTGAATTTTGCATTTTCCAGCAGCAGTGGTAAATGTAGGCAGGGTGTACATGAAACCTAATCCAAGTGTAATATTGGTGGGAACAGTATTTACAACGTGCAAAAACATCATCAATCTGTCAGGTCACAGAAAAAGTATACACTTGGGGGATAGAGAATTGGTTGTGCACCTCGCATCTAGCGCCTTAGAAAAAGGGCACATGTCTATTACCTTACATACCTATTGTGCACTATCAGCAGAGGAATACATAAATACCCTGGATCATGGCCTGCTGCCATCTTTAATACAGCTTGGACTAGATTCTTAAAGGAAGTCTAATGATAGTCATACAAGCTTAGATAAAGGGTCAATTTATGTTCTGCTTGATCTACTCCAAAATGAATAATCTATACTGGACAAGCCATTCAATATAGTACGTTTGTAACCCACAATCCTAAATTAATGATTGCATCTTTTTCCACCATGTAATCTCATCTGATCGATCAAAATACATTTGTATTCATGAACAAAGTATGTCAATGCTGCTGAAAGCTCATCGAAATGGATTTAAAATTGATCGAAAGCAAAGTTATACAGTTGTTTACGGAATAAATTGTTTTGATCTGGACAACACATTTTTACAAAAATGTTGCTTCTTGAAAAACTTTTGGTTATTATGATAGATCCCTTCAAACTGACCACAAAACTAAAAATTTCAGAATAACCATGTAGAAGTCTTGAGAAATATAACATTAAAGTAGTATAGGTAAAACTTTTTTTTTTTTAAATTGGATAATTGAAATTATGTATGTATGAAACTGCATAAGAAAAGGAAAGGATTGATGCGTCGCTCAGCCAATACAGCTTGCCGATACAGTCAGGGGGCTGGGGCTTTAACAGGCAGGCAGAGCTCAGAGGAAAGTACAAGGCGCAAGTTCAGGTGGGTAAACGTCCCTCCCTCACATTTTTGTTCTGTTTTTATTGATGAAAATTGGAATTCATTTTCGTCATAGTTTTCGTCAGTTGACTTAATTCGAATTTAATTTTCGTTTAATTTTTGTGACAGAAAACATGCAGCTGACAAAAAAGATGACGAACAAAATTAACACTGGTGTTCAGTGAATGGTGCATCTTGCTGCACTGTCCAACAATAGTCAGCCAGCATTGATGGATTTTAGTTGCCCTGATACCATTTTTCCCTTGCAGCAATGTTCTGGTGAAACCTTTCACAGTGCTCGTCACTGAATACACTTAGGTTTTCAGGGGAAAAAAAAGTCCAAGTAATGCAAGAAATAAATCTTCAGAGACATGTTGAACTTCATAGTCTTGTATGATTAAAAAGTTTGGCAACCAGCTGAATGTAGTTCGGTGTGCCATAGTTGCCAGAAAAATTCTCAATGACATCCTTGAATGCTTTCCAGGGGATTGTATCTGATCTGTGGACCAACAAAAATTCCTTACTTAATCTTGGCATCCGTTATTCTTGTAAACATCCATCTCAAATAATGAACATCTTCATTAGAAGTCTCATGATTTCCATGCAATTTTTCATCAGTCTGAGTTTTACGTGAAGCAGAGGCAAGAATATATCTTTGTTGGGTCAACAAGTGGTTCATGTGATACCTTTTTCTCTCTTCTAACCAAATTCTCTAAGAGTGGTCATTTCTTTTTAATATAATGCAACTCTCTTGCACGGCTGTCCCATTCACATATGTAACAACAATACTTGGTATTGTTAACTGGGCTGTAATCCAAGCAGAAGAGCCAGTGCTTTTAGATATCAACAGATGTTCCAGTTGTACTTGGTGCGCTGGATGTGCTTTAACAACGGTTCAATGTGTTCCAAGTGTCTTTCACATGTGCTGCATAGCCAATAGGTATTGCAAATTGCAAAAACAGAAGACTTCTATAAACCGATACATGATAGGTTAACTTGCAGGTTATTTTCATAAATAGCACCCAAAAATCTATAAGATATACCAAAAAGTGTTCAGGAAGCAAAATCTTTGTTTCCCAGTGAAACCAGCAATAACAGTAAGGAAAATCTGTTGCCTTACAAAGCACCTAATCAATGGTTCTATTATGTATATAATTAAAGTGATCCATAATGAAATACATTTCTGTCATTAAAGGTAAAAAAAACTGAGGGCATTAAGTTTACAGAGATTTCATTATCTTTTAGTTTACCTGAAGGAGAGATTCTGGACTTGTATCCATTACTGCTTCCATTCTCTGAGAGGGGAGTGATTGGCTTAACAACTGGAGAAGGCAATGGTCGACTTCGAGGTTCTACATGACAAATATACTGATTATAGTTTTAAAATTGATAAAATGCATAATTCTGAGAACAGCTTAAAATATTTAAAATACATCTCCCTTTCACTCACTAGGACAGGGAATGGGGAAAATTATTCCAATAGAGATATAAATATTATCAAAACCCTTTAAGTAGATTGGAAAAAGCATAAAACCTCAGGCATGTTTTTACCGCTTACTGATTATTCCTCACTTGCATTCATTGTGACTCCCTGCTTCCCCCAGTTTGGGCAAAGCTTCCCAATGTAGATACAGGCAGTAATAAACGCAAAGTCTAACCCTCACCCATTAACTAAAACAGACATTAAAAAAACAGCTTCTGAGTTACAATGGACTTACCTTTCCAGCATATGAGTGGCCCTTTACAGAGTACCCCCTGGGAGTTCCTCACTATGTAATGTTTTAAGTGCTTTTGCTTCTTTGGTTGAGTTGTAAGTTTCAGGTTTATGTGGTTTGAAAACTCTGTAAAATACCTGAAACCCCGCTCTCCGCATCCAACACAATTTCCGGAGAAACCTTTAAAACACATAGATATGCAATAAACATCTCCCAGAAAACATGAAACTACTTTATATTTATTTTGTATCTAGTTAAAAATATAAGGAACAGCTGAAGGCAAAAAGAGAACTTAGAAAGACTTTCAGTAATCCAAGGTTTTAACTATAGCCATAGCAAACAAGAGGCTCAGTATAATTTGGCTACATTTCAAGTCCTTCGTGCAACAAAAACATTTGACAAATCATTTATTTTAGGAGACTACAATGACATTAGTATGGTGAAATTTGAAAAAAGTATTAGGTAAACTAGGGAGACTGACTTTGAAACTGAAATTACACTTGCCTATGCAAGTTACTGCTAACTAGGTTGCAAAGCTATTTGTCAAAAGCCACTTAACTGGGCCCACACATTTACATTGCACTCTCATTCACTCCTATAAAAGAAAGTGCATCATGGGACCCCGTCTTGGAAGAATTTGACAATTGGTTGTGCAATTTAGCCATTGATTTGTTGCGGAGTTGGGGAAAAGGTGAGCGTAAGGCAGGAGCAGCAGAGGAATGGGGTCTTGCTACGCTATAAGTGTAGGTCTCCAATTTAAAAATGAAATGCCTTGCCTACCAGTAGGCACCTCAAGTTACAGGTTATTATCTCGGTTTGTCTCAGCGATCCTGGCGTTGGACCACCCCTAACCCCCTGGAGCTAAGCACCATACACTTCCTGTTAGATGGCACCTTTGCCATTCTAAACTGAAATGAGTAAGAGAATCAGACTGGCTATTGTGGTCAACACCTACACTTTTCTTTTCTCAAGGCTTTAAAGTGGACCTGCACTCTTTCTCTCCCTCTATTTTTGTTTATATTTCCCCAGTTACTTCCTGGTTTTCAGGCCTAGGCAAATGAGGTCATACATCCCAAGAGTCTTCAGGAGGGGAGGAGGCGTTTTCTCAGCTAAGCACAACCTCCTTCTTGCATGTCTGAGCTAAGGGCAGATGGATTCCAGGAAGTACAGTAAATGTTACATGAATCATCTGCTCTTACTCAAGACCAGAATTGCTAGGGGTCCAATGTTTTATTTTCTCAGGAAAATAAAACATGGAGACATGGATGGATGAACGAGTTTGCTTTGATTATTAAAAATGAATGAAATAGCATTTGTGGTGCTCAGATGCAGTGTAGTTCCACTGTAAGCGGAAGCAATAGCTATGTCACACTGTAACAACTGAACCACAGCAATACTTACCTAAAAGTGCATTTTTGCCATCATCATCAGGAAGAAATCGTTTATCCACTGCACAGACAAGTATGTGATCAGGGAGAGATGGGTTCTTAACCCCAACTAATAGAAATCCTGTTGGAACCTCAACCTGTTCTTTGCAGAGTGACACCAATCGTAAATCTTTCCCTGCTTGGCAGAACCCTGAAATAAATCAGAGAACAACATTAAGACAACTTTTCACATCAGTTTTATAACTGGCCAAAAAAAAAAAACATCACTAGAATACATGCACTTTAAAACGTTCCTCTCTGCAATGCAAGGGCTTAAAAAAGAAAAAAAATATATAATATAATATTAATATATATATATATATATATATATATGTCGTGTAAAAAAAACAGAAAAATTTTTGAGTTCATGTCTTTTTAGAGAAAACTAGGACTCTCTTTAGGTCACTCGACAAACTCGACTGGCGAGACGGAGACATCGGGACTTTTTCATCATAACAATAGAGATGGACTCGGGAAGGAACGAAATGGTGTCTTGTTAAAGGGTCATACAACACCTTTATTCCTCTATCCACAAGACATCAGGTCGTGCCTTGAACTGTCCCAACTGTTATGACGAACCTGAACAATCACGTCATCTTCGTGATACAACAGTCAAATTTGTCCTTAACTCCTCGTGTGACCTATATATATATATATATATATATATATATATATATATATATATATATATAAT
>BLSH010180395.1:506784-527851 GCA_018402905.1 Glandirana rugosa
GTTTTTTTTTTTTTTTTTTTTTTTTTTTTTTAAGGGGGATACAACCGATTTAATCTTATTATAATAAATATAAACCCAATCACTAAATCTCATACGCTTTAACATGTTATAGTGTTCTAATACCTAAACATTTTTTGCCTTAATGCATTTCTTGCATTAAGGTAAAAAAAAGTCTCGGCATCAGTATCCCCCTCCCCCCACCCCTTTTTAATTACCTGAGCCCTTCATTCGATCCAGCGCTGTGCACATCCGCAGCTCTTCTCTTATGTTACTTCTGGGTCTCACTGGCTGTGCTGGGGCAGCTCCCGTCAAAGCTAGTGACGAGGGGGTGGGACAGAGTCTCAATGTCTGTGTCAATAGAAGCAGCAGTGGGGCTTGGGAGCGAGCATGCACAAGTGCCCCATGGGAAGCAGCTTCTTATGGGGGCACTGGACATAAATGAGGGGCCAGGAGTGCCAGCGGGGGGACCCAAAAAAGAAGGTTTGGGGGGCGCTCTGTGCAATTCCATTGTACAGATCTAGTAAGTATGATAGGTTTGTCATTTTAAAAAAATATATCTTTACGGCTGGGTTCACACTGGAACCTGCAACGGCTCCCAGCAGGGGTCCGGTGCGTGCTGGATCAGTTTTGGGTCCCATTTCAACCCGAATTTTGGGCTGAATTTGGACCTGAAACGGACCAAAAGACGCACAGCATCTTTGTGCAAACCGCATTGTACCTGCTGCGGAGATATGTGAATCGGCTCCATAGAGAGCCGGTCACAATCTCCTGCTATGCGAATTGGATGTGGAGTAACCCACATCCAATTTGCATAGGTGTGAGCCCATCCTACAACCACTTTAATATAATAAGTTGTTTTCAAGCTAAATCTTCAGGTTTTTATGAAATACCAGCAGGTGATCTACCATGAAGGTCCTCATTTAGTCATTTTTTGTCAATGTCTCCAACGCTCTTGCGTTATCATCCTATCACAAACACCCATGGGTGGAACTGTAAGCGGCTAGGTAAACACATCATGCTGGAATAATTCACCGTTGCCAACATCAGAAAGCTGGGCCTGAGCAAGGATGTGCAGTCGACCATGTGAGTGCATCTAACCAGGGAGAGAATGCAAGAGGCTGGAGAAGATCCATAGCACTGAGATGATAAAAAAGGTATAAACCATATTTTATGTGGAAAAAAAAAAGGGAATTTTGTATGTTACCCAGTACTTAAAGATCTACTTTAATCAGATAATGCATATTATCCCATGCCAGCATGTAAAAAGGAACATAAACTGGCTTTAAGTAAGACCAACACGTTTACCTACTGTTGCTAGCAATAGGAGAGAATCCAATATGAAGTTTAACACCTGACATCCTGCGAGTGCTATGTCTACCCTCTCAACGTAGTTGTATATAGAAATATAAGGGAAGCTCCAACTGCACTACGAAAGCTGAGTGTTATCTGGTTCAGACCAGCTCAGCAGGAAGACTGAATTCACATGGGTCCCAATATGACACTCTTGCAAATTCCTGACCATTAGAGGCATGGGAACTGGATAGTGTTTTCATGCAAATGCACTGGGCTTGTGTTAGGAGACCTGTATAAAATGTGAATCATGCTTAGGGTGGGTTATCCTTTAACACACAACAGAGAATAAAGCTTGCTGCCAGGCTTTAAATTCTAAAGGGGTGTAAATTATAAGATAAAGCCAACTTTGCCACCATGGGACATAAGCAACATGTAGGCAGGTGCCAATTGTTGGGGTTGGCGGGCTGTGGTGTATCTGCTGTTTGGTCTATGGAGCCTTTGAAGTGGGTATCCCCATTGGCAGGGACTGGGACTATAATTTGCGAACCACTTGGGAGTTTATACAAGTTAAAAGGTATTAGACACCACAGCACAGCCCTTAAGACTTTAACATATGTTAAAATGGATTGTGGTTACTTCCTTTATCTTTTGCAATGCCATGGGGATGTTGAAACCAACAGTATTAAGAGAAGTTATACAGCCACACCATTTTATTCAGTAAAAGGAGTTGCTGGTTAAGCGAATATTCTGGTTTAATTTACTGAGAGTACAGAACAAGAGTGAAATCCTTCAGTGTATGGCAATGGTAAATGAAGTGTATGTGTATTTGCTGAGTATTAGAGAGGGATGACAAGGAGCCAGTTCAAGAGAGGAGTCACCGGTGCTCTGTCTGAGGTGTAGATTAGTAGCTATAGTCTATCCTTCTAGCGGCAGAGACCCTAAGTTAGGGCCTGCTGAGTAGCAGAATTCTCCTATGGGCTGGGCCTGGGCCAGGGCTGGAGTGTGCAAGACCTCAAGAAGTATACAACAGTTTCCCTCAATGCCTTTGGGTTGGAGTGCATAAAATGTAGCGATGGGCCAGAGGTTCGAGTCGAACGTAAGTCGCCTGTTCGTCGAATGTAGAACATTATGGGGCGTTCGCAGCGACTTCGCCGCCGCGGAGCTCCCCATAATGCATTGCGCACAGACGGCGCGCACAGCTCCTCCTCATTGGGAGGGCTCCCACCATCTGCCCGCTGTTTGTTTTGACAAATTATTTATATGGCAGGGCGGAGCCACCAGGCGACGTTAGTGACCCCGCCCCTTCTGACATGTGACATCAGAGGGGGCAGGTCACACACGTACGTCACTGAGTGGCCCCGCCCTGCCATATAAATAAACTGTCACAACAAACCGAGCTCAGTCGGCAGGAGCCCTCCCATGGAGGAGGAGCTGTTGCAGATTTTTTTTTTTTCCTCGGGTCCGTCGCGCTTTGTGATTGACGATGGATTATAACGAGGGGCACTTATTTTTATTTTTTAATAAAGGACTTGTCCCTAATTGTCTTGTTTTTTTCTTTGACACTTGTTGGCAAATTCGTGGGGGTACGATGTACCCGATACCAAGTCACATGTGGGGGGGGGGGGTCGGATCAGGATCTGAGGGCCCCCTTATTAAAAAGGGGTTTCCAGATTCGGATAAGCCCCCCGCCCGCAGCCCAGGGTTGTGGGGTAGAGGCTATTGTTTGGGACAAGGTGCATTAGGGTGGGGGGCACAGAGCCGCCCCTGCCTCAAGCACCCATACTCCCCATGTTGAAGGCATGTAGCCTGATACGGTTCAGGAGGGGGCGCTCGCTCCCCCCCTACTATCCTGGCCGACCAGGCTGCATGCTCGGATAAGGGTCTGGTTTGGATTTTAGGGGGGACCCCACGTCAACTTTTTTTTACATTTTGGTGTGGTGTTCCCCTTAAAATCCAAACCAGACCCGAAGGGCCTGGTATGGACTGGGGGGGGGACCCCACGCAAATTTTTTCAGTGATTTTCATACATTTCCAGGAGCCGGCAATACATTACAGCCGCGATAATAAATTACAATTTTTTCTTCACAAATGTCATTTTGCTCTGGCTACGTTCTAAACATCACAGAGATGCACCCTTTTTTGCATTGATACATGTCCCCTAGGGCAGGAGCTGGGTTCCCCATACACTTTTTAGGGCAATAACTTGCATATAAACCTTTAAAATTTAGATTTTTCATGTTCGGGTCCCATAGACTAATGGTGCTCAAATGTTCACAAATTTTTTTTTGCCTGTTCGCATGTTCTGGTGCGAACCAAAACGGGGTTTTCAGGGTGTTCAGCCCATCCCTAATGTGTAACGAGTTAAGAATTTTTGGAGGAAGATCAGTGTTTCAGGCCATTTCTTTCAAAATATTTTTGTAGTCAGTGCCAGGACAGGTGTCACTGGTGGGAAAAAAAGTAGTTATAATTTAGGTGTGGGGCCTAGAGTAGCAAGCTGGCCTCCGGGCATGGGTAGGTGCTAACTCTCATTAAGTGGCATCACCATGCAAACACTTAAAGAATTATTAAACAGTCAAGTTATGCAGTTCCCCCATACTAGTGGACCAGCCCCAACAAATATGTGACAAAAACCAGCAGGAATTGGTAATAAAATCAACACAAAGAGATTAAAGTGGAATTCAGGCTAGAACTTTGTGTTTTTACTTCTGAATAATGTGGAAAAGCAGTAGAACCTCTGTTAGTTTATAGAAAGCTCAGGCCGCAGAGAGATAACAGCATATATTATAGAACATCGTCTGATAGACAGGACTTTACCATCTACAGTACAAGAACCCTCTGGAGGTGGCTTCTGGATGTAAGGCAGTGGAGGACTATTTGATTCCGATATGTCATCATCATCGTCCTCTTCCATTTCACACACTGGCTGGCTGTTTGAGAAATCAAGGCTACCATTCTGAGTGTACCGTTGGGCATAATCCTTATCTAGTTCTTCTAATTTAGGCTTGACATCAACACCTTATGATGAACAAAAACAATGATTATAATACTATATTTCATAAAGAAAAAAATCAACCATTATTCAGACAACATAAATTTTTCTTTGGAGATGATTTGACACACTTTTCCAAGTTTTGATCGCAGTCTGCATACTTGGCTGCTGTAATACTACAAGGGTTATTTATAGGAGAAGTATGAGGTGGGCTAAATAATTAACAAATATTACCATAATCATGAATCAGCTGTTATTTTTTTCCCACCCCCTTTTGTTTTTCCAGCTATCATGTAGGTCCCTGTAAAGGTCCATTTGCTGTCTCTGTCTCTTTCTGTCTCTCCTCTGCTGGGAGATGTGGCCACGCCTACTGAACAGGCACACACTTGAAAAGTAAACAGGTTCAGGCACTGTGCCATTCCTGCGCGTTAGTGGAAAATACATAAGTGGTATAGACATTGCTGGATATTGGGGGATGTTGGGGAGGTGGGGAGGAGGTGTTGGGGGGGGGGGGGGCGGTGCCCCCCCTCCATGGATGTTGGGCTCCTCACAACCCAACACTGCACACAGTCTGGGCACTGACAGCACATCTCCTCTCCCCATCCTTCCCCTTCCTCCTCCACTCACGCAGCACACAGCTTGGGTTGATTCTCCTAGACAGTCTCTATAGGCAAACTGCATAGCTGCCTGCTATGCTGCACAGCCATTTTCATCTAGGGAATTCACAAGTCAGAATTGCAGCAAAGCAGGCAGCTACACAGTGTACAGATAGGAGGCTGTCTTAAGAGAATTGATCTGAGCTGTACGCTGTGTGAGGAAGGTGGATCCTGACAAGATTGTTGGCATAAGAATCCAGAGACGACTGTAGCCTATCCCACAGGTATTCACCTTGGCTTTAACAGAAAGGGTACACTTCTCAGAGGGCTGGAAAGATGTTATTGCATTTGCAGCACAGAGGGAAAAGGATGAAGCTTAAAAAAAAAAAAAAAAGGAAACCCATACTTCCCTTTTAAGATACTGTACTTCTAAGATTAACAAAAAGTGTGCCAACACAATAACTTCTAACAATTATAGCTCATATTTTATCAGATCAGTAAAAACTATGAAAACATGGTTTACTATACAAAAGCAAACTATATAATTTTTATGTAGTGGGCAAGAGTTACACACTATCAGGTTTTAGTGCTGTTTCCTCACAGGGGATATTTGCCCTCACTCCTTGCCCATGACCTTACAGAAAATTAAGGGAATAACTGTCAAGGATGCAGATTCTCCACTAAAACATCATTATATTATTGCAAACCGTGGCTCACTTAAGGCGCGCACACAAGGTCCAATTGTTGGCCAACAACAGTCGCCCAACAGCCTGTTGGCCGTTAATCCGACCTTTTGTACGCACGATTCGAAAGCCGATTTCCAATTGTCGTCCAACAGAAGTTGGCTGACAAGACTAGAAAACTTTTGTTGGCCAGCAAGGCGTTGGCCGATTGTTGGCTCGTGTGTACAGAGGTTGGCCAACAAAAGTTGGATGTGCAAACACGCATGCTCAGAATCCAGGAAGTGTTCGGTCATGTAAGCCTGCATACCCAATTAACAAATCACATTCACCTGAACTTCCTCTTTATATGCTCCTAACACGTCACTAAATTCAGATTTTTTGGACGATTACTTGACTACCGTCAGTCCGCTGACAGACGATTTGGACAAACGTTGGATGTGCGATAATCGGAGCATGTGTACGAGGCTATAATTGTGATCAATGGCTCTGGTAGCTGGGACCTACCTTCTGGAGTAAACGTCGACTTGTCTGCATGGAGATAAAGCTGGGAGAACACTGGTCGTGGTACTACACTGTTACATCTTAGAGAGGCTTCTATTGAATTGTGAAGAGCTTCTTCAAACTGGGCAGATTTCAGCTGACCTGCATATGAGTTCCCCATGTCCTGTTAGAAGAAACATTGTCAAAATGTACATCTTAATCAAAAAATGAATTTCAACTCCTGGCAAGTACCTAAATACAATGTTTGACTACACATATGTGATTAATTCTGTGCACCTAGTTTCAGTGGCGGCTAGTGCGCCAGCCGGGAGGGGGGGCAGGTGGTGGATAAAGAAACTACTCAAGTCATACTCACGCGGTCAGGCTCTCAATCGGCACTGATGCAGAGTATCGAGAGATCACTCTGGGTGGCAATCTCACGAGTCCCAGATCTTCCTGTACATCTTCCCCCCTGCCCGGACAAAACAATCGCTTCTCTTACACTGCAACAGTTGCAGCAAGGAGTGTTTTTTCAGCAAAGAAGAAGCTAATAATGTCATTCTTCTGTTGGATTTGTCTTGATGGTTGGCACATGTGCACTCCAGCAAAGTCTGATTAAGAACTAGACGTGACACACCAGCTCCCACTTCTAGTGCTGCTATACAGGCGACTGATGGGGTTAATAACAACTGTAGGTCAGTTTTAGTAAACATATAACTGACTGGACAGTCAGACGTGTTCTCCAAAACGGATAGCAGGTTGCATGTGTTTTTTCAAAGGACACATTTCATAATTGTTGCTGGCTGCAACTGATTTTTTTTTTTTTTACATACACGTTACAATCTGATCCTTTCCACATGAACAAAACTGATATCAGTCTACATGGTTGGTTTTTTCACAGGGCAGATTTCCTAAATCGTTTTGGCTGCTATTAACTTTTTCGCAGGCTCTTTACACCCTCCCTGCCTATGACAGAACAAAGTGGAGGAATGGGGCAGAGCGTTCTCGCGGCATAAAATAAAGTGCCCAAACAAGGACACGCACATAAACCACATTACATCACTATAAACAGTCAGAGAAACACTGGTTAGGCCCATTATCTGACTAAAATTGCCCTTATTCAGGCCACTTTTTACATGGGTTGTCCTCTGCAGTGTCTTATAGGATAGGTTCAGCCAGTGCCAGATTTATAAGGGGACAAAAGGGGCAGTTGCCCCAGGCCCCCTGCCAAAGTGGGCCCTAGACTTCCCCTATAAAAAAATTAAACCTATTATTTCCCCACTTGATATAGTTCACTGAGGGAATTGTCCAGTTTGCAGCCTTTGCCAAGCTTCAGTCAATGTCTCTCTCCATCTCAATAGGCAGTTTTATTACATGATGAAGGGCTTGCTGATACTTTTCCAGGTTAACGTAGTTCTTAGAATATGTTTGAGATGGTCACTAGTTCTACCTTCTGGGACACACACAGAAGGCTTCACTGCCGGTTTCCCTTAATGAAGATGCTGGCGCCAGCACCCTAAGCCAAATGAAGATGATTGCCGACATTGCTGGATCCCTGGACAGGTTAAGTGTCCTTATGTTAAAAGTCAGCAGTGTTAGTATTTGTAGCTGCTGACTTTTTTTTTTGGGGGGGGGGGGGGACTGGACCTCCTCTAAAGATTCTGTAGATGCCAAGTGCAGAAAGAGAGACTTTTTGTAAATATTGTAGTGTGATGCATTACTGGTGTATGACTTGCCAATTCTAATTACCTATGTAATGTGTATTCTTACATTCAATAAAATTATAAAAAAAAAAATCAGACAAGTGTCTTCTTCAGAACCCAACATTTTTTTTAGAACAAATGTGATTATTTAATTCAGTTCCCTTTTTTGTCATAATTTTCTTTCTATGTTGAGAGACCCCAAAACTTAAAAATGCCCCATGCCCCCCAAATCCAGCACTGCCTTCAGCAACAGGTTTCACCCGTATTTAGACTATTTGGGAAGGGTGGGCAGCCAATGATCATAGGATTCTGCTCTTAAATTTTTGCAGCTGCCTGCTCTAATCCCGTTATAGAATTTCCTCCCTTCAGTTATTGCTGTCTGCCCTTACCTCTGTGTTGTAGAAGGGCAGGCAGCCTATGGCCATAGGTTTTCCCCCTGAAATGAAATAAAAACAAATATTGAATTTGACGTCTGACCCATTTGCTCCTCCACTTCATATTCTGAAAAAGTGTGGCTCAGACTGCCAGATTCGGTAATGGTTATGTTACTTTTATTGCAGCTCCAGGTGGCAGCTGATGCCTGCTGCAATTTGGAGCTAAACTCTCCAGCCAATTTACAATATTTGTGGTTACGGTCTCTAAAATAATACAATTCTAATATCTATTTCAAGATAATAATTGCCTCATCTCTATGTCCTATATTGCAACCTAGCCAAGCTGTGACTTCTTATTCAGGCACTGAACAATATTTTTGCCTATTGCCTCCCAGATATTACACTCTGTCATGTCTTTCTACAGTGAAAAAAGAAGCTGTACTCTTAGCCTGCATTCACATAGGGGCGACCCGACTTTGCCGCAACTTCGCTAGGCGACTTCAGCGCGATTTCCAGCGCGACTTCAAGGACCTCAGGGGACTTTACAACATGACTTTTGCCAGGCGACTTTGCCTTGACCAATCAGAGAAGGGAGGGAGGGGACTGCCTAAAAATAAATTATATTCTTTTAACTGTAAAGTCGCTTCCATGTAGATGGGGATCCGACTTGGAGGCAACTTCTATTGAATCCTATGGGCACAAGTCGGATAGAAGTCGCCTAGAAGTAGTACAGGAACCTTTTCTGAAGTCGCCTTGAAGTCAGAGCAACTTCAGGCGTGTATTCAGGCATGTATATTAAGACGGCTCCCATTCATTTCAATGGGATTTCAAATGTCAAGCGACTTGGGGCGATTTGAGGCAACTCAAGTCCGATCGCAAGTCGCCCCAGTGTGAAAGGGCACTTAGGGATGCTATCAGCTTTTTTAAGTTTTTAAAGGGCCAGCGGTTTTTTGGGGTTTTTTTTTCCCAATTGGTCTAAAACGTCCAAAAACGTTGGGGATTGAGGTTTTTGAGCGTTTTTGGACATTTTAAAGCTTTTGAACGTTTTTACAGCTGAAAAACGTCCAAAAAAACCCTCAGGTCTTGGGGTTTTTTTACAGCTCAAAAACGTCACTGCTAAAAACAGCTGATAACAGCCTGTGTGTGCATGAACACATAGGATAACATGGAGGGTTTATAGACTGTAGAAAAAAACGTCTGGAGCTGAAAACAGCTGCTGTAAAATGGTCAGAAAACATCCTGTGTGCATGAGACCTTACCAGCGTTATATTACCGCTGTTTTTTTCGTGTTTTTAAAGGGCCAGCATCTTTTTTTTTTTTTCAATTGGTCTAAAACGCCCAAAAACTTTGGGGATTGACGTATTTGAGCGTTTTTGGGCGTTTTTAAGCTTTTGAATGTTTTTACAGCTGAAAAACGTTCAAAAAAACCCCTCAGGTCTTGGGTTTTTTTACAGCTCAAAAACATCATTGCTAAAAACAGTTGATAACAGCCTGTGTGTGCATGAACACATAGGATAACATGATGGAGGGTTTATTGACTGTAGGAAAAAACGTCTGCAGCTGAAAACAGCTGCTGTAAAACAGTCAAAAAACGTTCTGTGTGCATGAGGTCTTAAACCGTTGTGCCACTGGCCAATCTCTATAAAGAGAAGGGATTTTGCTTTCCTATAACTTTTGGATATTTTGCCTGCTAGTTCTACCATTCAATTCAATCCAATATAATGGATCAGGTGTCACAGCAAAAACTACCTCCCCCCCCCCACCCCCAAGTTGTAATTGATCAGATTGAGGTACTGCTGATATATTTAAGTCACGCTTAACCACTTGCCGACCGCCAACCGCAGGTTGACGGTGACAAGGTGGCTCGATATCGCAAGCGGCTGCGATATCATGCACTGTGCCGGAGGCGCGCTCACTGTGTTGGGGGGGGGGGCCAGGGAGCGGGTGCGGCGGACTCGATCTCCGCCGGCTACCCGTGATGCCCCCCCCCGCAGTGAAAGAACGGAGGTCCGTGTAAGTAAACAGGGATCTCCGTTGTGTGTGAGGGGGAAGGGCTTCCTGTAAATGGAAGCTGTGATCACTCCCCTCCCCCTGCCAGTCAAACACTGTCACAGTTAGAACAAGCCCAGGGAACACAGTTAACACTTACAGCGTCCCCCCCAGGTTAACCCCCTCACTGCCAATGACATTTACACAGTAATCAATGCATTTTCATAGCACCGATCGCTGTATAAATGCCAATGGTCCCAAAAAAGAGTCAAAATGGTCCGACATGTCCACCCCAATATCGCAGTACCGCTAAAAAAAAATCGCAAAAAAATTTAAAAAAATAAAAACCCCAGAAATGAATTCTCATCATCCGTAAACGCGGCCACTTTTGCGCAAACCAATCAATAAACGCAGATTGTGATTTTTTTATCACAAATATGAGGAAGAATACAAATCGCCCAAAACCGTTGAAAAAAAAAGGTTTTTTTATATTTTTTTTTTGGATTTGTATTTTAGCAAAAAGTAAGAAATGTGCGTTTTTTTGCAAAATTGTCGCTCTTCTTTTGTTTATAGCGGCGATCAGAAATGACGCAGAGGGGATCAAATACCACCAAAAAAAAGCTCTATTTGTGGGAAAAAAAGGACGCAAATTTTGTTTGGGTACAACGTCGCACGACCGCGCAATTGTCAGTTAAAGCGACACAGTGCCGAATCGCAAAAAGTGCTCTGGTCCTAAAGTGTGAAATCCTTCCGGGGCTGAAGTGGTTAAACATATTGAAAATATGCAATGCCAGAAAATGATGTAGCTATAGTATTAAGACACACCTCATAGAGTTCAATGGGGTGAAATTGTAAGCTCAGGTTGGGCACAAGATTGGAGAAATCACCTGGATAGATTTGCTCATCCCTACTTCCCACTAAAGCCGGCCATACATGGATTAAAAGTTCAGCAGGGATCGCCTGAATTTTATTCCATGTATGGACTAGCTGGTTGTATCTATCGATCAACTTGTGTACAACAATCCTGTTGAGCATTTCCCAAACGAAAAACCCATCTGCTGGCTACGACAATCATTGTAATCTGCCTGTGGGTAAGGCTCCCTGCCAACAGGATGCTCAGCTCAGCGGGAGTAATTGCCCCTTCCACATCAAAAGTGTGGATGGGGGAATCCATTTATTATCTTGTTCAACCTACTGGCTGGATGAAAAAAAAAAAAAATGAATGGTGACGGGGAGAGGGGAAAGTGTAAACCTAGGGTAAGCGAACACGGAGACCCTAAAACAGAAATGGTCTTACCGGCAGAATCACCACCTGAAAACAGAGTAAAAAGCCAAAAAAACAAAACAAAAAAAAAAAACAGCCACCACATCTGTGGACTGACAAGCTGCAGTGTATTAAAGCTTTCTTTGGTTTAGATACACTTAAAATTCTGACCCTTAACCTAAATTGTCCATTTAATTAATTAAATATTGATACCAATCTCTACCGCAAATCTAAAAAGTAACTTGGCAAACAAAAAAAAAAAAAATCATATTACCGGGCAGAAGTCAGCCCTCTGTATGGAGCCCCATCTGTTAGTTGTAGGTGGAGATGGGGAATTGTGTTTCTTAATACGGGGCAGGTGGTCAGCAAGAAGAAGCCAGGGGATATGTCACAATAATGAGCAACACAAGGCGAGATAATGAATCGGAGCGAAACAGGACAAACAAAGATTTGGTAAGTGGAGGAGGCACGTGTGATGTGCTAAAGGACATCACAGGGGACTTGTCAGTGGACTCTTCAAACCTATTTGTTGCACAGCTGTTCACAAATCCAAGCTTCATTTACATAAATGGAATGACTTCTTAAAGATCTCCAACAGCTCCAGCAATGACCGCGTTAAGAAGAGATTGGAGCTTTTCTTAGCTGTAGAGCTTTATACTGTTCATACACTACATTACTGTACTAAGAGGCAACATATCAGCGTGATGCTCTGAATGAAGGAGCATACATACATAGAGAGCTCGTCCATAAAACACTAGATTAAAAATGACCCACAAGGAGGTGCCAACTAGTCATGATAAAGACATCATTATCAGTGCCCAGACTCAAGAATAACCTGTCACACCCTAACATGCACAGTGCATGTTGGCCAATCTATATACCTTATAGCTGAATGTGGACAAATACATTTTTAAAAATATCTGTTTTAACAGAATCAACTTAGAACGGATGTAAGATTTCAACTGTTTGGTCACCAAAAACCACTGACTCAGTCGGTAGTTCACCTTATAATGGTCTTCACTCCACATTACAGGAAAATTACAGATTGTATCAAAAAAAAAAAAAAAAAAGGAGGACCTTGGCCTGTATATTAAAGGCCTAAGTAGCTACTACACCTTATTTCCTTAACCTGGCATCAATCGATAAAATTGAATATAGCATAGCATAGCTTCTTTAAGTGTATGATCACATTAGTGGTGTGCGGAGGGTGGGGTCAAGATTGTAACAACCCCTGGGCACACAGACTGCCACCGGGCAGCCTCTAAAGTCCCGCACACACTGGCCGAATATCGGATGAAATGAGCCGTTACAGTAGAAATTGGCCCATGTGTACAGCTCCCCATCAGACGGAAGCCATGTGTGTCATGTCCAGCTTCTGCTGGAAAAGCAGCAGCCGACCAGCAACCAATGAGTTCTGGCACAGCGACCTCCTCAGTTACCATGTGTAGCAGGCATTAGCCATTTTGCTGCAGCTGATTGCTGGTGATTTGTCGCTAGCGGCCGGCAAGGTTCACATCTGTGTAGGTGGTGCCGCCTCAGAACCTGCACCAGCAGCTGCAACCACCCACACAGAGAAACGCGGGACCCGCAGGCAGATGCCATTAATCCTAATGGCACGCCACCCGTACTGGAAACCTCGGTTCCCGTGTGGGCTGAGATTTTAAAATGAGTGCAGAGCCTTCTTGCATGCCGCAGGGCACGGCAGCCCATTCAAATGAATGGGTTCTCATGCCTGCGCAAGCCGCGGCGCTCACAGCTGCACAGGTGTAAACCTAGCATTAAAAAGTCCCTGACCCTTTCCAAAAATGCAGCGGCTGAAAAAAAGCATAGATGCGAATGTGTCTCATAGGAAACCATGTTAAATGTTAAAAAACGCATTGGTGTGAACCAGGCCAAGCGGCATACAATCAAACAGCTGGCCCATGGGCATCATAAAATCTCTGCACGCCACTGGATCACAAAAAATATGGGAGAACAGGTTGCTATAGAAAAAAGTCTTATGATTATTGGCCTATTACTGTCTATATACATTTGTGTACCTAATGCCCAGATCTTACAGATTTGGTTGTACAGGAAACGGGTATCTAATGGTTCTGTTAAAAAAAAACTAGATGCTGTAATACTGCACAGGCGGACTGAACATATCTTCCAAGGTTTCTGAATAAAGACCTGCTGTACATGGTCAGTATGAAAAACTGGCTAATGACCTCCACATAACGCTTAGCAATACCACTTATTATGAACTGATATATAAAAGTAATAATACTAAAATCTAAAACACTGTCCAAACTGGATGTATAGAAACAAAATGCATACCAAGATCTTGAGAAATGGTACCCACCACAATACATACACAAAAGTATATATAAAATATAACTGGCTACATATGACAAGCGCAAATTGTCAACATATATCATGATCAAATGCACTCAGTTTAAAGCGTAACTCCACTTTTGTTGAGAAAAAAACATTCCTGGGTGATCTATATACATTGCAAGAATTATAACAAACTTTGGTTCAGATTCCTGTATTTTGTTATTCTGAAGAAACCACTGCTTGTTCCTCTGCGCCTCTCTGCTAAGTGGCTCTAATGTGAGTGGTTTCAGAATTATCAGTCAGCTGTGGCAGCATCAGGGCACTAATGAGGAAAGCTGTTGGGCTGCATCCCTTTAGACGTGTTCTTATTGGAAGTATCTCACAAAAAATGGCATTATTGTTGCAGGGGATGCCTGAAATCTGACTGGTATCTTAGGCAGACTTCTGGGAAAATTGGTTAGCCAATCACACAAAACGGGAAATTATGTTTCTGGGGAGTAGTCAGTACACATTCTGTGCACAGGACAACTCTAAGTAGCCATATTGCAATGCATTCTCAGAAAAAATAGTGCCTGCAGATTGAAAAGAATAGGTCATCTTTAATAACATTAATTGCAATATGACTTGCATCGCAATTGTACATGCTATATTATTTTTTCTTTATTTGCCATTTTTTTCCCCCACGAAAGTGGAGTTACCCTTTAAATGGAAAACCCAACTGAATTCAACTGTTCAAAGTTGTACTTGTTGTGTCAAAGTAGTATTTGAGCTAAAGACTGTTTGATGCCATCCAATCTACTGCTAATTGGCCTTAATACGTTATATGTATGCTATGAATATGCTATAAATTAAAGCAATTCATTTACCTTATAGACAGTCACATGCCAGGGGTGAAAAATGTCTTTGTCCTAAAAATTCCATTATTTCTTGTGCAAAGTAAACAGCACAGGCAAGAATGTACAGAGCCTGGTGCTAACTGCCGGCACTCGGCATGCCAAATCCAGTGTACCATAAAGGCCAATGTGAACTGCAAGTGTCAAAATAAACATGCATACAGCAGAGGCAAAGGGACTGAACCCTTAACCTTCCTAAAGAAAACATGACCGAACCCACTGAGGAGGCCAAAGAGTAGTTGAGTTTTATGAAGTGATGACTTGACAGGATTGTAGAATTTAGGATGACTAAATGCCACTATAGTGTACATTATTGGTTTGTTAAAACGAAAAAGGTTAACCACACCTCACAACCACAACTCTTTGTATCTAATAAAGACAAAATGGAGCAGATTTTAAAGGGGTCTTCTTAATTGAGTTTTCATCGACAAGAGCATTGACAATCTATACAGTGATGTAGAGCCAACATTGGAAAATTTTAAACCAAAAACTGATTCAAGGTAATACAATGGTGCAAATTGCTGACATATTGCTAAAAAGTAGTTTACTTTTATTTAATACAAATAGTTATATATTGAAACTACAAGTTTAGGAGGCACTAAGAACTTTCATGGTACTACTCATATTCACAGTACTAAATGTGATTTAAAAAAAAACATTTTTTATTATTACAAAAGTCTATAAAATCATCAGTACATTAAGCACACAGAAAGAAACCGCTATTTAAAAAAATGTTATGTATCGACTCCTTCAAAAGGGACTGGACCAGTTTACATAGTCCCCCACTAAAGCATGGGGGGTCTGTATTCACTGCCTAGCCAGTCTTTCTCAACATGTTTCGCGGGGTAACCGTTTGCTCAGGAGCGGTTTAACAGGACAGGTTGCACACAGAACAAAGAAGTTTAGTGCACATGCTCAGCGTCATATCCAGAGGTTGTCTTTAGGAAATAGACATAGGAGTGCTGCCAGCATTGCTGCAGAGGTTGAAGGGGTGGGGGGTCAGCCTGTCAGTGCTCAGACCATACGCTGCACACTGCATCAAATTGGTCTGCATGACTGTCATCCCAGAAGGAAGCCTCTTCTAAAGATGATGCACAAGAAGGCCCAAAAATAGTTTGCTGAAGACAAGCAGACTAAGGACATGGATTACTGGAACCATGTCCTGTGGTTTGATTAGACCAAGATAAAACTTATTTGGTTCAGATGGTGTCAAGCGTGTGGGGGCAACCAGGTGAGGAGTACAAAGACAAGTGTTTCTTGCCTACAGTCAAGCATGGTGGTGGGAGTCTCTTTACTGTCTCTTTAAGTGAGAAGTAATGGTAATACCCATGTAAACTCGATCTGAGGCTTGAGCCCCACTAACTATTAAGATTGGGCATTATGTTCCCCTTTTTTAGTTGGTGATTATTACTGATCATAATTTTTATATATTATTGATGTGGGGTATTGAAAATGTATTTTCATTTTTGGATCTTGTTTTTATAATTGAAAACTATTGCCATCCCCGCCCCTGATAGGGTTAATTCGATCCGATAAATAACAGCAACAGCTCGGATGACGTTGGTCCCGATAGTCACTGTCCTTTACCTTGTGACAAGTTTTTAGTTTATTATGACCCTCTAATAGAGAGAATGTGGGTTATTGGCATTTTTGCACTTAGTTAAAATGGAGAAGGTGCCACTCACACCTCAAGGGCGTGATATGTATGAAAGTGGTGAGTCAACGGCGTGCCCTATCCCCTGGGCGTCTTCTTATGACGAAACGTACGTCGGAAGGACACGCTGACGTCCCCACTATCGTTTACAGCCTGTGAGATGGGATTCTGCCGGCGAGCATATGCCTTTATCTTTGCGATCTTTGTAAGTAGGATTCTTTTATATATTAAACTCATGTTGATGGTATATCACTATTGCGAGTTTATCTTCTATGGGACCATTGATACCGGAACTGCCTGAGATATACTGTAAAGTCCTATACTACTGGGAGTTTGGAGCGAACCTGGCCCATATACCCTTGGCTGGGGAATAGCCATAAGCCAGTTTCTGTTTACATCTGGTAAGCCTCTCCCCCTAGCCGGTGGCGGATCTCAAAGAGTTAATTTGATTGGTGCACCAGGTGTCACATTATCTTTATCATATGGATGGTCATCATTCTGTAGGATATATGTGGACATCATCACTCTAACAGTAGTATATTAACAGATTGGTGCATCGGGTGTTACTGTTATTCATCTCTAAGCTATCAACATTTTTATGGACTGTTACTCACTATATGATATATAAGGTCTTTGACATCAGATCAGTATTAATTTATTTACTTGTTGAAGCGAATATTATCTCTGGACATTACTTAACCAGTGTTCTTTCATTAGTTTATTTTAGCACAGCCTTCTATTTATTACCGTGCGATTTGTTATACCTGTATTGTGTATATTGGTTGCGGCTTTGTTTAATAGGACTCTAGTGCAGTACTACCATTTACATCTACATACAGCCCTGTAAAAATATGGATCAGGGTGAAGGATTATTCCTACAGGAGGCGATACTGCTGTCTGCCAAATCCTGGTTTGCTTTTTGGCTGTTTTTTCCCAGAATGCGGATATTGAATGGGATTAGCACACTGAAACTGCAAGTTCTATGGGCCAGTTTGACAGGCAGGGGCACTTGTCCAACTCGACAGGCTAGGCTACATTTGACGATACTTATGAGATGCTTTACATGTGTACAGCCCCTTCTGGCTTTATGTTCTCTTTTAGGTGGTCGGTGAAACCATTGTTCAACCACCTGTTTTTATTGCCCCGAATGTAATTAAAGCCTTAAAGTAACAATGTGGTATTCTGCACCAGCCATGACACACACGCAACAAGAGTGAATAGCTCAGTAATATGAGAAGGGGTTTAACATGATGAAGCCACAATCCCCCCCCCCCCCCACCCATTTTGAAGAGCGCACGGAAGGGTTAAAAACACTTTTTTTCTGCATCTCATTAGGAAGATTTCTCTTCACTTCTTAGACAGCCATCACAGAAAATGCATCTTCATTGCAAGATTTTGGTTCTATTTGTTTTGGGGCAACTCAAAAATGTGAACGTAAGCCAGCCATACATGGATCGAAATTCATCCAGTTCAGCATGAATGTCAATCAATGTATGGGCTAGCTGGTTGTACACAAGTGGATCAATCAATTTATGTACAACCAGCCTTTCTAGAATGATCAGTGTCGCTGGCTATAGCCGGAAACATTGATCATTGTATTCTGGTGCCGGCAAGGCTCCCTGCTGGCAGAACACAATAGCTCAGCAGGAGTGATTCCCTCATCCACATCCAATGCAGGGATGGGGGAATCGGTTACGTTTTTTTCCTGTTCAACGTGCTGGTCGAATGAAAAAAAAACAAAAAACAACGTATGGCCTGCCTTACCTCACTTTCATGCCTGAAGACACTGGTTTTTACAACAAGTAAAGTTGGGCATACATGGGGCTTTTTTTTTTTGACAGATTAAAGAAAAACTGGATGGATTCCCCTATCCAGATAAGCAAGGTGGATAGAGGAATCCTCCCTGGTATGTATTCTGGCAGTGGGAACTCCCCTTCTGTCAGAGTACTCTAATCAGCACCGCAACCATGTGTCATGAACTGGAATGGCCAAAGATTAAACAAAATTCGGCTGACCCTTACTGAATTGACCAAATTTCGATTCACCTATGATCAGCTTAAATCTTTCAAACAAGGACAGGGAGAGCAATAAAGATCTGATTGTGATTCTAACACCTCACCAATCAATTTATAAAAAAATAATAAAAAAAAGAAGTCAGGCCTTTTGCTACTTCAACTCTTACTATACATTTTGATAGGGGCACAGTTACATTCTAACACAAATCCTGCTTAAGCCTGTTGTAAAGATCATATATCTACTTATTATGAATTATTAAAACTGTTGATTTTGCTTTTGACTGCATATATTAAAGGGGTTGTAAAGGTTCAATTTAAAAAAAAAAAAAAAAAAAAAAAAACACGTTATACTTATCTCATTTGTAAGGGTTTTGCACAGAGTGGCCCCGATCCTCTTCTGGGGTCCCCCAGCGGCGCTCCTGGTGCCTCCTCTTTGAGTGCCCCCTCAGAGAATAGATTTCCCTGGGGGCACTTGTGCGGTCGCGCTCCCGAGGACTGCTGCGTCCATTAGCACAGACAGCAGGACCCAGCCCCGCCCCCGGTTCTCGTGTCCCTGGATTTGATTGACAGCAACGGGAGCCAATGTCTCCTGCTGCTATCAATCTATCCAATGAGGACCTAAGAAAATGGCTGGAGCTGCTGTGCTCATCCCCGTTGCTGGAACCAGGGCCAGTACAAGGCAGGGGTGGAAGGGGCGGATGCTCTGGGTGCTACAATTTTATGGAGGAGGGGGGGGCGCATTTGAAGCGTGTAGCACAACTCACTATACTGTCGCTGCTGTCCCTGCCCGTACCTGAAAAAACTGTGTAATATCAGTAAGAGTGTGCCGAGTGCGCTCCTGCACAACAAGCCTTACAAGTCAGCTCAAAGAAAACGGTTTACTCCCCTTTACAGAGGAGTAGACTTAGCCGGCGGCGTGACGTCACGGATGCGCGCTGGGGGGGGGACAGTTTGCCATCTTCAACCTGGGCACCAATTGACCTTGTCCTGGCCCTGGCTGGAATGATTGGGTTCAGGTAAGTAAAATGGGGACTGCTGCACTACAGAAGCGTTTTCACCTTAAAACATAGAATGCATTAAGGTGAAAAACCTTGAGGGTTTACAACCCCTTAACCACTTCAATACCAGGCACTTAGGACACTTCCCGCCCAGACCAATTTTCAGCTTTCAGTGCTGTTGCGTTTCGAATGAGAATTGCGCGGTCGTGCGACGCTGCACCCAAACAAACTTTTTGTCATTTTGTTCCCACAAATAGAGCTTTCTTTTGGTGGTATTTGATCACCCCTGCGGTTTTTATTTTTTGCGCTATAACAAAAAAAGACCGAAAATTTTGAAAAAAAAAAAAATTTTTTTCTTTGTTTCTGTCACAAAAATTTGTATAAAGTACATTTTCTCCTTCACTGACGGGCACTGACGTGGCTACACTGATGGGCACTGATGAGGCTACACTGACGGGCACCGATGAGGTGGCACTGATAAGGTTGCACTGATGATGGGGCAAATATGCAGCACTGATGGGCGGCACTGACAAACAACACTGATGGGCACTGATACGTGGCACTGATATGCGGTACTGATGGACACTCCTAGGCGGCACTGATAAGTGGCACTGGGCACTGATGGGCACTGATAGGGGGCACTTTTAGGTGGCACAGGTGGGCACTGATAGCTGGCACAGGTGGGCACTGATAGCTGGCACAGGTGGGCACTGATAGCTGGCACAGGTGGGCACTGGTGCAACAAGCACTGTTAGGGATGGCACTGGCAGGCATCATATATGGGCACAGTGCCATCCCTACAGTGCATAATATGGCCCTTACCTGGTGGTCTAGTGGGGGCTCCCTGGTGGTCCTGGGCGGCCTCTCCATGACTTCCCTGGTGGTCCTGGGCGACCTCCTTGCGCTGTCCGGCGGGGGGGGGGCTCCCTGGGGTCTTGATCCGGCTCCCTGGTGGTCCAGTGGGGTGATCCTGAGGGTGGCTGCGCTGATAAACGTTCAGCGCAGCCCCCCCTCATCAGCCGAGCAGCCGATCGGCTCTCCGCTGCTCAGGTCTGCAGACCTGAGCAGAGGAAAAGCCGATCAACGGCTCTTCCTATTTACACTGTGATCAGCCGTGATTGGTCACGGCTGATCACATGGTAAAAGGCTTTGGATCGAAGCCTTTTACCTCGGTCGGTAGTGCGGTGGGTCAGACTGACCCACGGCACCACCGATCGCCGCGATGCGCGCCCCCAGGGGCGCGCGATCGCGCATTATCCTGAGGACGTCAATAGACGTCCAGTCAGGATAATGAACCCCCCGCCCGGACGTCATTTGTCAATGCGCCGGGCGGGAAGTGGTTAAAGAACCACTAATTTATTGTTGCACCTAAAGTAAGTAGTCAAATATTTGTTTTCAAATTGCAAAAGGAGAATGTACAGTAATTAGGTACTTTGTGTTTGTAGTATAAGGCCTCATGCATGCAGGATGTTTATTTAACTCTCCTAGAAGCCAGCAGCGTTTTTGCAGAAAAAAATGCCTGAAGCTTGTGAAAGTGTCTAAAGCTTTAACAAGCTTTTAGGAGCTTTTACAAGGGTCAAACTCTTGGACGTTAATCAATTTCATTGGCCAGAATAAATCATTTATTCTGGCCATTGAAATGAATTACTGCATAAAGCATTTGTTAACCCCAAAAAAATACTGCCCCTGCCTCTTTAATGTGCAATTAACAGCATTGTGCTTTTGCTTCTTAAATTATCCCTCTGTATCCCCTAAAATAGCTGTTTGATAATGCCAGGTCACGACTTCCCCCCTGTGTACTGACTCCCCCTGTATATAGC
>BLSH010180395.1:541390-567105 GCA_018402905.1 Glandirana rugosa
AAAACTACTGAAGTATTTTAACACCTATCTGTTTCCTTTATTATGGCCTTGTAGAAGAGACACAAGATTTTTGCCACCGGTGTCAGAGTTATAATGTGGCTGGTGAATAGTTTAATCGATAAATAACTGTCCAAAACAAATGTTTTTTTGGGTGGAGTTTGGCTTTCATATACTTGACCTTAGAAGAAAACAGATTCTGGTCTCATATGCACATATGTATTAGGTATAGATATGCTTTACTTTTCAGTCAGAGAAAGCCCACATCAGACCAATAAAGATCATCACCAAAGGAATTTAGAAAACGATAGGTCAGGCACTCAAACGTATTAGCGTTCGCAACGGACCTCTCTTCAAAGTTTGGGGCATATTTACCACACAGGTTAAGACCTGAGAGTAACAAAAGGAACTCTACTTGGCCCTGGAGGGTGTGTGTGTGTGTGTGTGTGTGTGTGTGTGTGTGTGTGTGTGTGTGTGTGTGTGGGGGGGGGCCATACAGTTTGCCCTGCATGTGTGTCATCATGGCCCCAGCCAGTCATACAGCTGGAGCCCGCAAATATGGAAGGAAGACCAGATGGAGAGGGAAGCTCTGGGAAGCAGTGACACCGCTGAGCTGGAGGTATCCATGTGCAAGTAAGTCTGTCATAATGTGCTAGTATGCGGTGCATACTAGTACATTATGACTTAAACCTGCAGGGGGCTTGATTTTTTTTTCTTTACTTCTGCATTGGCTTACTACCGCTTGTCTGAAACTCGTCTGCTGCAGAGTCCCAGGCTGATCAGTTCACTTCATGATGTTCCACTGTGGACACTACAAGTCATGCCTGCGGAGTCCTGTTTCCAATAATGACTGCAGCCCATCCTCCCTCCTTGATTTCCATTGGCCTGCGTCTGTTGGAGCCAAAATTATACCACACCCTATTCCTGGACCCATGTGCCTCACTAACTGCTTTGCCTGATTCTCGTTGTCTGACCCCAACCTGCAACCGGTTTATGCCTGCTGCCTGGACCGACTACTGTCACCTTTTCTGTCTGCCGCCTGGACTGACTCTTCTGTTTTCTGACCACATCTTCGTCTCCTACCTGAGCTGAACACTTGGCTTATGGTCAGAGTCTGCCATTAAGGATGCAATTTGGCCCATGAAACCCTGTATAAAAACTGTAGTTGCTGCTTTTTCCAGCCAATACCAGATTTAACATCCTGTAGGCAGCTGCATAATCCAGCTATTTCTGAAGCCTGTGTCCTTCCATGAACAAGTAATATCAGTTTATATGTGGACATTTTTTTCAGTTATTGATATAAACTAAAATTTAAAAAAATACAGCTAAGAAGCATTCTAACCCCTTGAGGTGCTAACAAATTAGCCAAATAAAAGCAGAAAAACACTGCAGCTGCACCAAATGCACTTAAATCAATTCCTCAAATAAAAGGAAAAAATCTATTTTTGGAATTCTCTGTAGACCTGCATTCTGCCATGCAATGGGTGGCCTTGCCGCTCTACCAACATGAAGATGATCACAGATGGCCAACAAGGTCAAAGTATATTACTTCTGAGAAAACAGTCAGCTTTCACAAAGATCGTAATGATTCCAAATCTGCAACAACTGTAATCCAATCCTGCCATTCAGGGGCCTAAATGAGCATTTTACCCCTTGACACGTGCTGTACACTTCACCTGCTAGTGGAGATATTAGTATTCAGTATAATCAGATGAAAATACACAATGACCTTTGGCCCTTGGGCCACAGGGCTTCATTGACACGGCACATTTTCCTAAATGCCCGGATCCCTTTTGTTGTCACTTGCTCTTTCATCTATTATTTAAAGCATTATACTAGCAGCAAATCCTTCTCAGTTGTGTTTCATTCATTCTGAACACAGCATTTAAAGGGCAGCCAGAGATCTGTGTGGCAGTGCTTGCCACGCGTATGGTGTATAAGCTGCTTAGTATCACAATACACAGCAAACATCTACCACATCAAAGCAGATTGTTGGGCTTAAGATCACAAGCCATCAATTAACCTAAATTTAAGAAACTGTAAATATTACTACAACACCAATTATAAAAGCAAATGCAGATACAATATAAACAAAACAAATCAGAATCAACAATTTTTATATAAAAATATGGTTTTTCAAATAAAACTGTGTGAGGACATGCATAGGGTGTAAAAATAATAAGGAATGTGCAAGACCCTAAACAAAAAAATCCCACAACATCATATGTGCTCTAATTTCACAAATTAAAATTTAAAAAAAATCCCAAAATAAAAAGTGACCTGTAAAAGCCAAAATTGAAAATAATGGAAAAGGACCACCTTGACAGAAGAAGCAGCAAATGACTATCTCACTTTTCATGACCTTTAGAATAGGACACACGATCCATCTTTGTTCTTTTCCAAGCTAAACTGCCTACTCTTGATTTTTAACAGTATAGCCTTGTCTGTTCCACAGCCACTCAACCAATCACCAACGTTTCCTGTATCACCATTTGCTGGCAGCAGCAGTTCACTCAAGACTCATCCATCTTGCAAAGCCTGGAGTGACAGATGCTCACAGAAGAGAACATATACTATGGTGAGTGAGCAGCAGATAACATCTCCAGGAACTGCCTTCAGAGGGTGTCCTGACTGACACTGCAACCATAAACCTTTCAAAAGGCAGAAATCAAACAATGGTGAAGACAGAAACCTATCACAAATCAAGGCCAGATAAAGACTATTTGGTGACCAAGCTCACTTTTCTACTGAAGGTCAACTTCCTAGTTAGAAAACCCCATGAATGCACACAGGATCTAACAAAAGCTCCAGTGATGGCTTACATACAACACATAATGCAGACTGTTACAAAAGCTAAAAAACTAACCACAAAGGAGGGTCAAAAAACGCAGGCAAAATTAGAAAACATCATCTAAAATTTAAAAAAAAAAAAAAAAACCTCTTGGATCGTCAAGGAGCACGCATTTAACCGAACGCAGGTGGGTAAATACTCTTTGGCATTACAGCCTTGACATAATAAAGTCTGATGTGCCAAAAATATATAACACGTGATTACCATTTTCCCCCAACTTAATGAAGTCAGGTCAGGAATATTTACAGTAAGCTCCAGGCATTGGCTGGAACAGACAGCAAACCTCTAATGTCTATGAACCATCTATGAAAATGTCTTGTCAATAATAGATAGATCCAGAGATATTGAAAGCTGAAAGTACATGCATATCTCCACTTTTTCGGACATAGTTTGGTCCAGTCCCTTCCCAACTCTAAAGCCTCCCTATTGGCCATTGAGGCCACTAACCACCTAAAAAAAGGACTGACAGACAGTGAGGTTGATGAGAAGGGAAGGGTGAGGCCAAACAACTTTCACTAGGAAAAAAATAAAATAAGATTAACATGTTAAATCAGTTGTCTAAAATATCTGTATCTACTAATTGCTTTGACATTATGCTCAGTAATAGAGTTGGTCTGAACACAGTATGGTTAATAAAAAAAAGTGGCGTGGGGTACCCCCCAAAATCCATACTAGACCATTATCTAAGCATGCAGCCCGGCAGGTCAGGAAAAAAAGGGGGGGTGTGAGCACGCACCGCCCCCCTTCCTGAAACCATACCAGGCCACATGCCCTCAACATGGGGGGATGCTTTGGGGTGAGGGGGCTCGGCCTATGTTGATGGAGTCAAGGACCTCTTCCCAACAACCCTGGGCGCTGGTTGTGGGGGTCTGCGGGCAGGGGGATTATCAGAATCTGGACCCCCCCTTAACAAGGGGTCCCCCAGATCCCGCCCCTCCTATGTGAATGAGTAGGGGTAGATTGTACCCCTACTCATTCACCAAAAAAAGAGAGTCAAAAATAAAGACAGGAAGCCGTTTTTGACAATTCCTTTATTAAAAAAATAAAAAAACATTGTCCCTCAATGTAGATCTATCGGCAATCACGACGCCCGCCACACAGCCAGATGAAACAACTACCAAATGCTGATTGACATTTCTTAAATAGGTAAGGGGCGGGACCACCTGGTGAAATCCCCAGGTGGCCCCGTCCTTTACCCATTTAAAGAACTGTAACAGGTAAGTTTAAACTAACCTGAAATGGGTAGCCATAACCTGCAGGAACCTTCAAAGTTTCCAGCTGAAATCTTCATTCCCCTGGCCATCCTGCAGCCAACTTCAGTAAACTTGTATAGAGACACCTACTGAGCATTTCCTGTTCTCTGAAAGTGCGGTTATCTTATACGTGAATATGATAGGAGACTCTGCTCCATGGATATCCAATGGCAGGGCTGGACTGGGAAAAAAAATTTGGCCCGGGACTTTATCCAGACTGGCCCAGGGCACATCAGGGTACAGAGCACAGAACATCAGGGCATAGCACATCAGGGTACAGAGCACAGCACATCAAGGTACAGCGCACATCAGGGTACAGGGCACATCAGGGCACATCACATCAGGGCACAGTACATCAGGGCACATGGCGAACATCAGGGCACATGCAGCACATCAGAGCACACAAAGCACATTAGGGCACATCGGGGCAGTGTTTACCAGCCTATTTCTTGCAGAGTAGCGCGGGAAGCGGCTGTAATAAGTTCTCAGTCATGTTACGCTGTTACCCGGCGGCTCCGTCCCCTCCTCTATTTTCATCCATCCCAATTTGCTTATGACATCACCAGGGATAGACCAAAAGAGAAGAGGGGCGGGCTGCCAGAAAGCAGCGTGACATCTGAGAAATTACACAGATGCTCCCTGCGCTTCTCTGCAGCTCAATCCCGATCTACCCATCAGGCGTCTGCTGACTGGCGGTGATTGACGGGTAGATCGCCTGGACCCCTGTGAGCACAAGGCTGGCCCTCCGGGAAACTCCCGATAGTCCCATTGGCCAGTACAGGCCTGTCCAATAGCGTAGCTGCTGATGACAGGCACAAAGCACAGAAATTTGCCACTGCATTTCCCTTGCACTTACTTGGTCAAACCATCATATTGGTCATCTTCTTGTTACTGAAACTCCTTAGGATTGTTAAAAAAGCGTCATCAAATTTTGATTTACTGTGATTGTTACTTGGGGCCAGCGAGGAGGGGAATAAAGAGGAAGAAGCGGTCTGGTCCATATTATTTTAAGGCGGGACTACACTCTCAATCAGCAATAACTAGTTTTAATCCTCATGCTGCTAGTATTAGTAAAGCAATAGGTAAGCATATCATAGTTACTTGTTTTTAGGGCTGCAACTGCAGCAGTGGTAAATATAAATAACCAACTATATGATTAGGGAGCAAAATCTCCATCCACTCTGAGAATAACAGAAATTAGAGGTTGCATCTGGTAAATATCATTGTCGATTTTCAGACAGAACTGTAATATATTATGTATAACAGGCTCCCTGGTCATAGGCAGATAGCTTGATAAAAGCTACCTGCGCCTGCTGTCATTTATGCTGGCCATACAAAAACAATGTCTTCCTTCAAAAAAAAAAAAATTAATTTTAAGAACGTTTGTTGATTTTCTAATGGTTAGTTGGGTCAAATTGGCATTCGTTTTCGACCACAGTGGTGGGAAAATTTGAACGAGCAGAATAAAAACCTCCTTGGTGAAAGGAATTTTCAGAAAGTGTATGTGGTTTTTGTTCAGAAATTACATGCATTATAAAACTGAATGTTAAAAGCAAGTGACACTTTCAAACAACATTCTTTCATTCAGCGAATGTACAAAGATTTTTTTGTAATGAATTTTCTCGTCTGAAAATCGTGCCCTGTGGTCAGGAAGGGGGTGAATCCTTCCGGGCTGAAGTGGTTAATGTGATTTTTTTTTTAAAAACAACAGACATGTTATGCTTACCTGCTCTGTGTAATGGTTTTGCACAGAGCAGCCATGATTCTCCTCTTCTAGGGTCCCCCCACTAACGCTTCTGGCTCCTCCTGCCTTCAGGGGGCCCCAATAGCAAGCTGCAAAGTATAGTATATATAGCAGGGATATGCAATTAGCAGACCTCCAGCTGTTGCAGAACTACAAGTCCCATGATGCATAGCAAGACTCTGACAGCCACAAACATAACACCAAGAGGCAGAGGCATGATGGGATTGCAATATCTGGAGGTCCGCTAATTGCATATCTCTGGTATAGACAGTCTCTATAGCGAAGTAAAAACACTTCTGCCTTTAGAACCACTCTCTTCCTGCCCTGGACTACATGTCCCATGAGGCATTGCTCTTCACACAATCACAGGTTCTCAGGCACTTTCTGACATCTATGGATGGTGTCCTGAGCTGTATGTGTGCTGCACTGTGTCTTCTGACATGTATGAATGGTGTACTGAGCTGTATGTGTGCTGCACTATCTTCTGACATGTATGGATGGTGTACTGAGCTGTATGTGTGCTGCACTGTGTATACTGACATGTATGGATGGTGTACTGAGCTGTATGTGTGCTGCACTGTGTATACTGACATGTATGGACGGTGTACTGACCTGTATGTGTGATGCACTGTGTCTTCTGACATGTATGGCTGGTGTACTGAGTTGTATGTGTGCTGCACTGTGTCTTCTCACATGTATGGACGGTGTACTGAGCTGTATGTGTGCTGCACTGTGTATACTGACATGTATGGATGGTGTACTGAGCTGTATGTGTGCTGCACTGTGTCTTCTGACATGTATGGACAGTGTACTGAGCTGTATGTGTGATGCACTGTGTCTTCTGACACGTATGAATGGTGTACTGAGCTGTACGTGTGCTGCACTGTGTCTGACATGTATGGATGGTGTACTGAGCTGTATGTGTGATGCACTGTGTCTTCTGACAGGTATGGATGGTGTACTGAGCTGTATGTGTTCTGCACTGTGTATACTGACATGTATGGACAGTATACTGAGCTGTATATGTGCTGCACTGTATTTCCTGATACATAAACAAATAACGCATTCTGTATGCAGGCCAACTAATTGACTGGCCGATTGATTATGAAAATGTTTGTCAACTATTTTCATAATCAATTAGTTGTCGATTAAAACAAGTAGGGCCGAAACAACTAATTGATTTAACTTTTTTTAATCTTTCTTCAGTTACTTCCTGGTTTCCAAGCCTAGGCAAATGAGGTCATACATCCCAGGAATCTTTGGGAAGAGAGGTGGGGTATTCTGACTCCAACTATTGTAATAGAGACTTATACCTTGCTGAGATCTCTATGCCTGGACTGTATAAGCAGATTTAATCACTGCGGACAGTCTTTATCAGATAGCTTGAACTCACCAGACACAGATTCTTCCATAATCGTAGATTTATTGCAAATAGTAGGCACAGCAGACAACAAATGTGGCAGATGGTTGAAAGATGGTATCTGCAGGTCAAAACATGGTAATGTGTCCTAGGATGCGAGCAGCTTGTGTGAGGCCTAAAACATGAGTGGCCATCTTCTTCCTCATGAGACAGAGGACACAGTGACCCAGGAAAAGGAAATTGCCTGAGAAGTTGGGAGGGGCACACTTAGAAAACAGAACAGGACAATGCAATATCCAAAACAACCACAAGATGGCAGTATACTAACCAACAATATAAACATTACTATAACTATGCATAGTATTAGGTTACAGGATAAGTGTAACAGCACATGGGGCTTTCTCAGCTAAGCACACCCTCCTATCTGCATGCCTGAGATAAGGACAGATGGATTCCAGAAGTAAAATGGTACACAAATAATCTGCCCTTACTCAAGATGGCAACCATCAGAAATGCTAGAGTAAATTTTTTCAAAGTGATTTCTCAGCAAAATAAAGCATTGAGACATGGATGAGTGAGTTTACTTTGAATATTAAAAATGAAATAGCATTTTTCGGTTTGTGGTGCTTAGATGCAGCGAAGTTACGTTCTAAGTGATCTTTTGCTCAAAAGTAAACAATTAGCATAAAGAACAAAATCAATAGGATTTTCTTGCAAAACAGAACGTTCCTTTTTTTTATTATTAAAAAAATAAATAAAATAAAAAATGGCTGTTTATTAGTAGGTAGAATTTAGTAATGGGACACATTGTTTGGTACACTGTGGCGTATAGTGAATTTACAGAATGGCTTCTACTAGACGTATATATACGCGTGGAACACGGGATAAAAAAGGAATACTGTAAACACAAACACCAGATGCAGGTGTCTTAAAGTGAACCTGTCATAAGAGAAGTATGGGCTGCCATCACCAGCCTCCTTGGCTGCCTGTGCTTGACTGCAGAACTTTTGAGTGCTTGTTGTGGGTCAACTACTTAGACAGCATTGAATCCCAAGAATCAGCAAGAATGCCAAATATCTACCATTCTCAAAAAGAAAACAAGTTCTCAATGGCAGCCTTCATAATCCTTCCCCTTTAAGCTAGTGCAAATTAAAATATTGACATTTTGGATGATGGTTTAAAGAACCAATATCAGAGCCTCAAATAGCAGAATCTCCATAACCGAGATGCGTAATGAACATCAAACCAGATCAAGAACTGGATAATTCTGTAATAAGTACTTATGATTAGCGCAAAGACCTGCACAGAAAATGTTGAGAAAGCAAGAAAAGAAAAAAATGTTCCTGATCTATCCATTAACAGACAAGGTGTTTAAATAGAAATTCGGTGTAGCGTCACAGCCATGTCAGTACAACTTGACACAGAACCAAGTACAATACACTCAACCCAATACTGTTCCCATCATTTATGGGTTAGCCATGCATGTTACTGCTTACAGTGACCACACGACCTTGGCAGCTGTATTAAAAGAGAAGCTGTGCTAAAAAGAAATATGCAAGCTGCTCTCAATCTGAAAACACCAGATGCCTAGCAACAATGCTGACCAGATCAGTGACTCCACCACCTGTGCTAAAAGAAATATGCAGGCTGCCCTTCTTCTGAACATGCAACTTGCCTGGCAGCAATACTGACCAGATCAGTAATTAAAGTGCTTGTAAACTAGACATGTGCACGGCTGAAAAATGATTTTTTTCGTTTTTTCGTTATGATCTAAATTTGTTAGTTCAAATAAATTTGTTCATTCGGAAACATTTGAATTCAGCTAGTTAAATTCCTGTAGATGCTGACTTTTAATAGATACAAAAATGAGTGGAACTCTGCTTTGAGCCAGCCATATCTCGGCCAGTTCAGAAGGTACCAGATGAGATTGTAAGCTCTAACGAGCAGGGCCCTCTGATTCCTCCTGTATTGATTTGTACTGTAATTGTACTGTCTGCCCCCATGTTGTAAAGCGCTGCGCAAACTGTTGGTGCTATATAAATCCTGTATAACAACAACTTGGGTGCAACCAGCCTGTTGGATTTTTCATGCGATTATTGCCAGCAGCACTAGCCGTTAGCAATAATTACTGTGTTCTCCCAGACAAGACGGCTTCCCACGCTGCCGCATTTGTCCGTTTTTCATCCATCCATTGACAAATAAAAAAGGGACATCAATGCATTTCTATTGAAAAACAGATGATCATCATTTAAATCTCACTTCCGTCAACATCCATTTTTTGGAACAGATCAAAGCAGGATTGTTCTTCCATTAAAAAAAATGAGCCAGACAAAAAAACAGATGTAAACAGACAATCTGTTTTTGCATGTAAAAACGGCTCCAGGACTCAAGTAGTTAAAGTGTAACCCCACTTTTGTTGAGAAAAAAAAAAAAAAACATTCCCCTCTGGGTGATCTATTAACAATGCAAAGGATTATAACAACCTATGTTGCTGATTCCTAATCTTTTGTTGTTCTGAAGAAATCCCTCTGTGTTTCTCTGTGCTTCTGTACTGAGTGGGTCTAATGGGAGTGGTTTCATAATTATCTGTCAGGTGTGCAGCTGCTGAGCATGCATCCCTTTAGACATGCTCCTATTGAAAGTATCTCTCCAAAAATGCCATTTTTGTTGCAGGGGATGCCTGAAATCAGACTTGTATGTTAGTGCAGACCTCTGGGAAAACTGGTGAGCCAATCACACAAGCAGGAAATTATGTTTCTGGGGAGTGGTCAGTACACATTCTGAACAACTCCAGGTAGCCATATTGCAATGCATTCTCAGGAAATTACAGTGGCTGCAGATTGAAAAGGAAAGGTAATTTTTAATAAACAATCAATTACATTAGGATTAGTGTCACAATTATATGTGCTATATTATTTTGTTCTTTATTTGCTATTTTTTTCCCCATAAAAGTGGAAATCTAGGCTGACAGATGTAGAAAAAAAAATATATATATGTAAAAATGGATGAAAAGCAAATGAAAAACTGATGACAAAGTGATGTAAACTTCATCCTTTTTTTTTTCTTAGAAAAAATTGTGACTGAACTGATGAAACGTTGCTATGAAATCGTACACGTGGGATAGGGGCCTAACTTTCAAGAGTTGGGCATGCCAGTGGGAGCTTGAACGTGCAAGATTGGTGACAGGCAATGGCTTCCCTAAACAGACTGCCTTCAGGTCTGGCTAACTTCAGAGGAGGGGCAAAATTATTATTTATTATAGGTATTTATTACAGATACTTACAAAATATTTGTCACTTCTAAAAAAAAAAAAAAAAAAGGAACCGTGGATCATCCATTCACCCAAACAGTTCTTAATTGCTTTGTTGATCAAAAACAAAAGCAGCATTGCACCCAGAACATAGACTATAAGGAATCTAGACCAGAAATACATTGATCATGATTTCCATATGAAAGGGATTTTTACTCCTCATTTACATCTCAAGAAAGCTTACAAGAAGTCATCATCCCTTCAGTCAACCAAGGTTAGACAGCTTCAGGTAGGTTTCTTACCATACTACTTACACTAAAACTACTTTACGATCACACCGGTGCAGTGGGCAGTAGAGGGTCACCTACATTTGGAATGGATGCACTTTAGGAGCACTTTACAGAGGATTTATGGACCGTAGGATTCATTTTGCACTTTATTATCACAGAGTTGAAGATTTGTAGCCACTTATTGTTATTTATGCAATGGTTTGCACTTTTACCCTATAAACAGGTTACTAACGTACTTGCATATGGTTATTAAATGGGTTTTCCCATATGTACGTCAGCACTTTCAAGGGTCGTGTGCTAGATGTACTTTGTTTTGATAATTTGTGTATGATTACTTTGGTATTTTATCAACGGTTAACCACATGAATTTTTGATGTTTTTCATATGTGCATTCATGTGGCACATATTTATATTCTCTATTTCCTCATATTTGGTGTGTCATGTAATTTAGGAGTTCATTTAATGCCACAATGTTGTGTTTTAGAAGATATCCTGCATCAGAATATCATGTTGGCACCGCACCTTCTTTTGGTTTGGGACCCAAGTGAATTTGTTCTACTTACACTGTCTAACCTACTCCTACCTACATTTAAAAGAAAACCTACTGTATATGTGGTTTTGTCTCCTGTATCATAAAGTTGCCTACAGAAATTAGACAGTGGCCGCCAGACAATTTTTTAAGGAAAACATAGAAGTTCACATCAGGCAAACCTTTATGTTTGTGCCTACACAGGAGAGCGGGGTGAGTGCTATGGATACCAACAGAAAGGAAAGGTCTGGTCTCACCAGCCTATTTCAGGGAAGCAATAATGATTGGTTGAAAAATAAAAATTTGCCCCAAGCAGGCTCAAGTTAAGCCTGGCACACACTAGTAGTTTTTTTTTTTTCTTCTTTCGTTCAACCCAGAAGGGATGAACCAAAAAAAACCCCAAAAAACTGACAGCTCAGGAGGAGCCGCTGTACCAACATCTGATAGTTAGTACAGCGGCTCCTCCTACCCACGCATGGCTAACCTTCATCATTTTGGATATGTTTATGTGAATTTCGTCAATTTCGTTTAAAAACCATTAAAGGTAAATGTTAAACTGTGCTTCCGTTTCCAGTAATAACTCAGCACTTACTACTTAACCACTTCAGCCCCAAAAGGATTTCCCATGTTATGACCAGAGCACTTTTTGCGATTCGGCACTGCTTCGCTTTAACTGACAATAGAGCGGCCGTGCGACGTTGTACCCAAACAAAATTTGCGTCCTTTTTTTCCCACAAAGAGAGCTTTCTTTTGGTGGTATTTGATCACATCTGCGTCATTTCTGATCACGGCTATAAACAAAAAAAGGAGAGAAAATTTTGCAAAAAAAATAATATTTCTTACTTTTTGCTAAAATACATATCCAAAAAAAGCGGGATTTTTTTGACTTGCCGTAAAACCCCTTTCTCTGAGTTTGGCGACAGGCATGGCGACTCTTAGGACTACGTGGGTTATACTGCCCTCTTCAGGAGTTTACTAGGCAGAACAGGCAGTTCTAACAGCAAAAAGAACAGCAACAGACAAAGCCCCTCCCAGGGGGCAGTCCCCACTGGCAGATAACCCACCACACAGCTCTGCTAGCTCAGTTCGTAACAAGCAGGGCAACATCAAGAGGAGTGGGTGCTGTGCCTGTCGACAAACTCAGAGAAAGGGATTTTACGGTAAAAAAAATCCCATTTTCTCTTTTGTTTGTCGACAGGCACAGCGACTCTTAGGACTAAGTGGGACGTCCAAAAGCAGTGCCAAAAATGAGGGGTGGGTAACAGAACAGAACTACACCCAACCTAACCCTCAGTGAGGAACCACGTGTCTCACACGGCCGCCTGCAAAACTTTGCGGCCAAACTCAGCATCTGAAGATGCTGAAACATCAACTTTGTAAAACTTTGAGAAGGTGTGCATCGAGGACCAAGTAGCCGCTTTGCACACTTGAGAAACAGACGCCTGATGTCGAAAAGCCCAGTAAGTGCTAATCGCCTAGGTAGAGCGAGTCGTGACTGGGAAAGGAGGCTCCAGACCCCGAACCGCATAGGCTCGGGTCACCGTCTGTCTATTCCAATGTGAGATAGTGGACGAAGAGGCAGCCAAACCTTTGTGTGGACTATCCACCACGACAAAGAGAACATCCGACCTCAGAAAGGAGGCCGTGGTCGCCAGATACAATATCTAGGGAGTGCAAAGCAACCTCCTTAGGGTGAGATGGGCGCAGGCATAACGAAGGAAGGACAACGTCCTCATTGATGTGGAAGGATGACACCACCTTCCGTAAAAAGGAAGGTGATGGGCGCAAGACTGTCTTGTCCTTATCCTAGGACCAGATAAGGCAACCTACAGGAAAGAGCCGCCAACTCAGACACCTGCTGAGCGGATGTGATAGCCACCAGGAAAGCCACCTTCTGTGAAAGCAGTTGCACTGAAATTTCCCTGCTATTCTCAATGGGCAGCTTCTGAAGGACAGAGAGGACCAAATTGAGGTCCCACGGCGCCAGAGGCGACCGTACCTGGGGGGCGACATGCCGAACCCCCTTCATAAAGGTATGGATCAAAGAATGCCTCACTAAAGGACGCTGAAAAAAGATCGCCAGAGCAGAAACCTGCTGATTTTTGATCATCTTATCCAAGGAGTCATCGAAGAGCTGCCCCCCCCTGGAAAGGCAAGTCTGCCAGGGCCTTCTTAGAAATCTGGTCCGCGGACCAGCACTTCAGCCAAAGCCACCGCCTGTCCACCACAGAGACCCCGGATGCCTTGTATATCAGGGGGGCCGCTTCCAGGACTGCATCGCACAGATACTGAGCCCCCTGGACCATCCGATCTGCAAGATCCACACACTCAGGAGAAGCCTGCGTCTTGCACAACTCACTGTGTAGCAGCTTCGCCCACTCAGTGAGCGTTTGCGACACCAGCGCAGAAGCCACGGAGGGCCGCATGGCAGACCCCGTTAAAACAAATAGGGATCTGACGCAAGCCTCGGCCGTCCTGTCAGCCGGGTGCTTAAAGGACGGCGTGCCCTCCACCGGAATGGTGGTCGCCTTAATCAGGCAGGACACGGGGGAATCAACCACGAGAGGTGATGCCCACTTCTTCAATAATTTATCCTCAAAGGGATAACGCACAGCGAAACGTTTCAGAATGGTGAGGGAGCTCTGAGGCCGAGCCCAGTCCTTATAGACAAATTTATCCGCAACGGAGGAGCCCCCCGAGGAAGGGGGGGGGCAAGGGGCGCTTTTTGGTGTCCCTGCGATTCAACAGCGTCTCTACCCGGGGAGACAAACGTTTCTAGGACCGTGAACATGGCGTCTACAAAGGACGGGGCCCCTGAAGTGATGGCTGCAGGCACTGCGAGGTCCGGTGGGGGAAGCACCTGCATCGGCTGCCATTCTGTCACCCTCCCTGGCAGTGCCAAGATTAAGAGGCTTATTGCCAGGAGACCACTGCACCCCCCACCCCACAGCTGCGCAAGGCTTGTCACAGGGGCACCCCAAAAGGGACTCACCACCCGACCAGAGAGGAGCTGCCGCCTGCTGCTGTCCGCCGCTGTTGCCGCCTTCACCAGCTCTTGCTTCCCACACTGCTGCTGTGCTCAGAGTTGCCACAAACCAGAGAGATCCGCGCCATGCTGGGGGGTAAATCAGCACCAAAAACCGGCCAGGACCACCCCTCAGCACACACAGGCCTTTCATGTGTAGAAACCACAGGAAATGGCCGCCCATGCACACTAGAGGCTGAAACCTACTGTAACAGCACCGTGGCTATGCCAAAATGGCCGCCGACCAATCCCTATGCTTTTAAATGCGGCCGGCTACCAGAAAATGGTGGCCGGACGCCAGCAAAATGGCCGCCGACAAACCGACCGCCGAGCACGAGGCGAGTGGGGGGGAGGGGAGGGAGGGGGACCAGCTAGGGCCCATTACACCAAATCACACCCTGGAAGCCCCGGGGAGGGGAAGGGGGTGCGACAACGGGGTACTGGAGGTGTGGAGGAGGGGGCATGAGCGTGGAAGGGGGGGTAAGACCACCCACTACGCTACACCCTGGAGGGGAGCCCGCCAGCTCCCCACGAGCCCCGAAGGGGGGGGGGACGTACTTACCCCATCTAGTCAGGCGGTGTCTAGCACGTGATCTAGCACGTGATGGCCGGCTGGGGAGACTACCTGGATCCAAGAACCAGCCTGTCACCCAGCGCAGCTACTTGATTGTAGTCTTCAACTGTAAGGCTGTCCTCCATGACAGCCGAAGTGGACCCAGAGAGGTACCACAGATCCCAACAGGGAGCCTAGGTCTACTCCTTGCACTAGGCATAAAAGAATTGAGCTAGCTAGTGAGCTAGGTGGTGGGTTATCTTCCAGTGGGGACTGCCCCCTGGGAGGGGCTGTGTCTGTTGCTGTTCTTTTTGCTGTTAGAACTGCCTGTTCTGCCTAGTAAACTCCTGAAGAGGGCAGTATAACTCACTTAGTCCAAAGAGTCGATGTGCCCGTCGACGAACGAAAGAGAAAAAACTATTTATTGATCGGTTTGGCCAATTTATATACTTCCCCATATTTTTGGTAAAAAATAAATAAAAAAAATAGCAAATCGGCATTTATTGGTTTGCGCAAAAGTTGCCGCGTTTACAAACCATGAGAATTAATTTCTGGCGTTTTTACAATTTTTTTTTTTTTTTTACTAGTAATAGCAGCGATCTGCGATTTTTATCTGGACTTTGATATTGGGGCGGACATGATGGACATTTTTGACACTTTTTAGGGGCCATTTATACAGCGATCAGAAATTTAAATATCCAGTTATTACTGTGGAAATGTCATCGGCAGTGAAGGGGTTAACCGGGGGGGGGGGGGGGGACGATCTGGGGGTTAACTGTGTTCCCTGTGTGTGTTCTAACTGTGAGGGGGCTGGGCTGTCAGGGGCACCAGGGATCTAACTGATCCCGAGTACAGGGATCACTAGATCTCTTACATGCTGCCTGACAGAGCGGGGAACCACCGTGTTTACATCGACGTGGCTCACCGGCAGAGATCGAGTCTGCCTGAGCCGCGGCCACAACTCTGCAGAGTGCGGCAGGCACGAGAGCGCGCCACTCCCGCCTGCCACTGCGCACGCGCGAGCTGCCGTTTAAAGCCGGCGATTCGCGCTACAGAACCACACTGCAGCAGTAAATGTACGCGAGTCGGCCAGGAACCGGTTGAATAGGTTACCCCAACATTTCAAATTCCTGATGTGCCTGCTGTACCATGTACATATATGAGAAAGTATCCTGTTCTCTTTGTATTGCTTCCTTTGTGTGAAATCCCGGGCGCTACAGTCCCTCTGCTTTTCTATTAAAAACTGACTACAGTAGGCACAAGAGTACAGTGTGGTCAGTTCTCTAGCTATGCTGGGAGAACGCAGTCTGTTCTCCTCCAATGATCAGACTTGAGCCGACACCCCACCCCCTGCACAGCCACTCACTGGGAAGATCAGTGTGTTGCCGTTTCTCTTCCCCCAGCTCTTTTGCAGCTGAGAACAGAGGGAACGTGATTTATTATAAGAAAAGAAAAGAAAAAGAAAAAAAAGTATTTATAATGTTTTCTAAATCTATGCACTCATATGTTGCCTTTCATTTCGATTTTAAGCCAAATGTGTTGTTTTACAAGGTGAAGGTTTACCATCACTTTAATCGAGTTCATGAAGCAGCCATATATGTTCATTACAGTATCCATGCGTCTTTCTGTTCCTCGCTCAATCCCATTTGTTAGTCTCCTCGGGGGGGAAGGAAAACATTACATTTATTTGGCAAACTATACCTTTTGATAAACAGGTGGTCAATTGTGATAATCAGACACAGATGATCTACTAATTTGTATATAGACAGTAACCACAGGTCTGGAATATTTGACTCAGTGGGCGAACTATTTTTTGTATCTAATGATGCCGAATGGCAATTTAAGTATAATCTCACCCCACCACAATTAACCATCTAATGTCTGTGAGTATCTGTAAGTGTCAGTTACTAAAGTTGCATCACTATTAGCTGTAACAAAATAGACCACCATGCTATAGAGTAGGTGTGGGATATTTGATACAATGCTGATATATACACACACACACACACACACACACACACACACACACACACACAAAGTCAGTTTCGATACAAGTCTTATTGACCTACCACTAAAATTCAGTCATACAATTACTCATATTAATTCAGCCCAGTTTCAGCGCTCTTCCATAAATACACCCTACAGACTTCAAATCAATATTGGTGTGTTACTATTGAAGTCAATATTGGTGTGTTACTATTAAAATAACGTATTTATTTGCCCTTCAAAATAAATCGTTATTTGTTATCTATAAGTTAATTTATTGATTGGCCAAGGTCAGGAAGCCAACAGGGACACTAAAACCTGAAAAGGCAATAGCAAATATATAAAGGAATATTACACTTTTCTCTATCAAATAGTAAACATCTAGTTTGCTGTGCATGGAATATTCTAAATAAGAGAAAATATTCTCTGTAGGATATACATTTAACCCAATAACTTTAAGACACTGTAAATGTAGGGCCCTCTTACTCCTACTGTATTTAAGTGTATTGTATTTGTACTGTCTACCCTTAAGTTGTAAAGCGCTGCATAAACTGTTGGCGCTATATAAATCCTAATAATAATAATAAAATGTATACCAGTATTCTCCTTCAAACTAATTCATAAATGTTGATTCAATCCACATACATTCTTTACCATGGTGCAGCAGCAGTGGTGCACATATCAATCACAAAAGTGGAACCTAAAAAAAACATTATGGTTCCTGCATTTCCTGCCTATAACAACAGCTCTATTCTATGACAGCTGATATTTTTTTATTTGGTTACCAAACGACCAAAGCTTATTGCGGTATCAAAAGATTTACGTAAATTCATATTAATGGTTTAGATCAGTGGTCTTCAAACTGCGGCCCTTTGCTTGCTTTTATCTGGCCTTTGGGGCACTACTTTATTCATTGGCACCAATGAAGGGCACAATTCCACCTAATGACAACAATGGGGGCCAATGATACCAACGAGGGGCATAATTACTCCCAACGACTCCAAAGGCAGGGCACAATTTCTCCCAGTGACATCAATGCTGAGGCACAATTCTTCCCAATGAAACCAGTGATGGGGCACAATTCCTCCTCTGGATCAACTGTGGGTGAAGAATTGTATATGGGATTGCATGGTTATATATAATTTTTCTATTTGTATTTTTTTTGGTTGAACTAGATTAGATGGACTTTTGTCTTTTTTCAACCTGACTAACTGTGTAACTATGTAGCAATGATGGGCCAATTGTTTACTCCCGATGGCCACAGTCTGGTCCCCCTAAAGTCTGAAGGACAGTAAATTGGCCCTTTGCTTAAAAAGTTTGGAGACCCCTGGTTTAGATGATATAATTATTGTTTTGGGATTTAAAGAACCATATATGGGTTTTGTTTTCTAGTCATTTTTCAGACAGACAACATTCTTCCAATCACAGTATATAATAAAAAGCATTTAAATGGAATTAATAGTAAAAAATATTTGAGAGAAAATTGGTCCAACACTTTGTATAATGCATTTGGGCATTATTATCTGATTCAATTTGGTTAAGGGCAATCATTTTGAATCCTAAATTACCTTGAATAAAAATGAGGATTTATATTAATTCAATTGTATACAGGATTAGCCCTTAAATTTCCGGAAAAAAAAAACAAACATTTTTATTCTTAACTATCACAAACCACTACTTTATTCATTGGCACCAATCAAGGGCACAATTCCTTCTAATGAGACCAACAATGGGGGCCAATGATACCAACGAGGGGCAGAATTACTCCCAATGACAGGACACAATTACTCCCAGTGACATCAATACTGAGGCACAATTCTTTCCAATGAAACCATTGATGGGGCACAATTCCTCCTCTGGATCAACAGTGGGTGAAGGATTGTATATGAGATTGTATAGTTATATATAATTTTTCTATTTTTTTTTGGGTTGAACTAGGTGTCTTTTTTCAACCTAACTATGTAACTATGTACCAATGATGGGGGAATTGTTTATTCCCAATGGCCACAGTCCGGCCCCCCTAAAGTCTGAAGGACAGTAAATTGGCCCTTTGCTTAAAAAGTTTGGAAACCCCTGGTTTAGATGATATAATTATTCTTTTGGGATTTAAAGAACCATATTTTTTTTTTCTCTAGTCAATTTTCAGACAGACAACGTTCTTCCAATCACAGTATATAATAAAAAGCATTTGAATGGAAATAAAAGTAAAAAATATTTGAGAGAAAATTGGTCCAACACTTGGTATAATGCATTTGGGCATTATTATCTGATTCCATTTGGTTAAGGGCGATCATTTTGAATCCTAAAATTACCTTGAATGAAAATGAGGATTTATAGTAATTCAATTGTATACATACATGATTAGCCCATCATTTTCTGGAAAAAAAAAAAAAATTATTCTTCGCTATCACAAACCTGATGTGACCCATACTCCTAATCCTCCTGGAACTATACAGCAGGAATCAAATTGTTAAAAGGTTACCTTTTTCTCTCAAAATAGCAACACTAGTTACAGGGAGTTAATTAGGCACTGGGGCGTGAGGTCATGTCCTAAATCCCTTACCATCTTGACTACCTGCAGAGTGCTCCTGTATGTGACAATTCAGAGTTCATTCCCAGTCAACAAAAGACGGGGAACATTCCATCTGAATGCCATTACTAGAACTAGCCCATAAAATTCTCTAGGCTTGGGAGACTAAATAGCAGATCAGCCCTAGGCTGAAAGGAGGGGAGGAAAAAAAAAAACACTAATTCTGTCATATGAAAAAGCCATAATCATTAAGTTACGGGCCTGCTATAAAACATCTCTAAATTAGTGACACTCAAAGCATTGATGAGCCTGTGACCAAGTTAAGCTAATCTAAATAGCCTATTCTTCAGTGAAAGTCATTTAGTAATGAAAGTGAAGTCTTAAAATGGAGTCATTGCACATTATATAAAAGCACACCTACAAAAAGAGGTCAAGTCACGGCCATGAGCCTCAAATATTCACTGCGAGCTCTGGCAACTGAAGTATGGTAAAAGAATTGATACAGTATATATGCTATGAGAAAATGAGGAAAGTCCAAGAAAATGAAATTTTTGCCTTGAAAAATAGTTCTACTTCGAAAAATAGTTAGCCACGTTTATTTTTTAGAGAAAGAAATAAACCATGAAAGATTTAGATATGAAGGTTAAAAAAAAAAAAAAAAAAAAACACACACACACATTTTACATCATACACTTTTGTATGCCAAAATATATAAAAAAAAACTTTGTTCAAGGGTAGCAAATTTACAAAAAAAAAGTCATATGTCTGACTGTTTACACTATATTTAAATGTACCATGTCATGTAGATTAAATTCCCCACTTGGGTAAGGAAAATATAAAAAACAACCATAACGCTACTCGGTAATCTGAAAAATAGGGTCCACTGTACCATACTGAATAGAACCATCACTGGTCATCAAAACAATAGCATTTCACAGCAGTTCCCAGTTTTCTGCAATGTCCCATTGTAGTAACCAACAAAACATCTGTTCTTCCAACCACTGTAAAAGGTCGATAGGTGAATGCTCATTCTACAGATCCTGCAAATCAGTTTAGTTGGTGAAGCATCGGGAACCTTGGTTTTTAATTTGTATACATGTAATCATTATATATATATATATATATATATATATATATATATATATATATATATATTTACTCTTTTTTTTATTTTTTTTTTGCCATCTTGTGTGGTGCAGTACTCCAAGACTGGAGATCCCCAGAGTGCAGCCTCATAAGTCTATGAAGGCTCAAAACAGAACTTCTAAAGGAGATACAGTAAATCCCCACAAAACACACAGTTTTAAAAGAAAGGGGAATCCACAAGGAGCTGGAATTGCTGACCCATTTTGAAAATGCTATGATACCTGGCTTCCGTGCTGATCTAATGTTTGAGATTTGAAGTTCAAGCTTCACTGCAATCTTCATGTTAATGTAATAACTGAGAAAGTATGCAAGTCAGATACAGCCAGGCAAGTAGGATTCTTAGGGCAACATCTTCTAACATTTTATATATGGCTAGGTGGAAGGCCAGTTATCTAATGAAATTAAATTTCCTGCATTAAACATGAAGAAATTTACCAATTAGTTTGCTACATAGATTTTGAGCCAAGTCTTCTTTCTAAAAGTACAAATTTTAGCAGATATTTGCTAATCATTGCACGTTATTAGCCTCCCAAATGGCAATTAACCTTCATGAAGATTTACAGTGTAAAGCCATCCTGATTATCTCATCTCATCCATCACTGTAGGCCAGTCATTCATCACAACAGTAAATGCTTAGTTTTGTTCTTACAGATAGTCAATTAGCATATCAAAAGGAGGGTGGTTCACATTCTTAATACAATTAAAGCAAATGCAGAGGCTTTAAAAGGCTGGTAAACAAAAATTAGCATTTTGGAATTTAAATCCTTCAGATCAGCACAGACAAGGAAACAGGGTAAAATGGAGTATACATTGACCACCTGACAATTTAAAAACTAGAAAGCCTTTGAATGATTTTTCTCTCTGTCTTGAACACTGATTTAGATCATGTTGCATCATCGCCCTGTACGAGTGCCAGGTTCTCCATTTAGGTTTACAGAAAAAGTGAACAGAAAATTAGATAAAACCCATTGGGCCCTTGTCAATGGCAGGCTTTCCATAAGATTTGTGTGAACACTACTGGCATAATGCACTCTCTCCCTACTTTATTTACAAAAGCCAATAGAAATTAATAAAGAAATTTCCTCCCTAACCAGATCACAAGGATAATATCTTGTTTTACTCCATACAAGTTCAGGCCATGTTGACTTAATGTATAGGTGCTCCCAAAAAAATTCCTGCTGGTCTGTGATAGAGGGGCTAAATACTGCAACGTCAAAATGAAGACCACTTTGTTGTACAAAAACACCTCTTGCTTTACCGAAAAAAACATTTTGGGTAAGGCTTTTAAGCCACCAAACCAACAATTGTTCATTTTATTATACAGCACCAGCACTTTAATATACAGTCATGTCTGTCTCTGACCCAGGAGCTTACTATTTAATTCTAAACCAGTCAGACAAACACAGGAATATGTGGGTGGAAACTAACCAGCATGTTTTTGGAATATGAAAGGAAACTAGATCACCAGGGAGCAATTCGTGCAAATACAAGGAGGAAATACCTCATTCAGACACAGCCTACTTGGTGGAATTGAATCCAAGAATTAAGCTCTTAAAGCTCATGGGTCTATCATACAGGGCCATAGATTTTTTTTTTTTATTTTTTTTATTCGGGGCGGGGATTCAACCTTAGGCACCCAGAGCAGCACTATAAGACGGTGCACTTCACAGAGAATTATAGGTCTGGCAAAACTGTACTAATATTAGGAGGGACTTAAACTTGAACCTACGGAGTAACCTACGTCACAGTCACCGCCATATACCAATATCAAGCCACTCAAAACCATTCATGTCTGGGCAGCTGTGTGCAACAGCTGGGCTTTTTGGGCATACACCATATTTACATCGTACATGGCCTCATACAACCATGTGTATGAGGCCAAATAATGCAACAGTTCATATGAGCAGAAAAAAACACAAGAAGGGACCAGGTTTATCACCTGCATGATTTATCCATGCAGGCTTTCTTTGAGTTCTCCCAACAGCTCTCTCTGCTTGCTGTGGCTACCGATGGTCACTGTATGCCACACACTGTTCCCAGAACATCCTCCTTTCCAGTGGGCATGGTCAAAGTCCGGCTGCCAATGCAACCAGAGTTCTCCGCTCTCCTTTCCCTGCTGCACGGTCCTGTTAGCGGCAGGTAGACACAAGGGTTCTCCTGGGCTACGCGACTCCGGTGCCTTAAAGCAGGACCCCCATATCTAAGCCCCTTCTATCAAGAAAGGCAGCATCCTGCCCTCTGTTTGGCTTGCTATGCAAACACTAGCAGCCATTAACTAAATATTTTTCAGGTATTCGGCTTTCGTTAGTCAGATGAGGCAATGGAGTGCGGTGAATAGATTGGACACATGTCGCACACTAGACACATAACTTGGAACGCAACATTATGCAAGCAGGTGTTTCTTATACAAAACAGCACTTTACTTAAGTTAGTTTTTAGCATAATCTGTATATTAATGACAGAGAAATGCGTCTCATGTCACACATTAATGTAACATAGTGCAACCTTTTGATAAGTGTTGGCTTTAAAAGGCCACTGAATTTAAGCAGCTTTGTGCTGTATGCCAGGAAGTTCCATTTAATCCTAGACCCAGGGACTCTATGACCTAGAGTGTTTTTTATCAGCCTTGCTCTGACCCTGACCAGTTACCGTCATGCTCCCACACAAAATATTTGCTCAGCATTGTCTTTCTAAACTCTCCATTTATACAATAGAAGCAAACACAAACCTGAGCAATCATATCTTACCAAGGGTAGAATTCCGCATGCTATTTTAATATCTGCTCTTAAAGTGGCCATAGAAGTGACAATTGTCTGCAGAAAAATACTCCAGAAACCTCTTTCTTATAGTTGGCCTGTGAATGTTGATATTTTGAAATGATGCCACAAAGCTGCCATAATGGAATAGGTGGATGGACAAGGCCCTATATGTGCAGTTCTTCAAGCCACTGCCATGGATGGACAAGTTTTTTGCAAATCAGGTAGCTGGCAGATGAGATGGAGAAGTGTTGGGTGGTGGTCTGTATATGAGTGCTTTACAGCTGGGTTTTTCACCAAGAACAAGCAGGTAAGCAGGCTAGAAAGCTCCTGTGTGACACTGACCCAAACAAGTATCCAGACAAAGTCTGCAAACCAAATCCGCTTACTTATGTTAAAACCCAGATATTGGCTCTATTATAATTTGCCTTTGCTTGGCAAATGTCATAATGATAAAAGAAATAAACCATCACACACAAAAATAAAAAAATTATATTTCTGTGTTATACTCACTAGACAAAAATTAGAGCCTTGGGTGGTCCTGTTGGCATCACCTGGCTTGACAGACTTCAGAGGCTGTAAGTTTTTTGAGTATTTAGACAGCCGCAGCTGTGTAAATACAATAGCTGGAAGTACAGATTCCTCCATCCATGTTGTTTAGAATGGATGGGGTTGAACAGAACAAATCTACAAGTGGTTGGCTAAGCATTAAGCCGTCCATAGACAGTTCAACAGGCACCAGGCGAGATTCCAACCATGTCAGATTTTTCCATGCGATTATTGACAGCAGCTATAGCCATTAGCAATAATCACTGTGTTCTCCCAACAGGGACAGCTCCCCCCGCCGGGAGAACACAATAGCGCTGCAGAAGGGATTTCCCCATCAACACGGACTATGGTTGGAGGAAAGAAAATTGCACAATCTATGGCCAGCTTTACTCTCCTCCCCATGCAGCTTTTACAATGCCACTGCTTTCATCGAATTGATTCACCTCAATTTCAAGTGTTAAAAAGATTTATAGACACACTTTTATATATGATCAGAAATTTTACTGCAAAAAGAATAGTGGCAATCATGACTTTAAAAAATAGTTTTTATGTACCAAAGAACCGTGAACACATGAAGCACACTGCCAGGTCAATCTGCTCTGTGTGTGAGTGGGGAAACAGGCATGTACACATTAGCCAAATGCTGTGTGCACACCGCTCTACTCCACACTCCCGGTGCTCCAAGCCAGATTGTGGGGAGGACTAAATCCAAATCTGTGCTGTTAAAGCAACTGATACAAAATATAGCTGTATTTGCAGGAAAGTGCAATATGTTGGGGAACCTGTATGTATCTTTATTGGCCAAACTTGAATTATAACAGCATTACATCTAGGCGACTAGCATTATAGAAGGAGATATATGCCTTAACGGCACCTATTTTCTGCACAAATAGGTTTTACTTAAAAATTTACAGATGCTGCAAGTATAGAAATCCATTAACAGCGGATAGAACCACATAAAACACCTGTCACATTCAGGCTCCCCTTTCTAGCCAAAATCTGAGACCCTGAGGCTGGCCGTAACAAGCATGGAGGGTGGATTCACCTACTCTTCATAGACTTCTCCAGTGGTGGCTTTTGTAGCTTTTAAGCCGCCTACCTCACATCTAAATCAAGTATAAAGTATATGTACAGCCAGTCACCAAATTGCCATATAAGCTTTTACATGGTAAAGTAATTTTAAAAGCTTTTCAATATGCAGCTTTAATAAGAATAGTACTAGGTAATCCTAACATAAAGGCCCTTTATCAGGCACTTCCCGGTTACAGTGTGACTACACTTTGTCCCTATCTCCCGAAAGTGCTAATGCATGGTCATGGGCTCCCTATAGCGAATACAAGTGATTATTTCAATGCACATTATGAAGGCTTGTTACACTATTGTCACCATCAGGAAACCCTCCCTGAGAAGTTTAATACAACCTTCAGAGCCTGTTCACACAGGGGTGACTTGCGCTCCAACTTGTGTCACCTCTAGTAGCCCCAAGTCACTTGACATCTTACATCCCATTGAAATGAATGGGAGCCGTCTTAATGTACACTACTGAAGTTACGCCCACTTCAAAAAAGGTTCCTATACGACTTCAAGGCGACTTCTATCCGACTTGTGCCCATAGAATTCAATGGAAGTCGCTTCCAAGTCGGATCCTCCATCTATATTGAAATGACTCGACAGTTTAACCGCTTGCCGACCGCTGATCGGCATTTGACGGCGACAGAGTGGCTCTTGTAGGCAAAATGCCGTCATATGACGGCGGCTGCCAGATCGCGCACAGTGAGAAGCACCTGCGCTCACTGTGTCCGGGGAGGGCCAGGGAGCGGGTGCGGCGGATTCGATCTCCGCTGGCTACCCGCAATGCCCCCCCCGGAGTGAAAGAGCGGAGGTCCATGTAAGTAA
>BLSH010180395.1:568577-585100 GCA_018402905.1 Glandirana rugosa
CCCCCCCCCCCCCCCCCCCCCCCCCCCCCCCCCCCCCCCCCCCCCCCCCCCCCCCCCCCCCCCCCCCCCCCCGGCCGTACCATGAAAAAAAAAAAAGTGTGTACCAGGCTATACATTAGGGTCCCCACCAGAAGCGGAGACCAGCCGATATGAAGCACCAATCTGTAAATGCCTATGACACTAGATGTGGGCCAGCTAAAATGCCGTATCAGAAAGGGTGTAGCCCGTTGGCTGTAGTTTGGAGACCCCTGTATCATAGGTGGGGTAAAAGTGATAGTTTCTCCTATTGTGTCCTTTGGTTGTTCAGTTACAAATTGATTCATTCTTCAAAACAGCCTCATTTTACATTGGAAAAGCACTGGCGGTGAGCTGATCTCTGGGATTAAAATATAGATTTTGCACTTTACCACCAAATACTACCACTTTATTTTTTCAGAAAAAATGTCCTAGCTCATAAAAAATTGCAGCTGCAAAAATAAAAACAAGGCAAACTCATGGAAAGACATCCTCCTGAAAAATGAGAACACCTGAAAGTTCTCAAATGAAAAGAGAACCATCGGGACCCACTATTATCAGCTTATCAATTTGGGTGAAGGATGCTAGCTGTGCATGTATGAAAAAAAAGCCTTGTTCTTTATTTTCCATTGAAAAATATTTGGTGGCAAAGATTTTTCAACATGCTTGAAATCCATTCATGGAACAACACTGTACAAAAGTCAGAAGTGCTAGTTAAGGTGTTACTAAACCCAAACTTTCATAAAAAAACTAATAAATGGTGTATTACATTCTGTTCATACTCCGTCACTATGAGATTGTTTTTTTGTATTCTGCAAAAAACTGGTTGATCCTGCTGTTCTCTATCTCCCCCTTCTGTCCATGTCCCCAATGCAGCTAGGGATTTTGCAGCTGTGGTGGCAACTCTGCCCATGCTCAGTTTTCAGTGAGTTTTTATGCTGAACATTTCCTCCCTATCACATCTGAGTAGCCCATGTGACTATAGAGTCACACATGTGGGTGTATAAACAGTGGTAAATGGCAGCCCACTCCCTTCCTCTTCTATGTCCACTAACCAGCTAAATACAATGGGGATGGGATATTACATGTAGATTAATGAAGGCTTCACCTCCCTCTTATGCTAAGACTGGAGGGGTGTGACACATAAGTGAGACACTCACTTATTTATACCTTGTAGTTGGCAAGTGGTTTATCAGAGTTTTGGCTGAAGAGATCAGCCTTAACCTGGGTACCGTTTTTTTCTGCAGGCAGCCAGCTTTCTCCACATGAGCTGCTGGAATGCTTACCGGAGCAGCAGGAGGGGACGTATCCAACTCCTGCCGCTCACCAGTGTCTCTCGGGCTTACCATTTCCGCCAATTCATCCGAGAAAGGATCCAACGGTGCAGCCGGCTGTTCCCTGGTGCAGGGGGGAAGAAAATAATTTCTTATTTCTATTACTAGGGATGTTTAACATTTCTTGTAATAGGAATAAAAGTGATAAAAAAAAGCACCCCTATTCCTCCATGCTCGTGTGCTGAAGCGAATGCATAAGTAAATCAGTATTCAAACCACACGTAAGACATTGGCGTGAACATTAGAGCAAGAGCAATAATGCTAGTGCTAGACCTCCTCAAACTCTAAACAAGTAACCTGTAAAAGGCATTTTTATGCGTCACATAAGAAGATTTTTTTAATCTTCATTCCACAAGCATGCGCAATTTTAACCACTTCAGCCCCGGAAGGATTTCCAGCTTTAGGACCGGAGCCCTTTTTGCGATTCGGCGCTGCGTCGCTTTAACTGACAATTGCGCGGTCGTGCGACGTTGTACCCAAACAAAATTTGCGTCCTTTTTTTCCCACAAATAGAGCTTTCTTTTGGTGGTATTTGATCCCCTCTGCATCATTTCTGATCGCCGTTATAAACAAAAGAAGAGCGACAATTTTGCAAAAAAGCACAAATTTCTTACTTTTTGCTAAAATACAAATCCAAAAAAAAAATATAAAAAAAACAACATTTTTTTCACCGTTTTTGGCCAATTTATATTCTTCCTCATATTTGCGATAAAAAAAAAAAATCGCAATCACCGTTTATAGATTGGTTTGCGCAAAAGTGGTCGCGTTTACGGATGATGAGAATTCATTTTTGGGGTTTTTATTTTTATTTATTTTTTACTAGTAATGGCGGCGATCTGCGATTTTTAGCGGTACTGCGATATTGGGGCGGACATGTCGGAACGTTTTGACACTTTTTTGGGACCATTGGCATTTATACAGCGATCAGTGCTATAAAAATGCACCGATTACTGTGTAAATGCCATTGGCAGTGAAGGGGTTAACCTGCAGGGGGCGCTCTAAGGGTTAACTATGTTCCCTGGGCGTGTTCTAACTGTGGGGGGACTGCCCTAACAGGAGAAGGGAAGTGGTCACAGCCTTCATGTACAGGAAGGCTGTGATCACAGCCCTTCCCCCTCACACAGAGCGGAGGTCCGTGTTTACATACACGGACCTCCTTTCCTTCACTCCGGGGGGGGCATCGCGGGTAGCCGGCGGCAATCGAAGCCGCCGCACCCGCTCCCTGGCCCCCCCGAACACAGTGAGCGCGCGCTCACTAGGCTCTGTATCGCGGCCGCCGTCGTATGACGGCGATTCGCGTTACAGAGCCACTCTGTCGCCGTCATTTGCCGATCAGCCGTCGGCAAGCGGTTAAAGCATGACATATTAGGTATTTATTTACTTGGCATAACATTTAGCTTTTACATTATACAAAAAAATGGGGTAACTATTGTGTTTTGTTTTTTTTAAATTCATTAAAGTGTATCTTTTCCAAAAAAAATTGCATTTGCAAAACCGCTGCACAAATACAGTGTGACATAAAAAAACTGCAATGATCGCCATTTTATTCCCTAGGATCTCTGCTATTTAAAAAAATGTATAATGTTTGGGGGTTATAAGTAGTTTTCTAGAAAAAATACTGATTTAAAAACTTGTAGACAAAATGTGCCAGAAAAAGCCTGGCAAGTGGTTAATGCACTGCTACAATGTTGAGTACCATAAGTACTTTTTGTAGATCTGCGTGCAACCGCCCATGCTTGGGGTCCTGAAAATTAAACATTGGTACCACTACCATGAAAACACAAAGTTTTTTTGTTGTATTCCACATTTCATACAACAGATCCCCCAACCTAGATTAAAGTGAAAGGAGAAAACACATGAAAGATTTTGTGAAAATTCTTATCTCATGCAAGATCCCACAACGGACAGGTGGGCTGATAACAGATGTTTGAAGATATAGCCTGCAAACAGAGCTTTCCACTGATTATAGACAATGCAAGGCTATCACGTTATCACCTATAACTGCAATCAGTACGCCAGCACTATTTACCTTATAACCAAGAGCATTCAGCTGCAGATGGAACTTCAGATACAGAACCTACTAGCTTGTACACATGGACTGAGCGCACATCAGACTGCAGGCTGTACAGTTCAAAATACATGAGCGTTCAATAAAGTGTCCAATCGGATTTGTGTCACAATAGATAGAGCATAGGCTTTAAGGTTAATGTTTTAGTGGGATCCCAGCGGGAGCCCTCTTATGACCAGTTGTATGTGAATGCTACATTGGCTCATTCCTAAAAAAAACAATGTTAGGAAATAAAGCCAGTGCACACAGGAGTTTACATGGTGGTGGATTAAACACAAAAGGAAATATAAAGTAATGAAAAAATGTAAAATAAAAAAAATTAAAAAAAGCCTGAAATACATGTCCACGTGCCCACTGACTTCTACTTGTCAAACAGATCTATACAGAAACAAGCTATTCTATTGCTTGGGGATTGCCACGGACATCAGAGGTCTGGGAGGAAATTAAGATATTGCAATAAAAAATTGAGACAATTCAAGAGTGCAAGCTGTCTGACAACCATTACAGTGCCTTGAAAAAGTATTCATATCCCTTGAAATTTTCCACATTTTGTAATGTTACAACCAAAAACGTAGATGTATTTTATTGAGATTTTAGGCGATTGATGTGCCACTTTGTGTTGATCTTTTTTAAGTGTAAGGAAAATGAAAAATGGTTTTCAAATTAAAAAAAAATAAAAAATATATCTGAAAAGTGTGGCGTGCATTTATATTCAGCCCCCCCACCCTTTACTCTGATACCCCTAATCAAAATCTAGTGGAACCAATTGCCTTCAGAAGTCTACTTAGTAAATAGAGTCCACCTGTGTGTAATTTAATCTCAGTATAAATGCAGCTGTTCTGTGAAGCCCACAGAGGTTTGTTAGAGAACCTTAATGAACAAACCGCATCATGAAGGCCCAGGAACACACCAGACAGATAAAGGATAAAGTTGCAGAGAAGATTTAAGCAGGGTTAGGTTATAAAAAAAAATCCCAAGCTTTGAACATCTCATGGAGCACTGTTCAATCCATCATCTGAAAATGGAAACAGTATGGCACAGCTGCAAACCTACCAAGACATGGCCTTCCGCCTAAACTGACAGGCCGGGAAAGGAGAGAAATAATCAGAGAAGCAGCCAAGAGGCCCATGGTAACTCTGGAGGAGCTACAGAGATCCACAGCTCAGGTGCGATAATCTGTCCACAGAACAACTATTAGCCGTGCACTCCACAAATCTGACTTTATGGAAGAGTGGCAAGAAGAAAGCCATTGTTGAAAGAGAGCCATAAGAAGTCCCATGTGCAGTTTGCGAAAAGCCATGTGGGGGAAACAGTAAACATCTGGAAGAAGGTGCTCTGGTCAGATGAGACCAATGACGTTTTTGGCCTAAAAGCAAAACGCTATGTGTGGCGAAAAACTAACACTGCACATCACCCTGAACACACCATCCCAACTGTGAAACATGGTGGTGGCAGCATCAGGTTGTGGGGGATGCTTTTCTTCAGGAAGGACAGGGAAGCTGGTCAGAGTTGATGGGAAGATGCGTGGAGCCAAATACAGGGCAATCTTAGAAGTTCACGTTGCAGCAGGACAACAATCTTTAACTTACAGCCAGAGCTACAATGAAATGGTTTAGATCAAGGGTCTTCAAACAATGGCCCTCCAGTTGTTCAAGAACTACAATTCCCATCGTGCCTAGTCATGTCTGTGAATGTCATAGTTTTACAATGCATCATGGGATGTGTAGTTCCGCAACAGCTGGAGGGCCATAGTTTGAGGATCCCTGGTTTAGATCAACGGATGTTCATGTGTTAGAATGCCCCAGTCAAAGTCCAGACCTGAATCCAATTGAGAATCTGTTGCAAAACTTGCTGTCCACAGATGCTCTCCATCTGATCTGACAGAGCTTGAGCTATTTTGCAAAAAAGAATGGGCAAAAATGTCACTCTAGATGTGAGAAGCTGGTAGAGACATCCAAAAAAAAAAGACTTGCAGCTTTAACCACTTCCTTACTGGGCACTTAAACCCCCCTCCTGCCCAGACCAATTTTCAGTTTTCAGCGCTGTCGCTCTTTGAATGACAATTGTGCGGTCGTGCTGCGTTGTACCCAAACAAAATTTGCGTCCTTTTTTTCCCACAAATAGAGCTTTCTTTTGTATTTGATCCCCTCTGCGTCATTTCTGATCGCCGCTATAAACAAAAAAAGAGCGACGATTTTGAAAAAAAAACAATATTTTTTACTTTTTGCTATAATAAATATCCAAAAATAAAAAAACAAATTTATTCATCAGTTTTGGCCGATATATATTCTTCTACATATTTTTGGTTAAAAAAAATCGCAATCGGCGTTTATTGATTGGGTTGCGCAAAAGTTATAGCGCCTACAAACTATGGACATTGATTTATGGCGTTTTTATTATTATTTTTTTTTACTAGTAATGGCGGCGATCTGCAATTTTTATCGGTACAGCGATATCGGGGCGGACATGTCGGACATTTTTGACACTTTTTTGGGACCAATGACATTTATACAGCGATCAGAAATTGAAATGTCCACTGATTACTGTATAAATGTGATTGGCAGTGAAGGGGTTAACTTGCAGGGGGCAGTGAAGGGGTTAACTATGTTCCCTGGGTGTGTTCTAACTGTGGGGGGGGGCGGGGTTGACAGGGGCATGACAGATCTAACGGATCCCAGTGACACAGAACGGGGAACCGCCGTGTTTACTTCGGCGGTTCCCCGTTCCTCCTCTCTGTAAGGAGATCGCGGGTCTCCGGCGGACATCGGGTCCGCCCGACCCGCGGGCACGCTCCCGCATCGTGCGGCGGCACGTGCGCGCGCCCAGCACGAGCCAAATGGGAGGACGTCTATTTTAGAGCCACGCTGTAGCTGTCATTCGGCTATGGCGCGGATAGGAGGTGGTAAATTGCAGCAAAAAGGAGGTTCTACAAAGTATTGACTCATGGGGGGCTGAATACAAATGTACACTACATTTTTCAAATATTTGTAAAAAAATTTCAAAGCCATTTATCATTTTCCTTCCACTTCACAATTATGTGCCACTTTGTGTTGGTCTATCAGATAAAATTCCAATTAAACACATTTACATTTTTAGCTGTAACATGACAAAATGTGGAAAATTTCAAGGGGTATGAATACTTTAAGGCACTGTATCAGACAGACATAGCAGATCACCCTTGTAAGATTTATTAAAACAACCGACCCAGAATAAGCATGCAGATAAAGTCTTCTGACTTTGGTCTCATTTGCATGCTTATTCCAGATCAGTGACTCAAGAAGTTCTGAAGTGTTTCAAAACAGCCAATTACCTAGCTTTTTTAGAACAGGTCAGCAATGGCGGGCCTTATATTTTTTTTTGATGACAGGCTTATTTAAAACAGCAATTCCAGGCAAGAAGCAACTATAAGATATTATGCAGGATACCATACATTTCAAGAGTACCAAAAAAATTGAGGTTATATGTTGGGCCAAGTTTCTGTGGCCTAGATGCTGGATCCAATCAACAAGTTAATTCAGAGGGTAAAACAGCCGTTGGTGACTCTGTTCCCTTTCCTTCCACCACGGGTTGTGTCACAAAATGTTCAACAAGGATCAACCCGTGCTGCAGCCTCTTACTTTGTGACTCACTACTAAATTTACATGTAGCAACATTGCAATTCTCCATGGCACATGGGATAGCACCACAAAATGGCCAGAATGTGGTTTGCCCAACGTTATGGATTACCAGAGATATGTTAAAAGGAAGAAGTCGATTTCGGTGGATGGGAAAAAATGGCCCTAGAAAAAAGTGAACAAGTGAAGGAAATCCTACCAATGGGGGGCCAGCAGCCTACATGTAAACTTTGTTTTACGGTTAATTTATTGAGGATATAGATAATCAATCATGTTTTCTTTAAATTGTATGAAAAAAACAAACACACATACACACACACTAGCAGATCAAAATATTGCATGGGAAGGCAGGTTTTTTAAAATGTGTTCATCTCTAATCAGCAATGAATAACAATGAACTAAACCATTATTTAAAGTGCCAAGGCAAAAAAATAAAAAAAATAAATAAAAAAAACATATGCATGTACATTTCCACATTTTTTTAAGCCCCTATAAGTACAGAAGAAGATTTGTTGCTCTGCTAGAAATGCACTCAATCTTTAAATTACCAATAAATGTTCTGTACATTACAATGGGTGTCTTCCATTTTTAACAATGATCCTCACTTTTGAATTGCTGCTACTCTGGGTTCCACCTCTATCATGCCTACATGCCAGGAAAGACTGACTGTTGGATGTGTGGCCCCAACACCTCATGACCAAGCACTCGGCTGTAAGAACTTAATTTGCTTTTTTGGCTATACTTCTTCTGTGGGTCACAGGAGTGCAGTCAGTTTTGCACTCCTGTGATCCATTGTTAACCGACAGCAGGCTTTAGCCCAATGCTGGCTGACATCACAGAGATGGTCCAGGCTCTGAAAAGATCCTGACCATATTGGTCGGGATCCGGGCAGAAGCCTGGACTGGCAGCTGACTCTCAGCAAACCACAAGTTAAAGCCAAAACCAGCCCCTCTCATTCCACGCCCGCACAGCCCAAAGCTCCAGTTGACAAATCACCAGCTCTCTGCAGGCTGAAGACTTAAGCCCCATACACGCGGTGCAACGGTCGTATGAAAACGGTCGTACAACAGCAGTTGGATGAGCAGACTAGAAAACTTTGGTTGTACAACAAGCGCTCATACGACCGCTGTATCGGGTGTACAGAGAAGTTGGTCCAACAAGTTGTACTGTGCAAAACACGCATGCTCAGAAGTCAGGAACGCCCGGAAGTGTCCGTTTGTGTAAACCTACGTTCCTAATTCACAAATCTCATTCACCTGAACTTCCTCTTTATACGCTCATAAGGCGTCACTACGTTAGGCTTGGTCGTACGATTGCTTAGTGCATGTCAGTACACGAGATACAACAGCCAACATACGATTTGGGCCGTTCGGTTGTACGACCGTCGCACCGTGCGTACAGGCTTAAGAGCTGAGTGATCAGCTGTGTTTCATTGCTCAGTTCTTTGATGGCGTGGGGAACAGCTGCAGCTGGGATCAGGGCTGCAGCCAGCTAGGTGAGCATAATTTTTTTTCTTCCAATTATCATACTTTGCTTTTAACCATGCATGCACAGTCCACTCTCTCACTTCAACAGCTGAGCTTAGCATTCTGCGACTAAAGAGAGAAGACTGCGCATGCATGGTTAGGCTGGGTGCGTTAGGGCCTTGCATCCAATGGTAGGATGAAGAATGGGAGCCCACAGTAGAAGCAGCATCAAAACTAAGGATCATTTCATAGTCTCGCTTTTTAAAAACAAAATAAAAAAACCTAACATGTTATACTTGTCTCCTTTTTGCAGTTGGATTTGCACAGAGCAGCCTGGATACTACTCTTTTTGGGTCACTCTTTTCTGCTCTTGGCCCCTCCCTCCTATTGAGTGCCCCCACAACCAGCAGCTTCCTATGGGGACACCCGAGCCAAGTCAGAGCTCAGTGTATCCATTCAGACACGGAGGCCAAACCCGACCCTGCACCCTCTCTCTCCCATGATTGGCTGACTGACTTTGATTGACAGCCGCAGAAGCCAATGGCGCCAACCAGGAGGAGTGTCCCGGACGGCTTAGACATTCGTGGACATCGCTGGAGATAGATGGGGCTCAGGTAAGTAATTAGGGGGTGCTGGGGAGGCTGCTACACACAGAAGGTTTTTTTATCTTAATGCATAGAATGCATTAAGATATAAACCTTCTGCCTTGACAGCTTCTTTAACTGTATGGACAAAGCTGTAATGCATATTGATTTTTGTTTTTAAAAAAATGTCATTAAAGCTGCACTAACCCTTTAAGCTCTGTTGTAGACTGAAAACACAACATTTTTGTGGACAGAATAAAGTCAGCCCTGTCCAGTTGTATTTTGCTAAACTACTCAATCCCTCCCACTATCCTTATCTCTACTCCACAGAAATTAAAGTGATTGTATTTTTTATTTATTCATTTAGTTCAGGTACTGTCAATTTACGCAGCGCTTTACATATATTGTAAATTCACATCGGTCGATTACCTTGTAAATCGACCTATTCTGATTAAAATAGAAATAAAAAGGTAAACATTTTTTGTATAGGTATAAAAAAAACAAATACCATTTTAGAAGTGATCACCTCTGTTCTTAGCTGCATAAGAGCTGGGGGAGGAGAAGCAACAGTGCACTAAGCTTCCCTGTGAATGGCTGTGCAGCGGGGGCGTTTCAGGACAAGTCAGAAGAGTATACCAAGTTCCCAGCATAGCTAGAGAACCACGGTGTGCTCTTCTGCTTAACGTGGTCAGTTTTTAATAGGGGACCAGCAGGAACACCAGGTATTTCACACAAAGAAAGCAATACAAAGAGAAAATTATACTTTCTCATATAAGTACATGGTACAGCAGGCTCATATCAGGAATATGAAGTGTTTGGGTAGTAAATGCTTTAAAGTGGTAGTAAACCCTCCTATCATTTTCAGCAAAGGAAGCTGCCATCTTGGCCTCTGTTTAATCTACAAATGCTGTGATGCTGCACATGTGATTTGCTATGACACCAGCCATTGGATGGTTTGACAGTTTGGTTTAGAGCACAACCAATGGGAGTGTTACATTTCTGGCACGTGCCGGAAATGTAACTGTTTTTAAACTGTTAAATGGACGGGTTTACTACCGCTTTAAGTATTTTGTACTTAAAAATTAGAACAAGTAGGGTCAAATAAACTCCTTAAAGCGGTAGTAAACCCATCCATTTAACAGTTTAAAAATCCGGAAATGTAACACTCCCATTGGCTGTGCTCTAAACCAAACGGTCAAACCATCCAATGGCTGGTGTCATAGCTGATCACATGTGCAGCATCATGGCAGTTGTAGATTAAACAGAGGCCAAGATGGCAGCTTCCTTGGCTGAAAATGATAGGAGGGTTTACCACCACTTTAAGATAACACAGGAAGACAAACACGGGACAACTCAGAACTTCTTACATGATGAACGGGTAGTTTTTGTACTTCAGATATAAAACAGCGTTTTCCATGTTATATTCAAGAGAGCAAAAAGGGATCAAATAAGAAAAATTGTTAAGGTTTGCATATACTTAGCTGTTTTTTTTTTTTACCGCTTTAGTCACATTACTTACCTATAATGAAGGCTGTCCTATGTGAAATCTTTACAGAAAGCATGCTGGTCCTCTTCCTGGCTCTGTACTACAGGAATGTAGGAGGTTAATAGCTCGAGGCTCTTGGCTGAACTGCTGTATCCCCAATGAGGACCCATCCCTCTCCTCCACCAAAGAAAGTTTTGAATTCACTGCCTAGAACACTATCTGTAATGGGGGGAGAGTCTTCCCATGATTTTATACCCCAATGTTCAGATTACAGGTAGCAAAACCAAAAAAAGAACATTTTGGAATGGATGAAAATAGGGCAGGTTTTCGTCAAGAACTTCAACAGTAGCTGTCTAGTGCCCGAAGCTTTTACCCACACGGCACCAATAAGTACAGGAATGGGCAGCCCTGAAAAGAAGACTTCTACAGCAGTGGTCCTCAACTCCGGTCCTCAGGACCCACCAACAGGCCAGATTTTAAGTATTACCTTGGGGAGATGCAGACTAGAATACTGCAGTCACTGAGCAGCAAATGATATCACCTGTGATGCATTTCAGTTATCCTGCAAACCTGGCCTGTTAGTGGGTCCCGAGGACAGGAGTTGAGAACCACTGCTCTACAGGGTCAAGCTGCTTGCACGATGCAGAACATCCTTCATTACAGGTTAAAAAACAAAAAAAACTCTACTTTAACTTTAAAGAGTTAACAATACCCTATGAATGGATTCCAAAACCAGAGTGTCCATCCCACAATGAAGTGTTCCTGTATTAGAGCAGCACATTGAGGCAAAAATGACTCCATCTATCCTACTGACACAGCCAAGTTATGCTTAAAATGATTCATTTGTACTTCAGCTCATGTTGTTCTCTTACGATACAGGCTTAGGAAAAACCGCAACCATTATCTAAAGAGAGGTACATTTTGTACAATGTACTTCATATCTTCACTGTCCGCCATAAATTATAAAAAAAAGAAGGAAAACAGGATGAATTCTCCTGCCTGATACGTCAGCTAAAAAAAATCCACTTGTATATGATCCCTTCACCTCTCTTAACACGGGAACATGCTGTACCTGTGATGCCAAGTGCAGCCTGGTTTGACACTACACACATATTATTGAACAATCCCACAATCAATCTTTAAAAAAAAAAAAAGACTGCAAACGATTTAAAAGAAAAACTATGTACAATTGTTTTTTGACATCTTAGCAGGGTGTGAGAAAAAAGCTGAAAATTGCCAAACAAAAAGGGGACACCAGCTTTTCCTCACCAAAAGACATAGTAATATATAAAAGAAACAATTGTTCCAATAAAAATATATATTAGCAACAAATAGCAGAAATACCACAAGCAAAAAAACTCAATGAGTCCCCTTTCACACTGAGGCGTTTGAAAAACGCGTGCAAAACATCAAGCATTATTACCGCGTTTTTCCTGCATAAGCGCTATAATTAGCACTAACGCCCAAGCGTTTTTCAAGTGTTCAATAAGCGCTTTTGAAGCGCTAGCATTAAATAAATAACACATCTCCCTACATTACATCCTGTTTACTCCCTGATATTTTGACCTTTCCACAACCTCTGGGCGTTTTGCTGGCGCTTTTAACTCGCTTTTAGGCTTCATACACATGGACGTTTCTAAAAAAATAAACAAAACGTCCGGCCCGACGTCAAGGAAAAAAAGTCGGCGTTTTTCGGCGTTATGCATCGGCGTTTTTGAGCGTTAGTGAGCGTCGGCGTCAATAGGCGTTTTTAAAAAAAAATCATCCCTCTGCTATTTTTCAACCTAAAAACGTCGGCGTCAAAAAACGCCGGCATAATGTTAGGTGGTGTTTGTTGGCATGTTGTGGCGTCGGCATCAAAAAATGACAAAACGTTACAGCCTCAGAACGCGCTGGCCGTGGGTTCTAGTTTCAGCTCACTAACGCCGACGCCATCTACAGCTCAAAAACGTCGGCGTTTTTATGGGGCCATTGACTAACATGGAGAGCTGCAAAAAACGCCAGAAAACGCCGGCGTCAAAAAACGTCCGTGTGTATGAGGCCTTAAAGCGCTTTACATTCATTTCAATGTATATGGGCGTTTTTAATGTGCTATTTTTAGCACTCAGAATTAGCACAAAAAATTATGCTTGCGGGACTTTTTTAAACGCGGCGCCCCAGTGGGAATAGGTACATTGGACTTAATGGGCAGCATTTTAGAAGCATTTTGGAAGCGCTATTTTTAGCACAAAAACCCTAGATAAGTGCCTCAGTGTGAAAGTATACTAAGGTCCCTTTCACATTGAGGCGCTTTCCTAGTGTTTTTGTGCTAAAAATAGCGCTTCCAAAACGCTTCTAAAACACTGCCCATTAATTCCTGTGTACCTATTCACACTGGGGCGTCGCGCTGGCGCCGCGTTTAAAATAGTCCTGCAAGCATTTTTTGTGCTTATTCTGAAAGCCCAATGTACCTATTCACACTGGGGCGCCGCGTTTAAATAAGTCCCGCAAGCATGATTTTTGGTGCTTATTCTGAGTGCTAAAAATAGTGCATTAAAAACACCCATATACATTGAAATGAATGTAAAACGCTTTAAAAGCGAGTTAAAAGCGCCCGCAAAACGCCCAGAGGTTGTGGAAAGGTCAAAATATCAGGAAGTAAACAGGATGTAATGTAGGGGGATGTGCTATTTATTTAATGCTAGTGCTTCAAAAGCCCTTGAAAAACGCCTGGGCATTAGCGCTAATTATAGCGCTAACGTGGGAATAACGCGGCAAAAACGCGGTCATAATGCTTGATGTTTTGTGCGCGTTTTTCAAATCGTCGCAACCGTATGTTGGCTGTTGTATCTAGCATACTGACTGCACTACACGATCGTACGACCGCAGAAGAATGTTCAGGTGCATGTAATTAGCATCCGGCCGTTCCTGACTTGGAGCATGCGTGTTTTGCACAATACAACTTGTTGTACCAACTTCTCTGTACACACGATACAATGGTCGTATGAGAGCTTATTGGTACGACCAAGTTTTCTAGTCTGCTCATACAACTCCCCTTGTACGACCATCGTATGTTCAGCTGTTCAAATTGCGCATACGAACGATTACATATACGACGGTTGTTAGTACGACCTGTTGCATACGACCGTCGAACCGTGTGTACAAGGCTTTAGGCTACTTTCACACTGCATGGGTAGCCGCGGTCGCGGTAAAACCCCGCTAGTTTTAGCAGAGTTTTACCAGCGATATGACTCCGCTATGCGGGCGGTAGCGCCACACCTTTAACCCCCCACAACGGGTTAAAAGTGCTGGCGCTCAGCGCTACTAAGGCGGTGTGCAGCCGCTTCAGAAGCGCTTGCCATTCATTTCAATGGCAGGGGCGGTAGAGGAGCGGTATATTACCGCTCCCCTCACCGCCCCAAAGATGCTGCTTGCAGGACTTTTTGTAACATCCTTCTAGTGCACCGCCCCAGTGTGAAAGCACTCAGGGCTTTCACATTGGGGTGGATTGGGGGGGGACTTTTGAGGCGCTTTACAGATGCTATTTTTAGCTAAATAGCGTCTGTAAAACGCTTCAGTGTGAAAGTAGCCTAAGGGTCTGTTCATACAATGTGCATTGAGCTACATTGTTCAACATGAACCCAAACCTACAGTATTTGTTTAAAGGGTAACTCCACTTTCGTGGGGAAGAAAAAACAAAAAACGCAAATAAAGAAAAAATATAGCGTGTACAATTGCGATACAAGTCATATTATAATTGAATGTTATTAAAAATGACCCTTCCTTTTCAATCTGCAGCCAGTGTCATTTTCTATAAATGCCATGCAATATGGCTACCTGGAGTTGTTCTGTGCACAGAATGTGTACTGACCGCTCCCCAAAAACATAATTTCCTGCTTGTGTGATTGGCCCACCAGTTTTCCCAGAAGTCTGCACTAAGATATAAATCAGATTTCAGGCATCCCCTGCGATGAAAATGTCAATTGTGGTGAGATATTTTCAATAGGAACACGTCTAAAGGGATGCAGGTCCAGCAGATTTCCTCAATAGTGCTCTGCAGCTGACAGATAATTATGAAACCACTCCCATTAGACCCACTTTGCAGAGAGGCACAGAGGAACAAACAGGCATTTCTTCAGAATAACAAAAGGTAGGAATCTGGTACAAAGTTTATTATAATCCTAGCAATGTACATAGATCACCCAGAGGGGAATGTTTTTTTTCTCAACAAAAGTGGAGTTACGCTTTAAAGGAAAATGGTGGAAAAAAAAAAGCTCTTTGGTATAACCAATTTATTTTGTCCCCTGAAGACGCGTTCTATCATGGAACACGTTGGGCGTCTATTCGTAACATCATGTTTTTGGTCAATTTATAGACCTTTGATGAACTTCAATATGAATTGCTTTACATACAACCTTTATATTTATATATTTGGCACATGAGCACTTTATTTTTTGATATCACATGGAGTTGATTTTTTTTTTAACTTAATTTACTTAATTGAGCACTTTCGAATATTGTGTTGATACATTTAAAGAGATAGCACACACATTACTGGTTAGAAGTTGGACATATTTGGTATTCAGGTATATAGGCTGCAGCAGTCTCCATTTTTTGATTTTGTACGCAGGTGGTTTTCTCTATTTTGCTCTGGTTTTTATATACATTCCTAATGATCTGCATAAATGAGGGTGGGTGCGTCCATTGCTTAAATACATTGTACTAGAATGTGCACCTTTTTCTCATTACAGAAAGTTGCACGGTATGCGTTTGCCTTACCAGAGATGAATGTACTGGGTGGTAGAGTTGTATGAATCTCAAAACTGAAACAAGAGAAATCCAAAGCCATTGCCAAGTAAAATCGCTCCCAAATTTGTATTTCATATGTGTATTTCATGGTTTCTCTGGACTTCAGAATTATTATTATTATTATACAGGATTTATATAGCGCCAACAGTTTGCGCAACACTTCACAATAAAGAAGGGACACCATACAATTACAATACAGAAGGAATAGGAGGGAATTAAACCTTATAAGTCAGCGTCAATCGGCCTACAATACAAATTAAAAATTTCCTTCAAATAAATATTGGAAAAGTACCAATAAATAATAATATGAGGACTATTGATTTACGACGTTACCATTTAGACCAGATCTGTTTTATATGACTCGTATTCTTGATGTGGAAAAATACAAAATTACCATTTCCAGTTATGCAGAGTTGCCAAATAATTTCCCTGAAGGGATTTGTAAATTAAGTCCTTAATAGTTTGCGGTTCTAATTTTGATGGTAGCTTTTCATATTTTAGTTTGCAGATTCTTTGTAAAGTGGCTACTTTTAATTTTTAAATCAAATACAATTTATTGAATTTTATATGGTTACAAAAATGGAACCAACATTTTCACCCCAAGAAAATAAACCCCTACTCCTCCTTTACAAATACCCCAACAGTGGAAAATTCCCCCACCCCTCTTTTAAAAATACCTCAAGAGTGGGAAATCCCCCACCCCTCTTTTAAAGATACCCCAAGAGTGGGAAATCCCCCACCCGTCCTTTACAAATACCCCAACAGTGGGAAATCCCCCACCCCTCTTTTAAAAATACCCCAAGAGTGGGAAATCCCCCACCCCTCTTTTAAAAATACCCCAAGAGTGGGAAATCCCCCACCCCTCCTTTACAAATACCCCAACAGTGGAAAATTCGCCCACCCCTCTTTTAAAAATACCCCAAGAGTGGGAAATCTCCCACCCCTCTTTTAAAAATACCCCAAGAGTGGGAAATCTCCCACCCCTCTTTTAAAAATACCCCAAGAGTGGGAAATCCCCCACCTGAGAACCCCATAAAAATTTTCTCCCCACCCGCTTAAAAGGTGACAACCCCATAAACATTTCCTCCCCACCCCCTAAAGGGTGAGAACCCCATAAAAATTTTCTCCCCACCCCCTAAAGGGTGAGAACCCCATAAAAATTTTCTCC
>BLSH010180395.1:588995-610219 GCA_018402905.1 Glandirana rugosa
CACCCCCCCCCCCCCCCCCAGCAAGGATTAGTCCTGTTTACCATTATCATTGTACATGGAAGTGAAAAAAAAACCCATATTTTGGGCTGTCCCCATAAAAAAGGAATTGAGGAGCAATCTTCCAATGGGGACACTAGTTCTGGCAACCTGGGGGACCCCAAGGAATTCCCTTAATTTGCAGGGATTTCCTCTCACTTCCTGTTTACCTATGGGAAAGGAAGTGAAGGAAAATCTCTGCAATGGTGCACAGATGTAGAAAAAAAAATCTGACGGTTATAACCCTCCTTAACACTACTACTTTAAAGTTTTAATTTGTATTTAGTGCTGAAACTCCAAACTGAGAACTACTGGGTTCCCAGCACCACGCGTGTTTGAAGCACAGCAGAAGATGAAAGTACTAGCTGTGCAGGTCTTGACCTAATACAATGTGGCAAATGGCGGTTTACCAGTAAAGATCGGTTCAAGTGCCTGCATTTTCATACATAATTTTGCAGGTTTGTGATGCACGTTTTTGTGCACTGCCATTGAAGCCTATATGACCAAAAGCATGTGTTGATGACCTGTAGTATTTTTCCTATGATAGATGGGCAGGACAGTGCACAGCTGTGAAGGAGTCCAACGGCAATTAATTAAGATGCGTCGGGCAATGTGCATTAAATTGCACAGAGCTTTAATCCAGGAGGAATAGATCTTAAAAGATCATCCCTTTGTCAAGTATAGCACCAAGGTTGGGTGCAGTTGTCCACTGTAGCTAGCCTGTCCTCAAAACAATCATGGCGTAGCAGCTATTATGGTTTCAAAAACAATAGACATTTGACGTATTAGGGAAGAAAACCAACCTGAACTAAGCTGGAGGACCAACTTCAGTTCAGGGACACAGCATATAAAATGTACTATAGCCTACAAATAATTATCTCAGAAGCAAGTACCTACAAGTAGAGCCAAAACATTGGCAATGACGATATCAGCTCCTTAAGAACCTGTTGCCTTAGAAACCAAGCAGATGCAATGGGGGATGTTACCAAAGCTCTCCAGCCTAGAAAATAGTAAGTCCAGAGAAGATGGTGTTTATCTCAGCAGGTCTTGTGGCTCGAAACAAAGACACAACTCAAAAGGCACCAAGCAATTCCAGCCCTAATCCTCCTCATTAGTTATGCAAAACCACCACACCAGGTTGAACTAGAACTGACCAGGAATGTTTAACAAAAGTCCGTGAGGAAGACCGCGTAACACAAAGATGCAAAGAGGTGGAAATTCTGGCTTGTTTTTAATCCAATTAGCACATCAAGTATAAAAGGAATGGCATTTTCCTCAGCAGCAGTCCAGGAAATACCGTCACTTACAGAATCTGAAACAAACATTACAAAAAACCCTACGGCAAACAAAAACCGTGTTACAATTTGGCCCAAACAATTAAAATTGTTACAGATTCTGATCATTGCAATGAAGATCTGCTATAGCTTATCTTTGCAGTGTGTTTTTAATGCTTTTTATATATACATTTTCATTCATCGCTATGTAGCGTTTTGCTAGAGATATTAAACAAGAAGGACCTTTTTCTAATGCACCAGAATGCAGGGGTGTAAAACAGTCTTAGTAGTCCTTGAAAGCAGAGTTCCACCCAAAAGTGGAACTTCCGCTTTAAGGGAAGGTGACCCCGACATGCCACAATTGGCATGTCATTTTTTTTGGGGGGGGGGGGACCCTGTTTTCAAAGGGTCCCAGGTCCACTTCCTCTCCTAGAGCCGTGGCTCTAGGAGAGGAAGTTCACCTTCCCCCCTCCCTCTCAGCAATCTCCTGGGACACTTCACAGGTCCCAAAAGATACACCGGCCATTTCACAATTCGTATGCGCAGTGAGCGCCCGGCTTTGAAGCCAAAGCCGGGTGCCCACCCTTGTGATGCCGGCGCCGCCGAGGGAAGGGGGAATACCTACCTATAATTTAATAGTTTATAACTATTATTATAGTGTTTATCTTTATTATATAATTTAAAAAAACTATAATAATGGTTAATAAAAATAATAAACTTAATAAAATTATAATAGAAATTAGCCAAATGTTTTTTTATTCTTTAGGATTTTTGGATATTCATTTTTCAAAATTTTCGTTCTTATTTTCGTATCTTCGAATTTTGGATTTCCGTTCTTTTCAAAAATTAATTTTTGGAAAAATTAGTGAAGCGGTTTTTCGTTATTCTGATGTTTCTGAATTAAGCAATATTCCGAACTTTGACAAAAAATGAATTCGGAACAAAACAAATTGCACATGTCTAGTGCTGAATGGCAGAAAATGGCTTGGTCACAAAGAGGGTAAAACCTTCCGAAGCTCAAGTGGTTAAAGGGTTCACCTTTCCCAAAAAGCTGCCAATGCAGGTAAAGTGTGCCAATAAAATAAAAACCAACTGTTTGGCTTTCATTAAAGTTGAATGCCCCTGCAGTGGTGCGGGCATTTATGTACCTCTCAAAGCCAGGCTGGTAAACTGAGATAGCACCCCCCCCCCCCATTCCTGCCTTATTACTAGGACGTTGCTAAGATGATCCCTGTCATTACTGTGTTATAGGAATGAGCTCTCCCCGATTCAAATCCTGGGCATGGGCACACCATCCTTCCTGTCGTAGTAGTTCTGAGATAAATGGGAGAGAGTTTTTAGAGTGTTCTAGTAACCGTGAAGATGAGCAGCAATGGCAGGGGTCATACTAGCAATGTGCTAACAAGGCAGGAAGAGGGGCCACCATCTCAGCATTATTCAGCCAAGCTTTTGGAGGTACCTAAATTGCCTACACCTAGAGTAGGGGCATTATTCAAATTTAATCTAAGCTACACAATTCGTTTTACACATACATAAAATTCTTTGGAAAGGTCAACTATCCCTTTAAAATAGGATGTCGATTGCTATGGGCAAAAAAATGTATTTCCTTGCCAGTCCTTGTACAAATGGAGGAGAAATATGAGGTCTATAACTGTCTCATTATTTAACCTATTTAGACAACTGATGTGATCACAACAATAATAATAATAATAATAATAATAATAATAATAATACTACCCACATGGTGCAAGGAACCACAGTCAGTCAAGTTGGAGAATTCCAAAAAGTTTTCTATTGCCACCTGTGAAGGTACCCTGCTCCTTGCTGGCCATGAGATTGTCCTCATGGATGGAAAATGGATCTTGTTCCTTTGAGGCTCCTGAATACACTCACAGTCACACCCAATTTTAACAACAAATGACCTGCTAGTACATGTGGGGATAATGGAAAGAAATTTACATAAACCTCAGGCAAAACAAGTATATTCATTCAAACAGTGTTCCAGTTAGAATGCGAATTACAAAAGAACTATTCTGTACTATATATACTCTCCGTTCACTGCCAGGCACTGTCAATAATTTAAAACAATATATGGAAGAAAGTGTGTTCTTACTATATTTTAAGAAGCTAAGTTTAATATAAAGGTTGATTTTCTAAGGTAGAGGGTGTTCCTTTTCCAAATAAAGATAAGATAAATGTTTCTTGTTAAAAAAAAAGAAAAAAATATATATAAAACGATAAACCTGTGTTCACTTTCAGGCCGGTTCCCGCACCGCATCAGAATCGCAGCCAGTTCACTCTGTGCTCTGTGAACCGCTACGGGTGTCAATATAAGGTTAATGACACCCCCAAATTGGTTCGCAGAAAGCAGTGCAAACTGTGGAATCGGATCGCATGATTCCAGTACAGACAAAAATAAATAAATAAAAGGGTCCTGCATGTTTTTGGTGCGGATCCAGTGTGAATTATGCCATGCATAAAGTATGGCTCAATTCACACCGCACTGAATTCACATGTCATTTGTACAGAAACCCGGTGCGATTACTGTAAAAATGACATGCGATGCGGCAGTCCTCATCAGTGTGAACTCAGACTCAACAGTGTCAAAGGGAAAAAAAAAAAAAATTATTTTCAGCTCATGATTGATTATTTAAAGTGATCATACTTCCACCAAACTTAGGTATACATTAAAGCCTGGTACACACCATAAGTTTTTTTTTAGTTCAACCCAGCGGGCTGAACAAGAAAAAAAAAACCTGACAGATCACTGTACTAACACAAATCATGTCAGTACAGTGATCTCCTTGTCGTGCTATTATTTTCTGACGGGGACCCCCTTCAGAATACACCGGTCAGTGTTCTTGCTGACCCAACCGTTTTCGGGCAATTTTCAGGCCATGTGAACCCGGCATAAGGCTAGGTTCATATCTGAGTGGGTGCAGGAAGGAACGTAATTACACGCCTTACCTCACCTGCAGGCAAAAACATGCCACTTCTTAGGCACATGGGGTACCATTAATCCTATTAGCACCCCCATACACTTGAAACTGCAGCACAGTCTCCAGTACTGGGATATGCACTGCACTATGCGGTATCCCTGCGGCTGCGTTTTTGGATAAGGTGCCGAGACCTTCTCCCTGCATTTTCAAGAGATACAGAAGCACATTCAAATCCTAGGCAAATGCAGCCACCAGAAACTACAAAGATGAGACCCGGGGGAAACAGATTTTCAAAGATTCATACAAAAATGCTCAGTGCTTTTGATGACTTTATGAATGTCAAAATTTTTCTTGGATTAAACATCGATTCTGGCATGAATGTAACTTATTGGATGAAAACCACATACACTGTTAGAGAAAAAATTTCCATCCTGTTCTCCATTTATCTTCACTGAAGTCAAGCACAAACTTCGATTTCACCCCACTAATTAAAAAAAAAAAAATTCTTAAAAAACAAAAAAATTTCCATTTGAAAATCTAGTAGTGGATGCCCAGCGTAGCTCTCACTTTGCAAAGTGAATAGCCTTTACTCCTTATGTAAATCAACCCCATACATGTCAAGGTACAAGACAACAAACTCGTCTAAAGTAAATTCTTGAGAGGATTTTGGGGATGTTGCAATTAATCAAGCTGCCCTTTACATTTAAATCCAAGATAGACAAGGAAGGTTAAGAAGCCATTGTTAGATTACAATAAAAGCAGCAACTAAAGGTGGCTATAGAGGGACAAAATTCACCCGCTTCCAGAGGGACCAGACTAAAATTTTGATCAAGGTGTTGCCACTGCAGTTCAATCTACCGATTGACTTCTATTGAATTACCCTGTCGGGTAAAGGCAGCTCAATCAGTGGCTGCAGCACTATCTGTGTATTCTGACGGCGGGGTAGTCTCCCCACTGTCAGAATAAAATAGCTCAGCGGGGCGGTTTCCCCTATCCACCTTGAATGTGTACATGGGGGAATTGGTTCAGTTTTTTTCCTTCAGCCCATGGACTGAAAAAGAGAAAAAAAAACAAAAACTAAAACCAGCTTAAAGCGGAACTCCACCCAAAATGGGAAGCTCCACTTATCTGGCTCCTCCCCGCTTCCGCTGCCACATTTGGCACCTTTTTTGAGGGGGGGGGTGGCAGCAGGTACCCAGACCTGACAGGTACTGAGGCAGCAAAGTCAGCCGGAAGTTCGGCCCCCCCTTCTCCTTCCGCTACAGCTGGCCCATTCATAGAGCACATTCACGCATGCACAGTAGAAAGCAGGCTTCACTGCCGGGTTCCCCTAGTGGAGATGACGGCAACCGACTGAAAAATTGGCTCGGGTGAAAATGCCGCTGGATCTCCCAATTTTAAAAAGGTCAGCACCTACTATACAGTTCAACTACCTTTTCCTGCAGATCCTTTGACAATTATTTTGCTTTCCCCATTACTCAGAATCCAGAAACATCAGTGCAGCACTGGATGAAAGATGCAAGGGTCTGTCAGGAGTCCAGAAACTCATTGACCTTTTAGACACACACACACACACCCCCTAATTACAAGCAAACAGATCACAGGTGAGGATGGTTACCTTTAATAGCCATTCAAACCCCTTTGTGTCAACTTGTGTGCATGTTATCAGGCCAAAATCACCAGGGTATGTAAACTTTTTAGGGTTGCACCAAAATTTCAGCACCAATTTCGACCGAAAAATGAGGTTTTTCGGCATGTTGCCAAATGAAAAAAAATTGCAGATAATCGTGCCTATAATCGCGCATGCAGAGTAGCGGTGCCCGCGCCGCCCGCCCATTGCAGTTTTCCATCCTGCTCAAGGTCCTGTCCTCCCCCTCCCTCCTCCGCCCCCCTCTCCTCCTCTCCTTGTAGGGCGGCAATCTCCCTGTGTCAGGGAGCTAAATTGCCCAAGCCACAGTAACAACGTCCTGCCTCCTGTAATAGACTGCACACTGATCAATCTTGTGGGCACATGCAGGCTGCATCTACAGGCACTGGTGAGGCTGCATCTGACAAGCACTGGTGAGGCTGATCTCTTGTATCATGTCTGCAGTCTGACCATCTCATGTACTAGGGTCTGCAGTAGTGGCAGCTGGTGAAGTTTTAGGATGGGGGGGTGCCAGGCCCCGCCTCTCCTTTTTGACCCCTCCTACTTCTCATAAGCCCCATCCCTTATAGAATCCACCCAGTCCGTCCCCTGTATTCCACATATTTTGTCAGGAGTACAGCATTACAGGACACAGTATACAGCTCAGCATCACAGGTGGGGTATATTGCAGCCAGTACACAGGTATTGTAGCCAGCACACAGTCGCTGCCAGCACACAGGTTGCAGAGCCCAGCAGTTAATACTTACCTCAGAGGGACTCGTCAGTCCGCCCTCTCTACCTCGGTCAGCGGGATCACACTGGCATGCGTGCGTGCAGTCCAAGCATCAGCACGTCTGCCAGTGCCACCCCCCGCCCCACTCCTGACCAGTCACTGAGCCAAACAGTGTATAGATATGCGCCTGGCTGGCGCACATACACTTTAATGGCTGACCAATAAGCTTTGTGAATTGCTGTCAGCTGACAGCAAATCTCCCAAAAAAAAGCCGGTCAGCCATATATATATATATTTTTTTTTAGAAGGATCAGTGAGGGGAAGGCAGCGCACTAGCGCCCTCTAAGGAGGAGCTGCCGCTGGTCTACAGTCTCTGACCTTTTCTTGTATCACGCCTGCTAGAGGTGCAGAATACTATTAGCAGAGTGTAATAGATTGTAAGACATGATACAAGAGATGGTTAGAGACTGTATTTCTCTGGAGCTTTTCTTGCACTAAAAAGTGCCAATAAATTCATATCGATTTAAATTGTAGATAATAATTAAAAAGTCAAATATAATACAATTATATATAAAAATATAAATATTCTTTAAAGACTGTCATTTTCGGTATCGGTTTCAATTTTCGGTCTAGTGCATCCTTCATTTTCGGTTTTGGCACCAAAATGTCCATTCGGTGCACAACTAAAAATTTTGATCAGGGTCATTTGGGTAGTTTCTGTTGTCATTATGATTTAAAAAAAGTAAACACAGTTGACTGATAATGAATGGCTTCAGCCAAACACTAACCATGGGTGACAGAAAAGTTTTTGTGTTATCATTCATATTCTCTGAAAAATGGCCAAGAAATCAAATTCTGCCAGGGTATGTAAACTTAGGAGCACAACTGTACATACACATATATACATCACAAAAGTGAGTACACCCCTCACATTTTTGTAAATATTTTATTCTATCTTTTCATGTGACAACACTGAAGAAATGACACTTTGCTACAATGTAAAGTAGTGAGTGTACAGCTTGTATAAAAGTGTAAATTTGCTGTCCCCTCAAAATAACTCAACACACAGCCATTAATATCTAAACTGCTAGCAACAAAAGTGAGTACACCCCTAAGTGAAAATGTCCAAATTGGGCACAATTAGCCATTTTCCCTCACCGGTGTCATGTGACTCGGTAGTGTTACAAGGTCTCAGGTGTGAATGCGGACCAGGTGTGTTAAATTTGGTGTAACCACTCTCACTCTCTCATACTGGTCAATGAAAGTTCAACACGGCACCTCATGGCAAAAGAACTCTGAGGATCTGAAAAAAAGAATTGTTACTCTACATGAAGATGGCCTAAGGCTAGGCTATAAGAAGATTGACAAGGCCCTGAAACTTAGCTGCAACGCGGTGGCCAAGACCTTACACTGGTTTAACAGGACAGGTTCCACTCAGAACAGGCCACACCATGGTCGACCAAAGAAGTTAAATGCACATGCTCAGCGTCATATCCAGAGGTTGTCTTTGGGAAATAGACGTATGAGTGCTGCCAGCATTGCTGCAGAGGTTGAAGGGGTTAGTCTGTCAGTGCTCAGATCATACGCCACACACTGCATCAAATTGGTCTGCATGGCTGAAGCAGAGCATGATCCCCTCCCTTCGGAGACTGGGCCGCAGAGCAGTATTCCAATATAACAAACCCAATCACACCTCCAAGACAACCACTGCCTTGCTAAAGAAGCTGAGGGTAAAGGTGATGGACTGGCCAAGAATTTCTCCAGACCTAAACCCTATTGAGCATCTGTGGGGCATCCTCAAATGGAAGGTGGAGGAGCACAAGGTCTCTAACATCCACCAGCTCTGTGATGTCATCATGGAGGAGTGGAAGAGGACTCCAGTGGCAACCTGTGAAGCTCTGGTGAACTCCATGCCCAAGAGGGTTAAGGCAGTGCTGGAAAATAATGGCGGCCACACAAAATATTGACATTTTGAGCCCAATTTGGACATTTTCACTTAGGGGTGTACTCATTTTTGTTGCTAGCAGTTTAGAAATTAATGGCTGTGTGTTGAGTTATTCTGAGGGGACAGCAAATTTACACCGTTATACGAGCTGTACACTCACTACTTTCCATTGTAGCAAAGTGTCATTTCTTCAGTGTTGTCACATTAAATATTTACAAAAATGTGAGAGGTGTACTTACCTTTGTGAGATACTGTATGTGCGCACACACACACACACGTGTGTTCCACCTTGCATTTCTATCTTAAAACTGATTGGGTTTTTTTTACACAGTATGGGTTCACATACACTTTATTGATGTAAATATACATGTAAAATAGATCAGTGTTCGGTATATAATGCTACATTGTGTTTGACCTTAAAAATATAAAAGCTTTGTTTCTGTGTGTGGTTTGTAACAAGCTGTGCACATGAGGACAAGTCATACTTGCTCAATACAAATACAGGATCTGCTTCTTGATTTGTTGTGTTACATAGAAGTTGTGCTTTACTGCTACTACTTACAATGCAAGTCTATTAGTCAGCCACCTCACTTAAAACAATGCACTTCCTTAGTAGCCAATGATTTATCGCAACAGTTGTGGAAAAGCTACCTTTAGGCTCCATGCACACTAGCGTTTTTTTTAAGCTCCTAAAATCTGTTATTAGCATTTTTCTGCTGCTAGACGTTAAATAAATAGTGTTATGCCATGTGTTCATTCACACTACTTTAGGCTATTATCATTTTTTGAGCTTCAGCGTCTAGCAGCAGAACAAAAATGTTTTTGTAGAGTTTCATGTAGCGTTTTTCCAGCAGAAACGCTGCCAAGCGCTACTAATAGCGTTTGAGCTTTCTTCCCACTAACTTCAAAAATGCCAATAAAATGCTAATGCTCCTAATTGCTCTTAAATACGGTCCTAAAAAGCTGCTACAAAAAGCTATTACCGGCATTTCCAACAAGTGATTTTTCCAGTTTTTCTTTAGCTTAAAGTGGTAGTAAACCCACCACTACTGTTTTTACCTACAGGTAAGCCTATAATAAGGCTTACCTGTAGGTAAAAAAAAAATCTCCTAAACCATATTCGCCCTGCATGCAGCCGCTGACATTAGCGGCGCATGCGCTCTTATGATCCGGCCGAGGCGTCCGGCAACTCAGAGCTGGCTGTCGGAAAGAAGAGCATGCGCGGGAGTGACGTCACGCAGCTACGGCCACTCACAGCGCCGGAGCAGCGTACCCGGAAGAAAGAAGAGGACCAACATGTCAGCGTCCTTAGCGCTGACCGACTCGGGCATCGGGGGCCTCGTTCTAAGGTAAGTATTTCATAATATGTTAGTATGCAATGCATACTAACATATTATGCTATTGTCTTGCAGGTTTTTTTTTTTTGTTTTTTTTTAAGGAGGCGGGTTTACCACCGCTTTTAGGCTCAATGCACACTAGCATTTTTATTAAAGGCACTATATAAATTTTTTTTTTAATTATTTTTACTATATTATTATACAGGGAGAGTGAATGAAGAGGGAGTTAAATAAACAGCATTCCTTCTTGGTGTTAGTCTACAAATCTCTCAAGTGAATACAGTAATGGTACAACAGAATTAGAGAATCAGCATAGCGGACAAAAAAAAAAAAAAGAAAAAAGGAAGAAGTCCAGGTAAATAAGACAGTAACTCAAAGTATGTGCTTGTTTCCCTTTAAAAGGTGATCTACTGACATATCTGGTATTTCTAGTAGATACTACTAAAAGTCAGGTACAAAGGGTTGTATTCAGTAAATCAAAGTTTTTGGCCGCTCCTGCAGTCCGGGAACTTTTTATGTTGACCTAGCAATTCGCTGCTTGAAAGGCCTGGCATACAGACACCAGCCAGTTTTAATAACTTGTGCAAGCTAGAAAACTACGAGTGAATAAAAAGATGTTCTAGACCAGTCTTTCATCCAAGGTTCCGTGGAACTCTAGGGTTCCTCCATAAGTTGTTGGGGTTCCTTTCACAATGAGCAATGTCTACCTATCCAATAAGTAATCACCAACACCAATGATATTTTCAGCTATACGTAAGGGCGCACTCTTCCCACTAATCGTCATGCTAATGTACCATGAGCTGTAAATGGTCATTATTAGCAGTTGTTCCTTAAAACTGGAAAGTCATTTCAAGGGTTCCTCCAAAAGGAAAAAAGGTTGAGAAAGGCTGTTCTAGATAATTATATCAATATATAGGCTCTAAACAGAAAAATACAGTAAGAACAATTTCACGCAAAACAGATTACAAGGCCATTATGGTCAGCCATAGACGGTTCGAATCTCGGCCGGTTCAGCATCAATTTGGGTACAAACAGCCTGCTGGATTTACTTGCAATAATCGGTAACGGCTGCTGGCAAAGACTTAGCAGGAGGGATTCCCCTGTCAACACAGTCTGTGTGGATGGGGGAAACGTGCAATTTTTTTTTCCTGCAATCACTGTCTATGACCTGCCAGTAGTGGATGTTTATGGATTACCTACCTACCGTCCATGTATTGTTTATACCTATAGTAAGCCTATAATAAGGCTTACCTATAGGTACTGTAAACGTCTCCTAAACGTGTGGCGTTTAGGAGGATATTTACTGTATATGCAGCCGATTACGGCAGGATTGGCCACCCGTGCCGTTTCTCATTTGCGGGAGTGACGTCACGCAGTTTGATTCCGCAGCCCTACAAGGAAGACTGGAGAAGATGGATGCGGCCTCCAGCGGTGATGAGGGCTTTGTTTGCAGGCAAGTTTAACATAATGTGCTAGTGTGTGATGCATACTAGCACATTTTGCCTTTACTTTTGCAGGTCAGAAAAAAAAAAGCCTTACAGCCTTTACAATACAGGCCTGGAATCATCCAAGTAAGGCAGGCCATACATTAATCTTTTTTTTTTTTGCTTTTACTCAACCAGTGGCTTGAATGAAAAAAATAAAATAAAAAACCCAATTCCCCGATCCACACTCAATGTGGATGGTATTGTATTCTGATAGCGGGGAGCCTTTCCTGCTGTCAGAACACACTTAATCGGTGTTGCTGGTGGCACTGATTGTTTGGGAAAAACTCAACAGGCTGGTTGTACACAAGTCGATTGATAGATCAACACATGTACAACCAGCCTGCGCATACAAGAATCGAAATTCAGCATCTCCCTACTGAACCAGCGAAAAGGTCGATCCATGCATGACCACTTATGAACTCTGCAGCCTTGCTGGCCCTTGACCATGTACATCAACCCCAAATGACACAGTGAAATGACATTTAACTGTTAACTTGTACTATTCTAGATAAAATAAATAAGGGAGAATAATTTAAATGTACACAACAGGGTACTGTACTTTCTGGAAATACAAAAGAAGGCTGAACCTTTGACCTTTCATAGCCCAACCCCCCCCCAACAGATCACAACTTAATCTATAATTCCCAAAGGCAAACAGACTGTCACCTATTTCACAGACATGTAATGCGATCAGCCAAGACAGACAGCTGCTGCTCCTAAAAAGGACCAATAGAGTTTAGGTTCTAGGATGGTTGCCTCTGCTCTGGGCTGCTGAAGCAACCAGAAATGTCCCTTTGTTCCATGCACTGAAAGCTTTAGGCCTCATGCACACGGGACGTTAAAAGAACCTCCTAAAAAAGGCAGTAACTTTGCAGCGAGCTTTTTAGCTTTTATCAGCATTTTTGAGTTGTAGCTTTTTTTTTTTTTTTTTCCATGGACCAAAAACATTAGTGAGCCATGATTTTGCGCACTTAACCACTTGCCGACCGCAGTCTGACGGGGACGCGCTCGCCTGCTCACTGTGTCCTGGGGGGGGGCAGGGAGCGAGTAGGACGGACTCGATCGCCGCCGGCTACCCGTGATGGCAGTGAGAGAACGGAGGTCCGTGTAAGTAAACACGGATCTCTGTTCTCATAGAGGGGGAAGGACAGTGATCACAAGCTTCCTGTATATGGAAGCTGTGATCATCCCCTTTCCCCAGCCAGGGCAGCCCACACACAGTTAGAACACGCCCAGGGAACACAGTTAACCCTCACAGCACCCCCTGCAGGTTAGCCCCTTCACTGCCAATGGCATTTACACAGTAATCAGTGCATTTTTACAGCACTGATTGCTGTATAAATGCCAATGGTCCCAAAAAAGTGTCAAAATGGTCCGACATGTCCGCTGCAATATCGCAGTACCACTAAAAATCACAGATAGCCGCCATTACTAGTAAAAAAATAAATAAAAACCCCCAGAAATTAATTCTCATTGTCTGTAAACTCGGCAACTTTTGCGCAAACCAATCAATAAACGCCGATTGCGATTTTTTTTTTTACCAAAAATATGGAGGAAGAATCTAAATCGGGCAAAACCGATGGAAAAAAATGTTTTTTTATATTTTTTTTTTTTGGATTTGTATTTTAGCAAAAAGTAAGAAATTTGTGTTTTTTTGAAAAATTGTCGCTCTTTCGTTTATAGCGGCGATCAGAAATGACGCAGAGGTGATCAAATGCCACCAAAAGAAAGCTCTATTTGTGGGGAAAAAAGGACGCACATTTCGTTTGGGTACAACGTTGTACGACCGCGCAATTGTCAGTTTATGTGACGCAGTGCCGAATTCGCAAAAAGTGCTCTGGTCCTAAAATGGGAAATCCTTCTGGGGATGAAGTGGTTAAGCAGTAGCATTCTCCCCCCCCCCCCCCCCCAATGGATTTAAAATGTCCAAAAACGTCGGGGAGGTACAGCTGAAAAACATCTCTCAGAACCCTCTGGTCTAGGTTTTTTTTACAGCTCACAACCGCCCAGCTAAAACAGTTGATAACAGCCTGTGTGTGCACGAACACATAGGATAACATAATGGAGGGTTTATGGACTGTAGAAAAAAAACGTCTGCAGCTAAACAGCTGCTGTAAAACAGTCAAAAAACGTCCTGTGTGCATGAGGCCTTAAATTTGTAATTTCTGATGACTGCAACCACACATACTGTTTATGCCTCATGCACACAGGACAAAACATCCTAAAAAAGTCAGTAGCTTTTAGTGACTTTTTTCAGCTTTTTTGAGTGTTTCTGCAGCAGCGTTTTTACACGTTTTAGCACTGGCGTTTGAGCGTTTTTTTTCCCTCAATTGATCAAAAACATCCAAAAACACTGGTGACCGCTGTACGACTATAAGCAGCGATAGCGTGGCTTTGTGGTCACTTTAGTGCACAGCTGCTAGGAGGTGAACATGCACCGCCGGCAGCGCACGCTCATGCCCGCCGTATGATCCCTGAACAGGGCCGAGGGTCAGGCGGACTCGATGTCCGCCGGTGACTCGCGATGAGCTGTGTCCGAGCCAGAGTGGCGAACCGCCGTGTTTACATGAGCGGTTCCCTGCTCTGAAAGGCGGCATGTCAGAGATCTACTGATCCTTGTCACTGGGATCAGTTAGATCTCTGGTGCCCCTGCCAGCCCAGCTCCCATACGGTTAGAACACACACAGGGAACACAGTTAACCCCTAGAGCACCCCCCCTAGGTTAACCCCTTCACTGCCAATGACATTTATGCAGTAATCAGTGTGTATTTAAATTTCTGATCGCTGTATAAAAGTCATTGGTCTCAAAAAAGTGTCAAAAATGTCTGACATGTCCACAGTCCCGATAAAAAAAAAAAAAAAGTGAAAACCGCCAGAAATTAATTCTCGTGGATGGTAAACGAGATAACTTTTGCGCAAGTCAATCAATAAACGCTGTTTGCGATTTTTTTTTTACCAAAAAAATGAGGAAGAATATATAATCAGTCAAAACCGATGAATTTGTTTTTTTATATTTTTTTTTTTTGGGATATGTATTTTAGCAAAAAGAAAATATTGTTTTTTTTTTCAAAATTGTTGCTCTTTTTTTGTTTATAGCGGTGATCAGAAATGACGTAGAGGGGATCAAATACCACCAAAAGAAAGCTCTATTTGTGGGAGAAAAAGGATGCAAATTTTGTTTGGGTACAACGTTGTACGACTGTGCAATTGTCAGTTAAAGCGACGCAGTGCCGAATCGCAAAAAGTGCTCTGGTCCTAAAGTGGGAAATCCTTCCGGTCCTTAAGTGGTTAAGGAACAAAAAAAAAATACTATCTCACCATGTAGCTTATTTGTAACTATTGTGCATATTTACTATAGCAGTATCTTCAGAACATCTCCCACATGCAAGTCAGATGTGTAGAGCTACAGTAGAGCTGCAATTAACCAGGCAAATGTTTAAAATGCAAGTTATGGCCATACACATAGCAGTGGAATCATACAACTGATCGTTCAATGTGACCAATCAAATGGAACAATAATCACAAACCAAAAGCTGTAGTAGAATTTTCTTGATTGCTTTTTTTAAAAATCGATCCTTTTGATTATCAATATCTTCATTTGATCACAAAGAGGAGAATGCTGTGTTCTCTGTATTGTTCATGAACTGAATCTATGATGAATTGACTTTTTGCAACTGCTCGTATCTATACTGATCACAAACCTTCTGTGTATGGCCACCATATACCTCCCAACTTTCTGAAATGATTAAGGCCCCTTTCACACGGACCTTCTGATCGGGTCTGCCTGTTCGTTTTTCAGGCAAACCCAATCGCAACCTCCATTCTTCTCTACGGAGCGGCAGGTGTAAACGGACACGTGTACGTTTACACCCACCTACATCCAATCCAATCTGCCAAAAACAGACGGATGGGGATACGTTCGCCATCCGTCTGGTGGATGGCAATCCATTTGCTTTTTTTCGTTCGGCCCGCTGGTACAATCCATCTATGGTCAGCATTAGAATTAAACAACAGGTGAGATATCAGCTACTCAGAAGTGCATTGTTGTTTTCTTTTTAATACAGCATACAAATTGATCAAAAACACCTGACTGGTTTCTACTGGTTCTAAATACAATATAAACCGATCAATAGGACTGTCCTAAATGCCATCAGGCAAGCCATCAACTTGTGAGCACTTTGTCTTCAAGGCACATGCGACACGTAAGAAAGAATTAAACACATGAACAATATGGAGCTCAATTCTCTACGGATAAATGCCTTCCAATTAAAAACAACTCCTGTTCCAAACTTTTCTAAAATGATTCCGCAGGAGAAGTCTGAGAAGGTCATTCTGCTCCAACTATTTTTAGAATTACATTATGCTTTTATACAAGGTCTGAAAAATACATTGCATAAAGTACTGAATGCTAAAAACACATCAAATAAATCGCCTCTGGACAGCCCCCAAACAGACAGCTCAGCTTAATTCTGGCCAAAGGTACAAAGATTTTTAAGCTGATATAGCATTTCTATGCTCAACGTTTGCAAGGATAAATAGATTGGTCCAAGTATCTTTTTTTTAAGTAACGTGTATGTAAAAAAAATATATATATATACACACACACACACGTACACACACAGTCACTGACAAAGGTCTTGTCGCTTTTCTATTTTGTAGAAACAACCTGACTTTTAATTAATCAATTGGTGTTAGAAATAGCTCATATGAAAAGCTAAAACCCTCCCAAATGATGTTTAATGCACTGAAATAAATTTGTTTCACTGAAAAAAGATTTATCATTTAATCAAGACAGAAAGGTCAAATTTTGGCAAGACAAAAGTTTTGTCGCCTATACAGAAATTGAACAAATTTACTGCAAATACAAAAATATGTCAGCAAATTAAGTAGTGGTGCTGTGAGATCCCAATTGAATATCTTGTATGACTTCCATGAGCTTGAAGGACTGCATCCATGCGGTTTGGCAAGGATTCATACAATTTATTGATGAAGTCATCAGGAATAGCAAAGAAGGCAGTCTTGCATGCCTCCCAGAGTTCATCAATATTCTTTGGTTTCGTCTTCCATGCTTCCTCTTTCATCCTACCCCACATATGCTCAATGATGTTCATGTCTGGTGACTGGGCTGGCCAATCCTGGAACATCTTGATCTTCTTCGCCTTGAGGAACTTTGATGTGGACATGGAAGTATGCGATGGAGCACCATCCTGCTGCAGAATTTGGCCTCTTTTATGGTTGGGAATATAAGAGGTAGCTAAGATTTCTTGGTATTGTAGACTATTGATGTTGCCTTCCACCCTGCAGATCTCTCGCACACCCCCATACTGGATGTAACCCCAGACCATGATTTTTCCGCCACCAAACTTCACTTTTTTCTGGGTGATCTTGGATCCATGCGGGCTCCAGTAGGTCTCCTGCAATATTTGCTGCGACTGTGGTGTAATTCAACAGAGGATTCATCTGAAAAATCCACCTTCTGCCACTTTTCCAGCGTCCATCCTTTTAGCAGGCTGTGGGCGTTGGCAAATGCCACACGGTTTTTCAATTGTCTTTTGTTTAGTGCTGGCTTCTGGGCACTGATTCAACCATGGAGGCCATTTCGAGACAGAATCCAACAAACTGTTCTAGTTGACACAGGGACTTCAGGTGACCAGGTCTCATGGAGCCCTGCTGCAGTGGAAAATGGGCTGGCCTAGGATTTTCGAGCCAACAAACGGTCCTCTCGAGCAGTTGTCTTGCGGGGTCTGCCTGACCTGGGCTTGTCAAAAACATCTCCAGTCTCTTCAAATCTTTTTTTATCCTCTGTACTTGACGCTGAGACACATTGAAGGTGTCTGCCACATCAGCAGTGGATCTGGTCTTCAGCCTCTTCATAATCAAAATTTTAGTCTCAGGGTGAATCTTAGGCATGTTTGCAGAGGTCTAGTTGCAGTTGATGTGAAGGTCTAGTGTACTGGGGTTCTTTTTATACACACCTGAGACCTAATTGATCCATTATTTGTCACAGGTGAAGCTCATATGACAAGGCGACAACACTTATGTCTTTGCAAAAATTGACTCAATGGGCTTTACCAAGCTGTGAATATTAGAATACTTTTTGACAGTTTCGTTTTGCACTGAAACATTATTACTAAAGCTGTTGGGATTAAAATGAGCCATTTCTTGTAAAAAAAATATTGATTAGAAATATATTTCAGAGGCACTTCAGGTCAATTTGTACACAAGCAACAAGACTTTTGTCAGGGACTGTGTGTGTGTATGTATATAAAACAAAAGTATTTACTGAGCAAATTTACTTCCAAATTGGGCTCCATGCACACTGTAGCTGATAAACGGCAGTTTTTTTTAACAGCCCAAAAGCGCCCCTTTATGTTATCCTATGTGTCCATGGACACATGGACGTTAATTGTAGTTTAACAGCAGTGGCGTTTTTGGGCTGTTAACTGAACACCCTGAATTGGCGTTCAAAAGTCGTTCTTCTGACCACATAAAAAACACTAGACGCCAATTACGCTCTAAAACGGCGATAAAGGCCCGTTTATCGGCGTCCGGTGTTTTTTGTAGTCAATGGAAGCTAATTAAAAAAAAAAAAAAAAAAAAAGCTCAAAAAACGCAGATGCCGATAAATGCCGCTTACAAAACGCTGCAAAAGCAGCGCCTCCTGCCCGACGCCCAGACAGCGTCCAGTGTGCATGGAGCCTTACTGAGTGATTTAACTCTTTACTGGAAAGTAATTCAACTCTGACATGCCGATTTCAAACAAAATTGCATAGTAGCACGTCATTCAAGTCGGTGATGGGGTTTTAATACTGTATACAGCCAGATGCAAATAGACTATAGGTTTTAAAAATGGCAAAAGCAGGAGTATCAGGACCATTAACATCTAGACGATTTTCTGCTTTAAGCTCTACAAAAAGCTCAACAAGGCAAAATACCATTCATTTCAACGGTTCCTGATTCCATCTGAGCGTTCTGTTGACTGTAGCAAAACACCTGTTGAAAAAAGTACATGATGCTCTTTTTTGGCAGACTTGAGGCAGATTGGGCCCCTTTAATGGGAACAGCAGAAAGCACATGACATGAGTGAAATTAACCACTTCAGCCCCGGAAGGATTTCACACTTTAGGACCAGAGCACTTTTTGCGATTCGGCACTGCGTTGTTTTAACTGACAATTGCGCGGTCATGGGATGTTGTACCCAAACCAAATTTGCATCCTTTTTTTCCCACAAATACAGCTTTCTTTTGGTGGTATTTGATCACCACTGCGTCATTTCTGATCGCCGCTAAATACAAAAGAAGAGCGACAATTTTGCAAAAAAACTAAAAATTTCTTACTTTTTGCTAATACAAATCAAAAAAAAAAAAATATATAAAAAAAACAATTTTTTTTCAACGGTTTTGGCCGATTTATATTCTTCCTCATATTTGTGATAAAAAAAAAAATTGCAAATCGGCATTTATTGATTGGTTTGCGCATAAGTTGCCGCATTTACGGATGATGAGAATTCATTTCTGGAGTTATTTATTTTTTATTTTTTACTAGTAATGGCGGTGATCTGCAATTTTTAGCGGTACTGCGATATTGCGGGGACATGTCGAACCATTTTGACACTTTTTTGGGACCACTGGCACTTATACAGCAATCAGTGCTATAAAAATGCACTGATTGCTGTGTAAATGCCATTGACAGTGAAGGAGTTAACCTGGGGGGGGCGCTCTAAGGGTTAACTGTGTTCCCTGGGCGTGTTCTAACTGTATTAGTGTTTGACTGGCAGGGGGAGGGGAGTGATCATGGCTTCCATATAGAGGAAGGCTGTGATCGCAGCCCTTCCCCTTCTCACAAAACGGAGATCCGTGTTTACATGCACGGATCTCCATTCTTTCACTGCGGGGGGGGGGGGGGGGACATCGCAGGTAGCCGGCGGAGATCGAGTCCACCCTACCCGCTCCCTGCCGCCCCCCCCGGACACAGTGAGTGGGCGAGCGCTCACAGTGCACGATCATGCAGCCGCCGTCATATCACGCCGATTTGCCTAACAGAGCCACCTTGTCGCAGTCAACCTGCTGTTGGCGGTCGGCAAGTGGTTAAAAACCAAACTGCTCTTAAAGCCTACTTCACACCTATGCATTTTTTTAGTGAGTTTTCAGTTTTGCAGAGAAAATTGAGTAGTGTCCGTGATACTTTTTAATTTGCACCAACATACAATTTTTCAGGACAAGTTTTCGGGGTGTGTCCCCTTCTTCAAGGTCCAAGCAGTACTTGAGCACTGCTTGGACCTTGAAGAAGGGGACACACCCCAAAAGCTTGTCTTGAAAAATTGTATGTTAGTGCAAATAAAAAACGTATTACAGACAGTACTCAATTTTCTCTGTCACAATTGCACTAATACAGCTACAATCACCTCAAGCAGTTTTGCAGAAACACACTACAGTCCATTTCACATGGATTCCTATGGGTCACGTTCACATCTGTGCATTTTATGGCAAGAGCCAGGGACTTTTTTCTGGTTTTTGGTTCCATAGACTTCAATGGATCAAAAACGTGCATTGAAAAATGCAAAATGCACCTGAAATATGCAAACTGCAACCTGCAGAGGTGTGAACCAGGCCTTAAGAATAAGTTCACCTTTTGTAACATGTTACACCCGTATTCAGGGTGTAACATGCTACTAACCATGGCAAACGGCCTGTAGTTCTCAAAAACCCCCGAAAAAACCAACAATCACTTATGCCTACCGATGCTTTTGAGGAGACTATCATATAGTACTAAGGCCCCTTTCACATGGGTGGACTGATCAGGTCAGCCTGTCAGGTTTTTTTTTAGGTGGACCCAATTGGACCATCTATTTCCCACTATGGAGTGGTGGGCGTCAACGTTGACACCTGCCAACATACAATACAATCTGCTAAAAACAGATGGATGGGGATCGGTTCCCCATATGTCTAGTGGACCAGATCGGTGTAAATGGACAGGCATCCAACTGCCCATAGAGGAGAACGGCCTGTGTCTGTTCCCTCTGCATTAGCGGACAGGTTCCCCGCTGAGCAGGAGTCCGCCACATATGAAAGGGTCCCAACTCTCTTACCTTGAATTTTATTGTCTCCGTTATTTTGTATGTACTCACACACATACACACACACACTATATATACACATATACACACACATACATACACATTTTTTTTTTTTTGTTTTAATTTATACATATTTATTTATACACAAGTAAAGCCTGAATTCCAGGAATCCCTAGATAATTATGTTTTTTTAAACAAGCTCTTTGGAAGAGCCCGTTAATATAAAATTACAAGCTGCTTTATGAAAAATTAACATATATGGATTATATATATATACACACACACACACACACACACCAACATATTATCAGAACAGAACATTAAAAAGATGGTATAAAGGAGCAAGACATTTTCCAGCACTTGTTTAAAACCTCCTCTCCTGTAATTCTGACATAACAGGTAATTTTGGTGCCTCTTTTTGCCTTACATGGACCAATAATCATTACATTAATGTCAGTTGTTGCACTTTGGGTGTAGGCATGAGCAAAATTATTGTACATACAGAGACTATTGTATTTTTATGGGATCCTTTAAAGAAACCCTAGCATCAGCAGTTTGAGTCACTGAGATTCATTAGGTGAAACCAGGCAAGTAAAAGTGGATTACTTAGAGTCACTGAGTTTGACGACTACGATCCCAAAGAAATTTCCTAGGGTATTTTTATGTTATCAGAGACATACATGTTATTAAAACGAGTACGGATGTGGGTTTCACGTTGTTGACTGTAATTACATTACTAATAACCAGGTACATTCCGTTTTTCTCCGTGG
>BLSH010180395.1:610229-620708 GCA_018402905.1 Glandirana rugosa
AAGGACACAGTATACAGCCCCCCCCCCCAGCATCACAGGACATAGTATACAGCTCAGCATCACAAGTGGGGTATATTGCAGCCGGTAACATAGTATGCAGCCAGTACACAGGTATTGCAACCAGTACACAGGTATTGCAGCCAGTATCACAGTATACAGACAGTACACAGGTATTGCAGCCAGTATCACAGTATGCAGCTAGTACACAGGTATTGCAGCCAGTATCACAGTATGCAGCTAGTGCACAGGTATTGCAGCCAGTATCACAGTATGCAGCTAGTGCACAGGTATTGCAGCCAGTATCACAGTATGCAGCTAGTGCACAGGTATTGCAGCCAGTATCACAGTATGCAGCTAGTGCACAGGTATTGCAGCCAGTATCACAGTATGCAGCTAGTACACAGGTATTGCAGCCAGAACACAGCACAGCAGTACACAGGTATTGCAGCCAGTACACATATTGAAGCCAGTATCACAGCACAGCAGTACGGTACTTCAGGGGAATCAACGGCTCTCTCTCACATGGCCGGCTGGAATAACAGGCGTACATGCAGCCCAAGCACCAGCAAGTCCACCAGTCCCGCCCCCTCGACCTGACCAGGTGGGGGCCAGTGACTGAGGCCAGAGCCAATTAGTGTATCTATGTCTCCAGTGGCGCATATTATATATATATACACACACACACACACACACACACACTTTAAAGGCAGACCAATGGGCTTTGAGACTTGCATCGGCGGCCTATGTTTTTTTTTTTTTTTAAAAGGAAATCAGCAGGGGGGGGGGGGGTGTCGCACTGGCACCCTCTATGGAGGAACCGCCGCATAGTTTATATGGACAGTCTGTAATTTCCTTACTCAATTTTAAAAAGCAAAATTCTAGAAACAAAAATGCTTGGTTTTCAGCCACAAGACCAAAAAAAAAAAAAAAAAAATAGAAGAGGACAAAAATGCTGAAAGTAAGAGAAACAAAAAACTGATCTCTAGCTGAATTTCTCAGCAACACATGCCTCCAGAACTTGGAAACAAAATGACCACTAAAATGTGTTTTTCATTAACCAAACCAAACAAATAGTTTCAGAGACAGATAAGATTACCCAATGCAAACCTGATTTTAGAAAGTTTTTTTGAAAATAATGGTGAAATTAGTGGCTTGAATGAGATAACATAAGAATGGTTGAAGAAAAATTATAAGCAGGTCAAGAGGCTCCCTTATCAGGTCAAGGACAAACTCGATTGTCAACTATGAAAAGTAAAGATCCACATAAATAAAATATAGTTATCATTCAGTACACAGACACTTTGGTAACATAACATAGTTCCCGTAGGATTGCCACCTCACCCCTTTAAACCCGAACACATATGAATTACACAGGTTGAGGCTAATGTAATGCAGATAAGGCACCAAGTGGGTTAAATTACCACCTTAATCAGCCACAGAACCTGTGTAATTCATATGTGTTCGGGTTTAAAGGGATGAGGTGGCAACCCTAAGTTCCCGTCATAATTTGTTTTATGTGTTTTTTTTCCCCCCTACCCCTTTTGTGATCCATCATATAAAGTAGTTCATCGCCAGCCAGGATATGGTTAGCTCAGGTGAGAGGTGAAAAATCTATGCGGTCCTCAACGTTATACCAGTGCAGTAGAGAACAACAGCGATCATTATACAAGTCGGATCTATGCACAAATGGCAATCTCATAAGAAAAACTGGGTATTGTCTAGAGAAAAAAAAAAAAAAAAATCTTGCTTACAAAATTCTAGTATCCAAAGCCAAAACTTTTATTTTCTAGGTTAGAACCCGTATCTCTGCCAGAAGGTTTGCTCTCCCAATTTGACTTCATTTTTTTAAGATGATCTTTATTTAGACATGTAAATAGCATACTAAGACCAGGTGACCATATACATTTACAGTTTGTGTCGTATAAAAACAAATAGCTGAAACATGTATCCTGCGTCACCAAAAGATTGTACCAAGGCCTCATACACACGGACGTTTTTTACTGCCACGTTTTTTGCAGCTCTCCATGTTATTCAATGGCCCCATACAAACACTGACGTTTTTGAGTTGTAGATGGTGTCGGCGTTCTTAAGCTGTAAATCGAACGCAGGACCCGCAAGTTCCGAGGCTGTAGGGTTATGGCATTTTAGACGCTGAGCCGGCAAAACACTCACTAACGCGCATTAACGTCGTAGCGGTGTTAAAAATAGCAGAGGATTTTTTTTTTTTTTAAACAAACCGCCTATTGACGCCACCGCTCACTAACGTGCATTAACGCAGATGAAAAACACCAACGAAATCACGTTTTTGGTGCCTATTTTTGCTTGACGTCGGTCCCAACGTTTTGCTATTACACCTGTGTGTATGAAGCCGAAAAGAAAAGGACAATGAAATTTTGTGCTATACAGGCGGTCCCCTAGTTACAAACATCCGACTTACAAACGACTCCTACTTACAAATGGAGGGAGACAACAGGTAGTGAGAGGAAATCTCCCCCTAGGAAGGGAAATTCACTCCTGTAAGAGTTGTTATGGGAGAAAGGGGTCTCCACTGATGCTTTATCACCAATGTTTGCTTCCACAACAACCCAAAAATGTCAAAATCCAATTATCATTGGGACAGGAAGTGAGGTGAAATCTTCTGAACAGAAACATAGACAGCAAAACCAACATTACAGGGGTGTTAACCCTTCCCCATGCTATCCAAAAAGCTTAAAAATAGTTATTTTGGTTCAAGCTACACTTACAAAATGTACCTGTTCCAACTTACACACAAATTCGACTTAAGAACAAACCTACAGTCCCTATGTTGTTTGTAACCCGGGAACCACCTGTAAGTGTAAACCAGGGATCTACAGTCAGTGTCGTAGGCAAAGGTGGTGGTTAATATCTTGCCCAACAGAGAAAAGGGTGCCATATCAGTCAGAAGAGCGGCTGGCAGGGCCCACCCTAAGGTCCATGGCTTGGCCCACCGGATGCTAGAAACCACCAGGATACCAGTTATAAATAACCTTCAACAGATACAGGATAACAAAAACATGAAATATTAAAGAAATAAAAGTAAACAACCATGTGATTCCCCACAAACTTGGACGCACTCCATACCATTGTTAAGGCACCAACACCGCTCACACCAACATGTTTCACTGGGCAAAAGAAAAACATAACAAAAGCATTCTCAAATTTGACCCTCTGACTACTGGTGCCAGGGGCTGATCGTGATGGAGATTCAAAATTGAGTAGTCACCAAAAACAAGAGTAGAGGAGTAACAGCGACAACTAAAACAGAATTTTGCTTGCTTTGAATACATTTTCTTGCACTTCCAGTTATTATTAGAAAGTCAAAAGAAAGCACCCCAAATTTCAAAACACCTGACCATTCCCATACTTGCCAACTGTCCCAAATCTGCCAGGACAATTACTGTTTTTATGACAGATGTCCCGTGATTTCTGTGTCCTGGAATCAGGGCTGTGCTGACAGCTCTAGTTTCCCTATACAGACGGTCCCCGGGTTACAAACAAGATAGGGACTTCTTGTTTGTAAGGAGATTTCCTCTCACTTCCTGTTGTCTCCCTCCGTTTGTAAGTAGGATGTTTGTAACTAGGGGACCGCCTGTATTAGCACCTACCCCAGAGCTCTACAGTAGAAAATGTATATCATTATACTCCCATCGTACCACCTATAACTTTGTTAGGGGAAGTGTGATGGGATTGGAATGTAAGCTATTATTAAACTACTCTATTCTGCACCTCCGATCCTGCCCCACATACTGCCATACAGTTCTGCCATACCTCTATCCTCCTTCATCCACCGTATTACCAGTGACCATATCAGCAGCATCCCACGTATTGTCCCTGGCTCTTCCACAGATTTCTGCCTGCCGTGAGGGGGTCCTGAGGACCATAAAGGGGGGAGAGCCCAGAGTAATAACTAACGCAGGTCAAGTAAAGCTTGCTTTCTTAGTACCTAGTATGGAGGACAGGGCACACAGGCAGGACTGCTGAAATTAGTGGGCAGGGGTGTGGCTACTTCATTCGAGCTGACCTAGCAGATGAAGATGAGAATAGAGGAGCAGCAGAGAAAGCAGCCCAAAAGACTTCTATCTCCAGCCATGTGGTAAATAACTGACTGACCGCCCCACCGCTACACACTGCTCACTGACCGCCCCACCGCTACACACTGCTCACTGACCGCCCCACCGCTACACACTGCTCACTGACCGCCCCACCGCTACACACTGCTCACTGACCGCCCCACCGCTACACACTGCTCACTGACCGCCCCACCGCTACATACTGCTCACTGACCGCCCCACTGCTACATACTGCTCACTGACCGCCCTGCCGCTACACACTGCTCACTGACCGCCCCGCCGCTACATACTGCTCACTGACCATCCCGCCGCTACACATTGCTCACTGACCATCCCGCCACTACACATTGCTCACTGACCGTCCCCCCGCTACACACTGTTCACTGACCATACCCCCGATACACACTGCTCACTGACCATCCCCACGCTACATACTGCTTTTTTTTTATTTTTTTATGTTGGCAACTAAGCATTCCCTATTCTATAAAACATTTAAATTAAAAAAAAAAAAAAAAAGTTGAGGATTTAAACTCCATTCACACTTGGTGATGTAGAATTGCTGGCAGGATGGGCACAACCTACCAGTGATTCCAAAACATGGTAAAAAGTCACTTCAATGGGTTGCCCTATGTGTGTTTGTCACCCAAAAGAAGCTCGTGCTACTTTTTGGGCAACAAGCTTCACATAATTTTTAAAGACACAAAATCCCACCGCATTCCGGGTGCCGTTTAGAATGAATGGCACCCAAACACATCACGCATTTTGCAGTGATTGCCACTCGCAGGCAAAATCGCTCTGATTCCACCTGCGATTCTAAATCACCAAGTGTGAATGGGGCCTTATTATATTGCAGCTTATCAATTCTCCAATGTGATGGCTGCATTCATTTTCTTTTATTAAGACCCTTTCCTTTATTTTCAGATGTGATCCTGTAAATAAGTCAGTTGTTTCTGCCCTACAGATGTAAAAGGTAGAGGGTAGAGACAAACTATTTACTACTGACAGCAGTGCTTACAATGATCAGCTTTATATAAAACCTTTATTCCAAAAGGGAAAACAATTATTTGCTTTAACTGCTTATAAAGTGGTAGCTGGAGTTTGGCTTCAATGTGTCAGTGTATTTAAATCTGCTAATGCGTCTAACACCCCCCCCTTCCCCCCCAGAAAGGCAGTGCTGCTGTCCAATACGTGTCTCTGTTCCTTCATCCAGAGTGTAGGCATCCTAATACAGGTGGTGTGTTACAGGCTGGGTCACAGGTAAAAAAACAGGGAAAAGGCCAAAAAAAAGGAAAACTAATGCAGCCACTACATCTAATGATTGGTAAGCTTCAATAGATCACATTTTTGGGTTAATATGGCTTTAATGTGCGCCTACTGGTGTGAATGAACTCCAGACATGCTCTGCAAAAGCAATGTGCAAGTGAAAGGTCCATATGAAGTGCATCATGACGCAAACCTATGTGCATAAAAGGTAGATGAATGGCAGCCTCAGCCGAAACTCCAGCCAGGCCACGCCCCCAATACATTTGGCCCCACCCCTCTGCGAAACACATGCAGCCAATAAGTAGATTTCTGCAAAAGTGTACCTGATTTTCCTCAGCTAATTACTGAAAATTATGAGAATATCCTATCAGGTACATTAAAGTGGTTGTATAACCTTTAGAGGCATTTTTACCTACAGGTAAACCTATAATAAGGCTTACCTGTAGGTAAAATGAATATCTCCGAAACCTGTACGGTTTAGGAGACATTCCCCCTCCAAGCAGCTGCATCGTCACGGCGCACGCGCCATGTATGTCCTGGCGCATGCTCCGTGATGTCTCGGCACACGATGTCGCGCCAGACCTTGCCGGAAAGATGGGCTCCCACGCGCATGCGCGGGAGTGACGTCTCATGGCTCCGGCCAGTCACAGCGCCAGAGCCGTGTACCAGGAAGCAAGATCTGAGGGAAGATGTCCGCTCCCTCAGAGGGGGCCGAGCAGCCTGGTCGGATCTTCGTTTCAAGGTTAGTATTTGATAATAAGCTAGTATGCAGTGCATACTAGCTCATTATGTTATTGTCTTACAGGTTTTTTTTTTTTTCACTGGGTATACAACAGCTTTAACCTATCAACGGAAACCTACCTGATGGGATTTCCCTGCTACAGTTCCTAGTTATGGTCCCATCCGTCTTGTTGGGTGTTCACACCACTCTACAATATAAAAATACAATACCCCACCCAACAGGTAAAGTTGACTCTTGTTAATTGCCCCAGCAGGTGTTCAGGTCTCACTTTATTTCAGCTTCTGTTGATCTTCTGCAGCCTTTATGGTGACCATAATGGAGCATACCTGCCTAATAGTTGTTGATTTAGTCTGTAGATCAGGGTTTCTCAACTAAGGTTCCTCCAGAGGTTGCTAGGGGTTCCTTGAGCAATGGTCAATTTCTACCTCTCAGATAAATTCCCAATGATACCATTGATCTTTTATAGCTATCTGTAAGGGGGTAATTCTTCCCAATGACCAGAAGTGTAGGGAGCATTCTTCCCATTGACCATCACACTAATGTATCATGAGTGGTAGATTTTTAATGTTTAGCAGGGGTTCCCCGAAACCAGAGAATTATTTCAAGGGTTTCTCTGTGTTGAAAAGGTTGAGAAAGGCTGCTGTATATTTTTGTGATTGTGTTTAAATATACTTTCAAGTGTTTGAAAAGGCAAAACTTGCTTTGGATAGATTGGGAAAGGGTTAGACCCTCTGCCAATTTTTTTTGTGGTCGGCGTCTCCGCTATGGAGATTCACCCCCTTTTTTTTTTCTTGGTAACCATTGTCACTGAGATAGAATCCTAAATGTAAGAGTTGTCATAAGAGCGACAGGTGATGGACAATCTCTCAATGGGGGCAAAAGTTTTGGTGGCAGCTACCCAAGATGAGAACTCCTCTCACTTTAAAGATTTCCGCTCACTTCCTGATGGATCTTTCAAGACAAGAAGCTAAGAGAATCTCCCAAGGAGGAGAAAATGGCAGCATAAATTAACCCGATAGAGTGGGGAAGATTTTAAATCCCCATCTTAAAATGTTTGACTATTGATACCCCTATAAAAACTTATAATAAGCTTAATATTTTGCTAAAACTAACTGCAAAAAAAAAAAAAAAAAAAAAACTGTTTTTTCCACAATAGACACTATAGATTAATCAGAATAGACACCTAGAACCTTATTGTACATACACGTGATCGCCCTGAACGACAATCTAATGTTTATGGGTCCACCAGACACTGACTGTACTCCTGCATTCTATTTTGCAGTCAATCACAAGGTTTACAAAACCTGACCTCTCCTCCCCACTGCGTAAGCATAAACAAGAAGGCTTGGCTGAGCCCTGCATTTATATTCATGGAAATGCTGGCTGACATCTGTGTTTGCATGTGCAACTACCCTCATATCTAGGAAACTTTTTATCCAAAGACTGCAGGCTCCAGAACAACTGATGACAAACTGTAATTACAGTGAAATACTGGGAGGCCGATATTTATGACAAAGTATGCATTGCATTTCATTTCTCAGATGATCACATAAAATTGGATTATCAATAGCAGACCATGTGTGAGCTGCAGGGGAAATAAAGATCGACTTGATACATAAAAGGCCCTTCTCACTATAAAAGAATATGAACGTTTTTACCCAATAAACTTCATTAAAGTCAAACTTCAATAAACAAAACCGCGTATGAAAAGTGAGACACAATGTAGCAGGCTTTAGGGAAGGGGCCAGCAATATCTCGCCAACTCTCTTTTGAAAACAAAAAATACTCTATAACCCCCTGCGCACTATTCTTGGCTCTGTGATTAACAGATTAAAATTTATGCAAGTTCAGTGTATTTTCTCTATTCCTTGATCTATGCAATCCAGTGAAAATGTTTTTTCTGTTTCTTTTATTGGAAAAAATAAAAAATAAATAATAAATATTGTCAATTATAAAAAAAGAAAACAAAAAATACTCAAGGAAAAGCTGGAAATTGTTTCATAAGATCTACCAAATAATAAACATCAGCAGAACGTGTTGCCTAAGCGTTCTCAAAAACACAAAACCACACATAGTATACACAAACACAAGCTTGTATACAATAAAATGACAACTCATTTGCTTTGGTCCATTAATACGGGTTTATAGCTCCCAAAGGACCCTGACTTCTCAGGACACATGAGATTTGTCCCTAAAAAGACCCCTGTTTTCAGAGCGCAGAGTTCAAGAGTGCTCTACGTGCACAGAGTGCAGGGTTCAAGAGTGCGCTACGTGCACAGAGTGCAGGGTTCAAGAGTGCGCTACGTGCACAGAGTGCAGGGTTCAAGCGTGCTCTACGTGCACAGAGTGCAGGGTTCAAGAGTGCTCTACGTGCACAGAGTGCAGGGTTCAAGAGTGCGCTACGTGCACAGAGTGCAGGGTTCAGGAGTGCGCTACGTACACAAGAGTGCAGGGTTCAAGAGTGCACTATGCATAGTGTGCAACGCCCCCCCAAAGCTTCCTGCATCTCTCTCCTAACTCACCCAGCTTGAATACCTCCCTGTGTAGGTGGCTCTGCCTCATCTTACAAGGAGATTGTTCTCCACAATCTGATAGAGCTGTCCCTGCCAATCAGTTAGTTCGGGAAGCCTCACAGTAAAGCTGTCCCTTGTAAACACAGAAGGCTTCTGTGTTTACAAGTGACAGCAAGGGAGTGCAGGGTGAGAGCCGGAGGTGGCAACAAGGAGTTTTCACACATTCTGGCTGCAAAACTGGGTGCAAGGGCCAAATGATAAGGCCTGGTGGACCGGATTCGGACCACTGCCCTTGTGTTTGACATATTTGGAGTAGAGCATCTTCACGTTACAAGAGAATTTTCACTTGCTAAGAGAATTGTCGCTTAATTTAATGAAGCATGTAAAGTTCTTCGAACTTAAATCATTTCATTATGTACTTGTAAAAAAAAATTTTTTTTATGTTTTCCTGAACGTGATTAGATATTCTTTGCAATGTAAATTTTCACCACATTCACTAAGCGAATGGAAAGTTCCCTTGCAATGTAAAAGTTCACTTTGCATAGGGAAAATGCTCAGTTCATTCAGCAAGTCAGGGCCAATGCCATTTTTGTTTGGCCTTTAGTCAACATTTTGGCTATTTATCAAACACAAAAGGAAAACAAATCTGATAAGCAGTTAGGTCACACAGATAAAACAAGATTAGCTCAGTTCTGCAGTAAAGTATCCATGGAAGCTATTTGAGAACTTGCCAGTTATGGTCCCAAGTGTGCAAATTGTCAAAACCTGAAACCTACCCAGTACTTGGCTTGGTTCACACTACAGCGACTTAGGATATGACTTGTGTCGCCCCAAGTCGCCCTGACATACGAAATCCCATGGAAGTGAATGAGAGCCGTCTTAATGTACACTACTGAAGTTGCTCCGACTTCAGAAAAGGTTCCTGTACTACTTCTTTTCCCAAAAATTTTTGTTCAAAATTCTACCCATCTATGGCCAGATTAAAGTAGTTGTACCGACATTTCACAGTATGGTGATCACCAATCCAATAAACTGCATAAGCTGCACAGGACCAGCTCAAAAAGAGCTCCTGATTTCCAGCCTGTGATTATTAGATCAAATCTACTCTCCTAGATGGATATCATCTACTGTGAATTTCTAAATGGAAAAGCCAGGTGAAGACATCTGCCTGCCAGAAACTTAAAGTGGATGTAAATCCTCTATATACCTAGGGAAATGTACAGCCTTAGATGATACACAGGGATGAAACAAATCTCCCTACATAAGTTTTACATGTATATCTTCTGTCTTCATCTGTATATATCCTTTAGGAAGTACAGATCGCGTTAGAATTTTTTCTCTTCCTGATTAGCATTGCGTGAAGCCTGGGCATACAGCCAAGACAGCTGATTGGAGGAAAGGCACACACCCCTCTACTCATAGGTAAATTTCTCGACTCTCAGAAATGGATACTCATCTCCCCACACACGGAAAGGAGGTTAGTCGACAGAACCGACATACGGGTCCGAAGTGCGTTACGATTAGTCCTTCTCTTTTTTAAGATTGCGCTAGACATGAAGGATTTCCTATATATGTCTACTTCTGTCTTCTATATGTACATTTTGAATACATCCCTCTAAACAAAGTAGGGACACATAGTAGATTCCGACATGTAAAGGGATCCATATATCTCCTAAATGTAGGTGAAATTCAAAGACCGTCCGTCTACAGAAGTGGACCGAAAAGGTAAATCTTTAAGTGTCATCTACTATAGGTAGATCCTCTCATCTAAACTAGATTATTAGTGTCCGACCTTTAGTCCTCGAGAAAAACTCGACCAGGACACGTCGAATACGTCAAATAACCTAACCACTAGTGGTATGACACTTTA
>BLSH010180395.1:636915-667577 GCA_018402905.1 Glandirana rugosa
GTGTGAATCCATCTTGGCTGTCTCCGTCCATAATGACGCCCGCCCTGCTCCTCCAATGGCTGCACATCGCCCAGGGAGGGAGGCGGGCAGAGAGCTGACACGGCTGCTGCCTGCTGGACTACTAGTAGCATGGTTGCTCCGGGGGAGGGAGGGGGAATCTGCCTGCTCCTTCTTCCCGCCCAGCGTCTCTGCATCAGCCGCGCCAGTGAGCCGCATCTTCCTGACACTACACTGCACCGCACCAGCCACCACCCCCACCTGCCAGGGGAACATCTAGAGGGGACCATGTGTGCGCCCCAGGCGGCTTCCTAGCGGGAGCGCCGGTGCCATGTGTAGGTAGCGGCGGCCCTGCACTGCCGCCCCCCTCAAAGTGCCGCCTGGGACCATTGTCCCACTGGGTCCCATGGTAGGGCCGGCCCTGCCCACCCCCTTTCCTGGCCTGCCAGGCTGCGTGCCCGGATAAGGGTCCGGTATGGATTTTGGGGGTACCCTATGCCGTTTTTCAGCATGGGGTTTCCCCCTTAAAACCCATACCAGACCGAAGGGCCTGGTATGTTCTTGGAGGGGGACCCCATGCCGTTTTTTTTTTACATTTGGCGTGGAGTTCCCTTTCAATATCCTCAGAGCACAAGGTGCCTGGTATTGTCGAGATCAAAGTCGGATCGCAGAAAATCGGACCGACTTTGACCCTATGTCGGATCGTAAATCGCACAGCAAAGTAGGATCAAAGTTGGACCGTTTAATGTCGGATAGTGTGAGCCCAGCTTAAGGGCCCTTTCACATGGGCGGACCGAACGGGTCCGCCTGTTAGTTTTTCAGGTGGACCCGATCGGTCCCTCCAGTCTCTTCTATGGAGCCAACAGGCAGGTGTCCGTTGACATGTACTGACATCCAATCTGATTCTGTCCACAAAAAACAGACAGATAGGAATCTGTTCCCCAACCGTCTGGTGAATCGTATCTGATGGCAGTCGGGTGTAAATGGATAGGTGGTCAGTTTACATCTGACTTCCCATAGAGGAGAGTGGGTTGTATCCGTGTTTACTCTGAATAAGCAGAGCAGACATGGACCAGCCATCCGCCTGCTCAGCGGGGATCAGTGGACAAATTCCCGCTGAGCAGGCGGACTGCGACGGAGCCCGTCTTGTGGGTGAGGGGCCTAGGTTTATCCAGCTTTCATATGTTTTTGTAGCTTCCATTATTCTGCAGTGTATGTTTTTGCCATCCTGAACCAGTTTTGCTTCTAACTGTACACTTTTTTTATTATACTGCAAATTACTGTTACTCCCTGTCCGATTACCTAAATCTCCAAACAGGATCATGTAGACAATGATGATAGGAGTGGCACAACAGTGGCACCCTTTAGTACACAGGGCTAGGTCAGGACTTGGGTGATTGGGTTGAGATATTGGAAGCTTGATCCAATCATTTGGGATCCCACCTGTTCAGTAGGCAGGACTGGCCATTAATGTCCTAGAGGGGGAAGCAAGAAGGTTAAAGTGGTAGTAAACACTCCTATCATTTTCAGCCAAGGAAGCTGCCATCTTGGCCTCTGTTTAATCTACAACTGCCATGAGGCTGCACATGTGATCAGTTATGACACCAGCCATTGGATGGTTTGACAGTTTGGTTTAGAGCACATCCAATGGGAGTGTTACACTTCCGGCACGTGCTGGAAATGGAACTCGTTTTTAAACTGTTAAATGGATGGCTTTACTAACGCTTTAATCCTGCACCTCCTAGCAGAACACCAGGATTCCCTTGAAATCATGTAGCCAAAATGATAATCATTTTTCAGTGGTGTATGGCAAAGCAGCAATATTAAGAGACAACAGGGGCCACTGTGTCAGCAGAAAACAGAGAACTAGAGAATGCACTGAAAATGTAAAACATAGCAGCAGAGGTACAGTACATGTGTCAGAGAAGTGGTAATGAAGATCTGAACGTTCATTCCAATAGAAATCGGAACGTTCGTTCCAATCTGAACGATAGTACACAAGTGTGCATGCGCAACGGAATGGGATGGCACACATGCTGGCACAATCGGGGTACATGGCGCGTCCAATGAGCGCTGTGGACAGCCTATTTAAGGCAACCCCTGGCTGTAGCAAATCACTGGATCGTCTCCAGTCTTTCTGCACCAGTGCCTTGTTCCTGTGAATTCCTGTTGTGACCCGGCTACCCCTTTGGACCTGCTCCTGCTCTGCTTCCCTTGGCTTTGATCCCGGCTCAGCTCCTGACTATTGTCTGCCTTCTCCAGTGATTGACCCTCAGCCTGCTTTCGGACTTTGTCTTCTCTCCTGATTTCCTGTGCTTGACCCCTGGCCTGTGCAACGGACTTTGCTATCACACTCCAGTGCTTGATCCCCGGCTTGCTTCTCGGATCCTGCTGATCACCTGTGTATGACCCCGGTTTGTCCTCAATACTACTCTGCTTCCGGTTACCAGCTTTACCTGCAAACACAGACGTGCACCCTAGCCAGGCGTTTACTGCTGTTCCTGCACTCCGGGTCAAGTCTACACCTGCGGTTGGTAACCCGGGCTTCTTTACGCACCATACCTCCTGTGTCACCATCAGGGGTATATTGTGCTCAGCCGCAAGGGGTCCCTCTTAGCATTTCGGCTTCAGGGCCAGGTACATTCCCGTGACAACATTGTTGCAATAAGGGTTGAGTAGAGTGGTACGGCTGGGGTGATGAGGATGGGTGGCAGAAATAAGAATTTGTAGCTGGATGTTGTCCAAAAAGGTCAGAGAAACTGCATAAAAGAAAGATAAAGGAAAACCCACAAACTGTTAGAAGAAGAACTCCTAAATTTGGGGGAAAGCAGGAAAGAGGCAAAGTCCGAAATTCCATTTGGTAGCCCCCTGAAATGATATAAAACATAAAAAGAAAGATCCATGCTCAGATTATGTGATCCTAAAAAAGAGCAGCTAGGACAAAGTTTTAGATACCAAAACATGTACAAAATGTCAACCCAATAAGTGCAGTGCTATATGTTAATATGCTATACACCAAATATACATCATATCATTTAAAAAAAATTATAAATATAAATAATTACTATCTGTGTGCCACTTGTGCTTTACACAACAAAACATAGGTGACGGTTAAAGACAATCACAGTGAGCGGCTACAAACAATACAATTTGTGGTAGATCTCCAAGCGAATAAAGTCCAGCAAACGTGTATTTTTTGGTGAACACAAATACTAAAAATTCAACACTGTTTAGATATATTGTTGCGCTTTCCTGTGTTTTTTCCAAAGCATCCAGTGAAGACAGAAAGCAATAAACACAAAGTGCTTACCAGACATCCATGGCCCTCCTACTTTTATGCTAATTATGCCAAAGGAAGGGTTGTTTCCAGCTTCCAACCAGGCTCAGCTAATACGGTAAAGAAACACAAGAAAGAACCAAACCTCATAGTGCAGTATGCTCAAACTAAAACACTTTATTTAAATATAAATTGCGCCCCATCACTGAGAAGAGTGCTTGGAGTCAGACCTGGCTGGCTTGGAGGTCCACATCTTCCAATGAAAGTGTGACTTAGACGTGGAACTAGAGGCCCCAAATGGCCTGATCCGAAAAGTAACTGGTCTACCTGCAGAAACCCAAGCCTTCTTTTTCTGGTGAAGAAGAGTACTCTTAACCCCCCATGATCTCCTTGATGTACTTATCCATGTAGGGACCAAACAGGCATTCTCCCACAAATATTCAGACAAATATAAACCTCAGCACAGTCATTAAAAAAAAAAACATAAAAACACTTAGGTTGCAAGTTGAGGGGAAGGACCTCCAAGGCAATATTCTCTGAAATCTTGCCTGTGCCATACGCAACTACGCAGGGGGAGATTAGAGCCCTGAATGCATGGCTAAAGACCTGGTGTAAGGAGGAGGGCTTTGGGTTTTTAGAGCACTGGGCTGACTTTTCATTGGGGTGCAACCTATATGCTAAAGATGGTTTGCACCTAAATGGAAGGGGGTCTGTTGTGCTGGGGGAGAGGTTTATGGGAAGGCTGGAGGAGTATTTAAACTAGGATTGAGGGGGGAGGGTGCATTAGATTATAATGGGGTAGACAGATCAGACAGGGGTCAGCCCCTATTGGTGGGTGGAATGGGGAAAGATGGGGGGAGGGCTATGGAAGATGATATGAAGGTTCCCAATCAACCATTGGAAATGGTACTGTTTGTACTAAAATTAAAAATATGCAACATACATGTGCAAAATGTGACAGTGAATTAAAGTGTTTGTTCACCAATGCCAGGAGCTCTGGTGCATAAGAAGAACTATGATTTGATTGGTATAGCTGAATTTTGGCTTCATTCTTCACATGACTGGGCTATTAATATTCCTGGCTATGCTCTCTTTCGTAAAAACAGGGTAAAACGGAAGGGTGGGGGTATCTGTCTCTACCCTGGCTACCCTGGCAGACCTGGCTGGCTTGGAGGTCCACATCTTCCAATGAAAGTGTGACTTAGAACTAGTGGAACTAAAGGCCCCAAATGGCCTGATCCGAAAAGTAACTGGTCTACCTGCAGAAACCAAAGCCTTCTTTTTCTGGTGAAGAAGAGTACTCTTAACCCCCCATGATCTCCTTGATATACTTATCCACGTAGGGACCAAACAGGCATTCTCCCACAAAGGGCAACTGATTAAGGTGTTTCTTGCAAGGTAGTTTCGCTGACCAGCATTAGTGTCAAAGGATCCTTATGATCCATATGGACGAGGGGGAGACTCGCCCTAGAGATCTGTTAAAGTTTATGTAAGCAGGGGTTAATTTGCTGCTCCTTTAAGATAGATGTTCTTCCTAATGTCCTCCCAGGGAGTGAGGTGAGCTCACATTCTTCCTGGCAGGATCATATTAAAACTCTGTGTGGAGCTTAGCCAGTATTGAGAGGCTGATGGAATTAGAGGAGCTTGGTTGTAGAAATGGTCTAAGGACTTACATTTATTCTGCTAACCCCTAAGATGGGCACCCTTGAAGCCAGGCCCTGAGAGGTACACTGCCATGTAAAGAGGAACTGACTTATTGCTAAAGGAAAGAGAATTAATTTGTTATGGACTGTTTCTGTTGACTACCTCACTACAATAAAACAGAGTTGTACTAAGCCTCTGCCTGATTTGAAGTGACTCAAATGGATGTCTGTTACCATTGGGGATGTGAGTTGGGGTAGCACATTGTTGGACCATAGTTGCTGATGCACCTCATAGAGTAACACACAGTGGGATATAGGATCCTAGAGAAGTGCAGACCTGTCGGGGATGGGGCAGGTGGTAGACATAGGAAGGGATCTCCCTCTTGTGGTGAGGAGTTGAACCTCTCTATGTAGCACACGGTAAGTGACCTTAGCCCCAATGTCGCATGGGCCTCATGTGTTCTGTAGACTGTCTGATCTCTATTCTGCAACCATGTGGAAGACGTTAGGCCTGATGCAAGAAGTGTCTCCAGCTGTGGATGGTCATTGCTATGGGTAACCAGGAGTATGGTGAGTGATGTGTCTAGGACCCACCATATGTGCACACGTGTTGCAGAAAAGGAGTTCTGCATGGGCTGTGGACTATGAGGAGCCAGTGTGTCAGGCTGTAGTCAGCCATGTTCCATACTCCACAATGGAATGAGGGAGTGACACTGTTAAAGTTGGTCCTGCTTACATGTATCCACGCAATAGCATAAGGCCACAGGTAAAAGCTCAAGGTGGTGGTGAACTGAGTGAGCTGTTAATATAGAGCTAGAGTCTTTTGCCATGCACTTTATCCGGACAGCTAAAATCAGGCAGATGGCCACCACAGGTTGCAAATACCTCTCAACTTTAGAACTTGGGAATGAGGCACTCTTTAGGGAGATATTGACCTGCGGTTTATAGAATGCCACAGCAAACATTGGGTTTTGTTTAATTATGGTGGGCAGGAAGGGACAATTTTCCTCAGTGCCTGGGGCATGTTGGGATTATAAAGAACAAGGGACGCCTTTGGCCCCAGGGCAAATAGTGATGCAGTTCATGCACCACAGGATGGCAAACAGTGGGTGTGTCTTAACAGTGGGAGGGGCTTAAGAGGTATGGTTCAATTTAAATTGACAGCCTGCTGTCCAGGTGTCATGCTCCTGTTCCCCCTGCACTGTGACGCAAACCGCGTTTGGGAGAGGCGTAATTATGCCCGCTGAGGGGGCCTGCCGGCAAGGCATATGGCTTCCATGTACATGCGATTTGCTTTTAAATATGTGAGTACCTGTCAGATTTTAATAAATATTTAAATAAATATTTGTCTAGTGGATTTCACACTATATGTGGCCTCTGCTCTTTCCTTCTATTGTGATGATGCCTGCCTGAGTTTGTTATCTGGTTGGTTTGCCTGACCAGTGGAGGAGGACCCCTACAGGGCATTTGGGGTTGCTGGCGTGGTTACATGCTGTATTGATCTCTATCATCTGAGATCCACAACATTTGGTAAGAGGCACATTTGTGGTGAAGGGCCACAAGATTGTTTGGAATGTTCCTTGCGCCATCTTGCTGATGAGGGTGAAATTAGGAATCAACATATTGATTTGGTTTGGTGGATGGACTTTTGAACTATTTTGCATTTCTCACAAACATTTTATGTTGGATTGTCCTTATATTAGCACTTATTTATTGATTTAGTTGATAGTGCACTTTTTGATTGTTCTTTATATACTGTAGATATATGTATATTTACTTTCATCTGGTACCACACTGGTTTTAAGGGTATATGGTTCAGTTAAACTCATACTTTCTTGTACCTATAAAATATGCTTTGATTGCTGTACTACAAGCAATAGTCTCACAGACAAATATAAACCTCAGCACAGTCATTAAAAAAAACCCATAAAAACACTTAGATTGCAAGTTGAGGGGAAGGACCTCCAAGGCAATATTCTCTGAAATCTTGCCTGTGCCTTACGCAACACAGGAACAGCAGGGGGAGATTAGAGCCCTGAATTCATGGCTAAAGACCTAGTGTAAGGAGGAGGGCTTTGGGTTTTTAGAGCACTGGGCTGACTTTTCATTGGGGTGCAACCTATATGCTAAAGATGGTTTGCACCTAAATGGAAGGGGGTCTGTTGTGCTGGGGGAGAGGTTTATGGGAAGGCTGGAGGAGTATTTAAACTAGGATTGAGGGGGGACGGTGCATTAGATTATAATGGGGTAGACAGGTCAGACAGGGGTCAGCCCCTATTGGTGGGTGGAATGGGGAAAGATGGGGGGAGGGCTATGGAAGATGATATAAAGGTTCCCAATCAACCATTGGAAATGGTACTGTTTGTACTAAAATTAAAAATATGCAACATACATGTGCAAAATGTGACAGTGAATTAAAGTGTTTGTTCACCAATGCCAGGAGCTCTGGTGCATAAGGAGAACTATGATTTGATTGGTATAGCTGAATTTTGGCTTCATTCTTCACATGACTGGGCTATTAATATTCCTGGCTATGCTCTCTTTCGTAAAAACAGGGTAAAATGGAAGGGTGGGGGTATCTGTCTCTATGTGAGAAGTGATCTCAAAGCAAGTGTGAATGAGGACCTAGTTGATGGAGAGTGTGATGAGTCTGAAGCATTATGGATAGATCTGCATATGGGTGTGCGCACTACAAAGGTTATCATTGGAGTTTGTTATAGACCTCCCAGTGTTAAAGAGGAGGTGGAGACTCTGTGTTAGTAAAGAAGTCTTTTGTGTTTCCGCGGTGGTGCGCGCGCTTGTGCGCGCCTGTGCGCGATCGCGCGCGCCTGTGCGCGCACCCGCGTGCGCGCGCACGCGCCGGAAACGACGCTTGGCGGCTCTATTTAAGCCAGCAGAGCCTGCTGGCCGGTGCTGTCCGCTCTACAGCGTTTGGCTCCTGTGACCCTGGCTTTATTCTGAAAGACTTCCTGCACCTGTGACCCCGGCTTCCTGTTTGACCCGTCTGCCTGCTACCCGCCCCGACCTTCTGCCTGCCTCTGACTACGCCTCTGCCTGATCCTCGGAACCTTCTATTGCCCGCACGTTGCCGATCCTGTTTGTACCCGACTACCCGCTTGCCCGCACCACCTGTACCGCACTGCCAGCCCGTTACCGACCCGGCCTGCATCACCGACCATCCACCTGCACGAGCTTCAGCGGACCATCACCTGCCATCTGTGATCTAGTCCAGCCCTCGTGCCCCCCTGTGCTCCAGAGTTCCCTGTCTCCACTACCAGGGGCTCTTGAACCAGGGCCGCAAGGGAGGTTGCCCCCGCATAAGTCAGACTCAACCATCAGGTACGTGACACTCTGCTCCTTGCACAGATGGAAAGGGCTGCAAGGGCTGGGACAGTGATAATAATGGGGGATCTCAACTACCCGGAAATTAACTGGAGTAATGGCACTGCTGGGACAGTTAAAGGGCAAACATTTTTAAACCTATTACAGGACAATTTTATGGTAAAGTTTATTGCGACCCCAACTAGGAATGATGCTTTGCTGGACCTGGTAATCTCAAACCATGCAGAGCTTATTACCAATATTCATATAAAAGAACATTTGGGTAACAGTGACCATAACATGATTTCATTTAATGTAAGCTGCAAGCAACAAACACATATGGGAAAGATAAAAACACTTAATTTTAAGAGAGCAAATTTTACAAGGATGAGGGCTGCTCTCCAGGACTTAGACTGGGAGGGAATATTGGCATCCATGAACACAGAACAGAAATGGGAATTAAAAAAAAAAAAACTGTATGCGAACTCACTGTAAAGTATATCCCCATGGGCAAAAAGTTGAAAAGGCTAAAAATAAAACCTATGTGGCTCGCAGCCAAAGTTAAACAAGTTATAAATGACAAGAAAAGAGCATTTAAAAAATATAAAAATGAGGGAACACTATACTCTTTTAAATGTTACAAAGAATATAACAGAATATGTAAAAAGGAAATCAAGGACGCAAAAATTCAAAACGAACGACAGATTGCAAAAGATAGTAAGACAAACCCCAAAAAATTCTTCAAATATATCAATAGTAAAAAGGTTAGGTCTGAGCATGTAGGCCCTTTACAAAATAATCTAGAGTGTGTGACTGGGGACAAAGAGAAGGTAAACTTATTAAATACATTCTTCAGCTCTGTGTATACAAAGGAGCATGGGGGAGCTCATGTCCACAATGGGGGTGGTAGTGACACAGCCCCAAATGATCCACAATGGCTCAGAAGTGAAATGGTCCAGAAGTATTTAGACAGAATAAAGGTAGATAAAGTACCTGGACCAGATGGCATTCATCCACGGATCCTAAAGGAATTGAGCTCTGTAATTTCAAAGCCATTGTATCTAATTTTTAGGGATGCCTTAATGACTGGAATAGTACCACTGGATTGGCGTAGGGCCAATGTGGTGTCCATATTTAAAAAGGGATCAAATTCTTTGCCGAGTAACTATAGACCTGTTAGTTTAAGTTCGATAGTTGGAAAGATACTGGAGAGTTTAATAAAAGACCACATAGATGAGTTCCTGTTAGAAAAAAATGTTTTAAGCAACAGACAGCATGGACTCATGAAAGACAGAAGTTGTCAAACAAACCTGATTTCTTTTTATGAGGAGGTAAGTAAAACCTTGGACAAAGGGGTGGCTGTGGACGTGGTATACTTGGATTTTGTGAAAGTGTTTCCCCACACACGGCTAATGTGTAAGGTAAAGTCTACAGGCTTGGAAAGATCAGTTTTTAAATGGATAGAAAACTGGCTAAAAGACCGAATTCAGAGAGTAGTGGTTAATGTTTCTTACTCTGAATGGTCTAAGGTTATCAGTGGTGTACCCCAAGGTTCAGTGTTGGGACCCTTACTTTTCAATATATTTATAAATGATATAGGGTCTGGGATTAAAAGTACCATTTCAGTGTTTGCAGATGACACCAAGCTATGCAGTGGAATAACGTCCTTACAGGATGACTCCAACTTACAAGCAGACCTCAATGCACTGTCTAATTGGGCAACTATGTGGCAAATGAGGTTTAATATTGATAAATGTAAAGTTATGCATTTGGGGGCTAAGAATATGCATGCATCGTACATGCTAGGGGGAGTATAACTGGGGGAATCCATTGTGGAGAAGAATCTGGGGGTTTTGGTAGATCATAAGCTTAATAATGGCATGCAATGCCAAGCTGCGGTTTCCAAAGCAAGCAAAATCCTTTCTTGTATTAAGAGAGGTATGGACTCCAGAGATAGAGACATTATTTTGCCCCTGTACAAATCATTAGTAAGACCTCATTTGGAATATGCAGTTCAGTTTTGGGACCAGTTCTCAAAAAGGATATCGGGAAACAGGAGAAAGTGCAGAGAAGGGCAACCAAATGAATAAGAGGCATGGAGGAGCTCAGCTATAAGGAAAGATTAGAGGAACTGAATTTTCACTTAGGGGTGTACTCACTTTTGTTGCCAGCGGTTTAGACATTAATGGCTGTGTGTTGAGTTATTTTGAGGGGACAGCAAATTTACACTGTTATACAACCTGTACGCTCACTATTTTACATTGTAGCAAAGTGTAATTTCTTCAGTGTTGTCACATGAAAAGATATAATAAAATATTTACAAAAATGTGAGGGGTGTACTCATTTTTGTGAGATACTGTATCTATGGTGCTGTATATACCTATCTGTGGTGCTGTATATATCTATCTATGGTGCTGGTACCCCTATCTATTGTGCTGTATATATCTGTGGTGCTGTATATAGCTATCTGTGGTGCTGTACATTCCTATTTGTGGTGCTGTATATTCCTATCTGTGGTGCTGTATACCCCTATCTATGATGTTGTATATCCCTATCTGTGGTGCTGTATACTCCTATCTATGGTGCTGTATATATTTATCTGTGTTGCTGTATATACCTATCTGTGGGGCTGTGTATATCTATCTATGGTGCTGTATATCCCTATCTGTGGTGCTGTATACCCATATCTGTGGTGCTGTATATATCTAATTGTGGTGCTGTAGATATCTATCTGTGGTGCTGTATACACCTATCTATGGTGCTGTATATATCTATCTGTGTTGCTGTATATATCTATCTGTGGTGCGGTATATCCCTATCTATGGTGCTGTATACATCTATCTGTGGTGCTGTATATACCTTTCCTGGTCGTCCTCCCGTCAGCACACTATGGGTTAACTCTCCCTGAGAGCGGCTGTGAATGATGTCACAGGGGGAGAGATGGGCAGCATGGGATGGTAACCGCCAGTTGCCATGCAACAGCGCAAATGATCTTGGAGGGCTGCAGTTGAGAGGGCATCTCTCTCTCTCTGCAATCCTGCCAGGTAAAGCACTTACCTCAGATTCTGAGTGTGTCTCCTGTCTCCTGCCTCTGGATGTGCTGTCCTGGCTCCCCTGCTATGCTGTGTACTTTTGTGGGTTTGACAGTCTGACTGTTTTTTGTCTCAGACTCTGACTGTGCCTGCTATCTGCCTTTGGAAATGTTGCTTGAGTTCACCTGTCTGCCTATGGAAGGGCTGACTGAGATCACCTATCTTCCTATGGAAGGGCTGACTGAGCTCACCTGCGGCTGAGTGGATGAAGGCAAATGGGTCTTAAAGAGACAGTGTACCCAGGGGCGTAACGATAGGGGTTGCAGGGGTTGCAATTGCAACCGGGCCCCATGGTCCAGGGGGCCCATGTGCCTCCCTTGTACACCTGAATAGGAGGGATGCCAGAGGTGGCATTTAGAGGACCCAATCTCCTCCATTTTCCTCTATCCAGTTTACTTGTCTTCTGCTGTTCCCAGGGCCCCTGTGTGCTTCCCTGGCCCCCCTGGGGCCTGCTGCAGAACTTGTGAAAGGGCCCCACTGCAGTACCGTAATAAAGGGACCCACAATAGGAGTAAAGGGCCCCAGGATCAGTGGGAAGAGGGAAGGGCCCTGGCCAGGGGTCAGGGGGCCCTTCATAATTTCTTGCACCGGGGCCCTGAAGGTTCTAGTTACGCCTCTGAGTGTACCTGTTTGTTTTTGGTGAGAGGTAATATGATTTTTCCCATATATTTTGTGCAAGTATAAGCTTGCCACACCTGTTAGGCACAAACTATTAGCAAAGGTAGGAGGGGGCAACGTGGGACATGGTTTTTAAAAGAGTGGTCAAGGAATGCAAATGAAGATGTTATGCATAATCTTAGGAGCAGAAACCCTGAACACAAACGTTTCAAAAGACATAAGACCCGCCAACGATCATCTCATCCTGACCAGGATGACGACACCTAACAGGTTCTTGCATTGATAAGCATGTGGTCAATACAATCTAAAGGAGTTGTTTTTCCTTACAAGCATGTGGTCAATACACTCTAAAGGAGCTGTTTTCCCTTGCAAGCATGCGGTCAATACACTCAAAGAAGTTTTCCCTTACAAGTATGTGGTCAATACACTCTAATGGAGTTGTTTTTCCTTACAAGCATGTGGTCAATACACTCTAAAGGAGCTGTTTCCCTTACAAACATGTGGTCAGTGCACTATAAAGGAGTTGTTTTCACTTATAACGGTTTTCCCTTACAAGCATGTGGTCAATACACTCTAAATGATTTGTTTTTCCTTACAAGCATGTGGTCAATACACTCTAAAGGAGCTTTTTTCCCTTACCCAGCATGTGGTCAATACACTCTAAAGGAGTTGTTTTTCCTTACAAGCATGTGGTCAATACACTCTAAAGGAGTTGTTTTTCCTTACAAGCATGTGGTCAATACACTCTAAAGGAGCTGTTTTCCCTTACAAGCATGAGGTCAACACTAAAGGAGTAGTTTCCACCTACCTTGTAAAGGGACAGGATCCAGGCACATGTCTCCTACCTAGCTCATATAGAGCTGGTCATCCCATGGAGTCCTCAACAGGGCAGCTTTCATGCTCCCCAAGTACTCCACGGGGCACTGGCTCACAAGCGTTTATGCCAGCATGATAGAAAATGCCTCACTCAGCTGAGGGTGCATTTTGGGCCTGCACGCAGTCTGCAGTGGCAGAGAAGTGAAATTGCACAGGTTGCCTCAGAAGATGCGGTTGTGCAAAATTTTAAAGCCCTATTAAAGTGACTATAGTAGAAAGTATGCTGCAAATATCCACGCCACAAGCAACACTCATAATGAGAGAGCGTAAAGTGCTCATTGATGAAGGATGGCAGAGACCTCATCAGAAGACCAATTTACAGTACAGGTTCTCTAAGCTTTGTCCACATAAGATGGCTGATGTATGTTTACGCGCTGCATTTCCAGGTGTGGATGCTGCCCTCTAGCGTCTGGCGCAAGTGTCTTTTCCTTTTTATAACTCAGTTGCCTTCAGAGATCTTAGGGATGAGAGAGTGGACGCGTTCATACCAGATGCAGTCCAGTACATTTTTACATCAAGAACGCATGGACAGGGTTTAACGTGGATTCCAAATACCTAGTTCACACCAATGCAGCACATTCTAGGGCAGTCAACAAAAGTAGGATGTTACATTGTTTCTGTATGGAACACATCTTGAAAATGGCAAAACGCATTGAAAATGCATCAAGAACATTCATCTGGAACACAGAAATTGTGGTGATCGGGCCATCAGGCTTGTACAAAGTCTATTCAGTGACACTTTTTGCCGGTCAACCAGAAATAGCGTTAACTTCAAGGGTGTATACTCTCCTATATTCCTGGTACCCAAAGCATTCGGAGGGCTCAGACCGGTGTTGGTCCTGAGGTCCTTGAATCAATTCATCAGCCCCAGAAGATTCAGGATGGAGCCAGTATCTACAATATCAGTAGTGCAACCAGGAGATTGGCTAATTTCAATAGATTTGGCAGATGCCTATTTACATGTCCCAATTCACAAACACCGTCAGAGGTACCTCAGATTCGCAGTAGAGGAAGAGCATTTTCAATTCAGATGTTTACCCTTCAGCATCAACATAGCACCCAGAGTCTTCTCCAAGATCCTGTCGGCGACCATAACATTTATCCATTTACAGGGGATAAAACATTTTCACTATCTAGACGACATCCTGGTCATTGCAAATTCAAGCGAGCAGCTTGCGCTACAGCGCGACAAGGTAATAGGAATCCTGTCCAACTTTGGATGGCTGATAAACAGTCAAAGGAGCAGCCTCCCTCCTGCTCAATGGATGGAGTATTTAGGCATGGTATTTGACACAGTTAGGACGGATTCTTCTGCCATATCGCAGGGCGACTGAGCTGAAAGCATGTGTCTACAAGGTGATGGAGGCTCAGACGTTATCGGCAAAAGACTGTATGACGATGTTGGGGACATTCACCGCAGCTATCCCAGCGGTACCGTAGGCAAGGTTCCACAAGAGAGCTCTTCAGATGTCCTTCCTGAGGCAATGGGACGGCTGGTCATTGGCCCAGAAGATCTGGGTGCCTGTACAGGGGCAACGGAGTCTGATCTGACCAGATAGCAGACCAACTGAGCCAGAGGTTCCCAGCAATGGAGAAAGGTCAGTCAACGGACACTATGTTCAACCAATCTTTGCCAGAGGGGGGATACCCAGCATAGACCTGATGGCGACACCAGGGAATGCGCAGGTGCCAGAGTTCACCGCAAAGTTCAGATACAACAAGGCGATAGCCCAGGATGCCTTCTCAATCTTGTGGCAGTTCCCCCTAGTGTACCTGTTTCCTCCAATCCCATTAATCATGAGGGCTTTGCTGAAGATTGCGGAGGAGGTGCATGCCATCATAATTGTACCCTTCTGGCCCTGGAGACCAGGTTTTCTCTGCTCTTGCAGAGGGCGTCAGCCCCACCAGTACACCTATCTCTCAGGAGGGATCTACTACAGCAAGGACAGTGGATTCACCGGAATCCAGGGAGACTGCAGCTGACGGCCTGGCTGTTGAATCAGCCAGATCGCATGCACAAGGCCTCTCATTACTGGGGGCAAGGAAGGCTACAACAAATGCCACATACTCCAGAATTTGGAGAAAGTTTCTCCCCATTAACTCAAAGTATTGCAAACATTTTTGAATTTCTGAAAATGGCTCTGAATGTTGGCTTGGCATATAACTCTATTAAAGTGCAGGTGTCGGCCCTGTCTTCTTTCACCGGACATAGAGGGGCTAATGAGCCTTTACTAACGCAGTTCCTCAGAGCTGCAATAAGGGTGTGCCCCCCAAGAAGGAGCCTCATCCCAGCCTGGGACTTGGGCATGGTCCTAAAGGCACTGTTGCAGCCTCCATTTGGCCCGGTGGAATCATGTTCACTTGGCTTTCTAACAATCAAACTGCTCTTCCTGAAGGCCATTACAACGGCCATAAGAGTGTCGGAATTAGCGGCCTTTTCCTGTAAAGAAACGTTCTGCATTGTGTATCAGGACAGAGTGATCCTGTGGCCTGCTTCAGCCTTAGCCTCTAAGGTGTTCTCAAAATTTCAGGTAAACTGACCTTGTTTCACGCAGCCTCCAGATCAAAGGGACCAGTTGGATTTGAGACCTCTAGACTTGGTCGGTTTAATATCAACATATCTTCAAAGGGCACAACAGGTATGCAAGTCGGGTAATCTGTTCACCTTCCGGTTGGGACCCAGGAAAGGGGAGGCAGCACCTTCAGGGATCTTATCCACCTGGATTACGAGGACTATCTCCTAGGCATACAAGCAACAGGGCCTTGCTGCACAGCAGACTATAAAAGATCATTCTACTAGAGGTATGGCAGCTTTGTGGGCATCCATGGCAAAGGTCCTGATGGAGGACATATGCAGAACCACTAGCTGGAGTTCCTGTGAGACTTTTGCTCGGCACTACAAACTGGATGTAGTCGCCGCTAGTCCTTCGATGTTCGGAGCGGCGGTAGTGTTTGCTCCTTTGTTCAATTAATTAAAGTATAGTGATGCATGGAATTGGGCGAGTTGTCGTTTTTTTTCCCACCCTATATTGGCTTGGGTATATCCCATAATGTGCTGACGGTAGGATGACCAGGAAAATGGAAAATTGTTATCAATACTCACCATAATTTTCCTTTCCTGGTCCGCCCTCACGTCAGCACAGCTTTTACTTCCCTCCCTAAGTAGCCTGTCGCCGCTAAACAAAAGAACACGAGGGGGAGGGGAGGAAAGGGATTTATTGTGCTGGAAGAAGGTGGTCCTGGGAGTTAATCAGGGAGAGTTAACCCATAGTGTGCTGACGTGAGGACGGACCAGGAAAGGAAAATTACGGTATTGATAACAATTTTCCGTTATCTATGGGGCTGTGTACATCCATCTATGGTGCCATATATACCTATCTGTGGTGCTGTATATATATATATTTATGGTGCTGTATATATCTATCTGTGGTGCTTTATATACCTATCTGTGGTGTTGTATATATCTATTTGTGGTGCTGTATATACCAATTTGTGGTGCTGTATATATCTATCTGTGGTGCTGTATATACCTATTTGTGGTTGTGTATATATCTATCTGTTGTGCTGTATATATCTATATGTGGCGCTGTGTATACCTATCTGTGGTGCTGTATATACCTATCTGTGGTGCTGTATATCCCTAAATGTGGTGCTGTATATACCTATCTGTGGTGTTGTATATACCTATCTGTGGTGCTCTATATATCTATCTGTGGTGCAGTATATCCCTATCTGTAGTACTGTTTATCCTTATCTGTGGTGCTGTATATACCTATCTGTGGTGCTGTATATATCTATCTGTGGTGCTGTATATACCTATCTGTGGTGCAGTATATCCCTATCTGTGGTGCTGTATATCCCTATCTGTGGTGCTGTATACACCTATCTGTGGTGCAGTATATCCCTATCTGTAGTACTGTTTATCCTTATCTGTGGTGCTGTATATCCCTATCTGTGGTGCTGTATATACCCCTATCTGTGTTGCTGTATATACCCCTATCTGTGATGTTGTAGATACCCCTATCTGTGATGTTGTATCTGACAATGCTGTATACCCTGTCTGGTGATGCTGGGCTGTATACTCCTGACACAATGGGTGTAATCTATAAGAGGTGGGACTCATGAGAAGTGGGATGGGTCAAAAAGGAAGGGCGGGTCTGGTGGCTCCCCATCCTAAAATTTCACCAGCCGCCACTGTAATGGACACTTTGATGAGGATTATGACATAAATATAGAGTATATATTGCAGGAGTCTGTAAGGCATAGTTCAGATGTCATTGGAGCTGCACCAAGGCACTCCAATATTTCTGCAGTCCTAACTCTTGTAAATTTATGAGAGCCTCCACAGTGGAAGCACATGCATTCTAATGGAAAGATAGAGGGCAAGTGGGCCTGGAGGTAGCCCAATCCTCCTTAAAGGCACAGGGGCACACTGGACACCCAGCACAGCCCAGAAAGTCTATGCATTCCTATGGAAAGCAGATGTAAACAGACTCTATTTAACCACACCCCCTTTAAGCCACACCTAATATTTTAGCGTAATTTAAACCACGCCCATTTCGCTTCACGCGGGAACTGTTTTTTACATTGACCATGCCCACAAAATGAATGACCCGCCTCTAATTAACATACTGCTCCACCTACACTGGCTTTCTAAAAAAAAGGGTTCCTAAAGTTTTTTCTGGAAATGTTGGCAACTATGCGCTAGGTGCACAGCAGGGCTCCATGCAGTTACTGGGAGTGAGGTGGGAGAGATACGCTGGACAGGTAGAGAGGGCAAGGGCTCGGTGCGTCCCTTCTAAATGCATCAGTTACTGTTGTGGTGTATATTGCAATGGGAGAGTTTATTCGAGTTCAGTCATCTGTTCAAGTAAAGATACCCCATGTGTAAGACTGTGATCCTGAACAAGGTGGATAGTGCAGCCCAGAAGAACCCAATTTGTGGTGCTGTATATATCTATCTGTGGTGCTGTATATACCTATTTGTGGTTGTGTATATATCTATCTGTTGTGCTGTATATATCTATATGTGGCGCTGTGTATACCTATCTGTGGTGCTGTATATACCTATCTGTGGTGCTGTATATCCCTAAATGTGGTGCTGTATATACCTATCTGTGGTGCTGTATATACCTATCTGTGGTGCTCTATATATCTATCTGTGGTGCAGTATATCCCTATCTGTAGTACTGTTTATCCTTATCTGTGGTGCTGTATATACCTATCTGTGGTGCTGTATATATCTATCTGTGGTGCTGTATATACCTATCTGTGGTGCAGTATATCCCTATCTGTGGTGCTGTATATCCCTATCTGTGGTGCTGTATACACCTATCTGTGGTGCAGTATATCCCTATCTGTAGTACTGTTTATCCTTATCTGTGGTGCTGTATATCCCTATCTGTGGTGCTGTATATACCCCTATCTGTGTTGCTGTATATACCCCTATCTGTGATGTTGTAGATACCCCTATCTGTGATGTTGTATCTGGCAATGCTGTATACCCTGTCTGGTGATGCTGGGCTGTATACTCCTGACACAATGGGTGTAATCTATAAGAGGTGGGACTCATGAGAAGTGGGATGGGTCAAAAAGGAAGGGCGGGTCTGGTGGCTCCCCATCCTAAAATTTCACCAGCCGCCACTGTAATGGACACTTTGATGAGGATTATGACATAAATATAGAGTATATATTGCAGGAGTCTGTAAGGCATAGTTCAGATGTCATTGGAGCTGCACCAAGGCACTCCAATATTTCTGCAGTCCTAACTCTTGTAAATTTATGAGAGCCTCCACAGTGGAAGCACATGCATTCTAATGGAAAGATAGAGGGCAAGTGGGCCTGGAGGTAGCCCAATCCTCCTTAAAGGCACAGGGGCACACTGGACACCCAGCACAGCCCAGAAAGTCTATGCATTCCTATGGAAAGCAGATGTAAACAGACTCTATTTAACCACACCCCCTTTAAGCCACACCTAATATTTTATCGTAATTTAAACCACGCCCATTTCGCTTCACGCGGGAACTGTTTTTTACATTGACCATGCCCACAAAATGAATGACCCACCTCTAATTAACATACTGCTCCACCTACACTGGCTTTCTAAAAAAAAGGGTTCCTAAAGTTTTTTCTGGAAATGTTGGCAACTATGCGCTAGGTGCACAGCAGGGCTCCATGCAGTTACTGGGAGTGAGGTGGGAGAGATACGCTGGACAGGTAGAGAGGGCAAGGGCTCGGTGCGTCCCTTCTAAATGCATCAGTTACTGTTGTGGTGTATATTGCAATGGGAGAGTTTATTCGAGTTCAGTCATCTGTTCAAGTAAAGATACCCCATGTGTAAGACTGTGATCCTGAACAAGGTGGATAGTGCAGCCCAGAAGAACCCACCCGGGGTAGGCCTCTCATGTGACCCTTGCTTGGAGTCCAACGAGGAGTGAAACATGGGGGATGTGACAACCACCCCATCACCTTATGCTTTCATCAAGCTTTTGCCTTGTATACTGCTTGCTGGTGTTGGGTGGGTGTTTGCTTCATTAACCAGTTCCGGCCCGCCCACCGCACATATACTGCGGCAGGGAGACCCGGTTGCACGAAACAACGTAACCGTACGTTGTCTGCCCGACCTGGCCTGGGGCACGTTCATCGCCGGCGACCCAGTCCTGCTGTGATTGGGAGTCAATCAGCGGGGCCGGCGGCCGCGATTGGTGTCGGCCACCCACGATCATTCTCGGGAATGATAGAATGGTGGCCTGCCTATGTAAACAAGGCAGACCGTCATTCTGTCACAGACAAAGAGGTTGATTTACTAAAGGCAAATCCACTCTGCACTACAAGTGCACTTGGAAGTGCAGTAGCTGTAGATCTGAGGGGAACATGCAAGTGTAGCACCCCCATAGTGATAGGTGCGTTTTGTAGTGAGTTTTTGCTAGGAGAGGCAAAATTTAGTCAGGCCTGACTGTAGGTGCAAGCCTGAGTGTTTTGATCTGAGCTGGGGAGGGGCTCAGGGAGTGTTTGGAGACAGAAGGAAGGAATGCCCCTTGGAAGTTTCCTCCCCCTTGAGCAGAGAAGGTACTGGAGAGGGGGATGGATGAGGAGGTGTCACTTCCTGATGTATGACAAGGAGCCCTGACCAGTCTACAGGCTGGGTTGGCAGGGGGCAGGCCTCTTTAAATACAACAGTCTGCCAGCAGGAGGGAGGAGAAGTTGAGTGGAAGTGTGGAAGATGTAGCATAGGTGCTGTGGAGGCCTGGGGAGGGGAGGGTGACCTTGAGGCCTGGAGACTCGGGTACAGCCAGGAGTGGATTTGATTCCTGGAGCAGCACAAGGGAGTAGGAGAACAGCAGAGGTGCTACTGAGAACATTTTAAAATATCCACTGGAGTCGTGAGTGACAGACCCTGGGAGCTGGAAGAGAAAGGTTGGAAAGGTTGGAACAGTCTGGGAGAGGAATAGTGGACAGTCTGCGGAAGCCTTGGGAGCCACTAAGGGGAAGGAGTGCCACTGTGAGGAAAGCAGGTCGGTGGGACCTGAAAGAGGGATGGGCTGGGAGTTGTAGTCCATCAAATGCCCGGTTAGCACCAATGTACTAAACTACACTTTGAGGGGTCCAAGACCCTGGTCTGTAACGAGTGGTCTGGAGGCCCTCCTCACAATTTGCAGGCCTCACCGTGTGCTAGCTGTAGTGAAGAGAAAGGAGTTATATGAGCCTGATAAATTTCTCTTCAGGTAAGGAACTAAGTGATGTGCTGGAGAGAAGTGAAGGAGCAATAGTCTGCAGAAGAGATGTGCTGGAGGAAGTAAAGTGTATATACTAGGGTTGCCACCTCATCCCTTTAAAACTGAACACCTATTAATTACACAGGTTCTGTGGCTGATTAAGGTGGAAATTAAACTCATTTGATGTCTTATCTGCATTATATTAGCCTCAGAACCTGTGTAATACATATGTGTTCAGGTTTAAAGGGATGAGGTGGCAACCCTAGTATATACGGTCGTGTATATAGGAGGTCCTCTAACCACCTCTTTGGGCATCCCACAGTCACCCTTTTCCCCATCCAAGTTAAATCCCCTAAATAAAACAACAAAAACAAGAGCCGGCCTGTTCAGTGACTTTGGATGTATGAGATATGGTGGGATTGTGGGCAGTTATAAGGTGAACCACAACTACCAGCCACTCCCAAGGAGCACATGGCTATATAAGGAAAATAAAAAACAGCATTTTTGCTTGTACATGATTGGTTGATAAAATCAGCAGAGCTTCCCCTGATTTCAGATCATCCCCTCAGATTTACAGCAACTGCACTTCTTGTAGAGCAGAGTGGATTTGCCTTGAGTAAATCAACCCCATAGAGAGTAATCTGTGATTCCTGGAAATCAGGAAAACCGATCTCTCTCTTTGTCTAGTATCAGCACCCCCCACAAAGTAAGTAAACTCACCCAGGAAACACATTTAACCCTTTGATTGCTCCTGATGTTAACCCCTTCCCTGCCAGTGTCATGTATACAGTGATCAGTGCATTTTGTTAGCACTGATCACTGTATTGGTGTCACTGGTCCCCAAAAAGTGTCACTTAGTGTTTAATTTGTATGCCGCTATATCGCATTTCCACATAAAATCACTGATAGTTGCCATTACTAGTAAAAAAAAAAAAAGTCCCTAAATATAGCCCATAATTTGTAAATGCGATAACTTTTGCGCTAACCAATCAATATACGCTAATTGGGATTTTTTTTTTACCAAAAAAAACAGAATACAAATTGGCCTAAACTGATGAAGAAATTAGATTTTTTTACATATTTTTATTGGATATGTTTTATAGCAGAAAGTAAAAAACATTGTTATTTGGGAACAACGTCGCACAATCGCGTAATTGCCAGTTAAAGTAACGCAGTGCCGTTTCGCAAAAAATGGCCTGGTCATTAAGGGGATAAATCCTTCCGGGGCTGAAGTGGTTAACCAGCTGCCGACCAGTTGTACTGCGGCAGGTTGGCTCCGCTGCGTAAATCGCCGTCACTGTACGTCAGGCGCACATGAGCGATTTGCCTGCGGCGCGCGTGCGCCCGCTGCGTGCTCCGTGAGCATGCCCACAGGTCGGACGGACTCGATGTCCGCCGGCGACCTGCGATCGCCTTCTACAGAGGCAGAACGAGGATCCACCAATGTAAACACGGCGGTTCCCTGTTCTGTCCCTGTAATCGGGAACAGTAAGATCTGTCATGCCCTGGCCAGCCCAGCCCCCACACTGTTAGAACACAGTTAGGGAACACAGTTAACCCCTTGATCGCCCCCTACAGTTTAACCCCTTCCCTACCAATGACATTTATACAGTAATCAGTGTTTTTTTAAAGCTCTGATCGCTGTATAAATGTCATTGGTCCCAAAAAGTATCCGATCTGTCCGCTGCAATGTTGCAGTCCCGATAAAAATTGCAGATCGCCGCTATTATTAGTAAAAAATAAATAAATAAATAAAAATGCCATAAATCTATTCCCACAGTTTGTAGACGCGATAACTTTTGCGCAACCCAATCAATATACGCCTATTGCGTTTTTTTTAATCAAAAATATGTAGAAGAATATATATCGGCCTAAACTGAGGAATACATTTTTTTATATATTTTTTTTTAGATATGTAAAAAAAATATATATTTTTTCAAAATTGTCGCTCTTTGTTTGTTTATAGAGCAAAAAAATAAAAACCACAGAGGTGATCAAATACCACCAAAAGAAAGCTCTATTTGTGTAAAAAAAGGGACATCAATTTTGTTAGGGTACAACATCACAAGACCGTGCAATTGTCAGTTAAAGCAACGCAGTGCTGTAGCGCAAAAAGTGCTCTGGTCAGGAAGGGGGTAAATCCTTCCGGGGCTGAAGTAGTTAATAATCCTATTTTAATCAAACACAATCTGGTCCCAACTTCCTTAACCTTTCCAGATACGCGCTATTGCCGAAGTACGGCTCCAGCGTGGATCTGAATTTCCGGGACAACTTCCATGGACGTCGTCCCCTTTGCACGCTCACGGTGCGCACTCGCGGGTCGGGCAGACTCGATGTCCACTCGTGACCCGCGATCGCCTGTCAGAGCTTCAGAACGGGGAACCGCCAATGTAAACATGGCGGTTCTCCATTCTGTGAAGGGGGACAGAACAGATCTACTGATCCCTGTGATCGGGATCAGTGAGATCTGTTATGTCCCAGCCAGCCCAGCCCCCACACAGTTAGAACACATACAGGGAACACAGTTAACCCTTTCGCTGCCCCCTTAGTGTTAACCCCTTAACTGCTAATGACATTTATACAGTAATCAGTAATATTTACATTTCTGATCACTGTATAAATGTCATTGGTCCCAAAAAAGAGTCAAAAATGTCCGACATGTCCGCCCCAATATCAAAGTCCCGATAAAAATCGCAGATCGCCACCATTACTAGTAAAAATAAATAAATAAAATGCCATAAATAAATTCCCATAGGTTGTAGACGCGATAACTTCTGCGCAAACCAATCAATATACGCCGGTTGCGATTTTATTTTTACCTAAAATATGTAGAAGAATATATATCGGCCAAACCCGATGAATAATTATTTTTTGGATATGTATTATAGCAAAAAGTAAAAAATATTGTTCTTTTTTCAAAATTGTCTTTCTTTGTTTATAGCACAAAAAATAAAAACCGCAGAGGTGATCAAATACCACCAAAAGAAAGCTCTATTTGTGGGAAAAAAATGATAAAATTTTGTTTGGGTACAACGCCGCACAACCATGCAATTGTCATTCAAAATGCGACAGCGCTGAAAGCCGAAAATTGGTCTGGGCAGGAGGAAAGTTTAAGTGCCCAGTAAGCAAGAGGTTAAAGTTGAGCTCCACCCAAAAGGGGAAGTTCCGCTTTAAGTACCTCATCACTCCTCCCCTGCAACATTTTACATGCAATTTTGTTCTGGGGGGAGTGGGTACCTAGTTTTGAGAGGTACCCGCTCCCAATTGCCTAGGCGATCTGAACAGAAGTTCCCCTCTCCCCCTCCCCCTCTGTAGTCTTCTGGGACACCTCATAGATTCCAGAAGACTGTCAGACCATTGAGGAGGCGCAGAGCGACTTGCGCAGGTGCCCACAGTTGAGATGCCGGCACCAGGGAGAGAAGAGGGAGAGAAGGGACGGCACGGGTGAGCTCAAATCCTTTCAAGCACATCGCTGGATCCTGGGACAGATGGGGGTGTGTTTATTAAAAGTAAGCAGCTACAGTTTTTGTAGCTGCTGACTTTTAATAAACACAAAAGCAACCGTAGTCACTTCAAGACCACCCGCCGTCATTAAACGGCGGCCGTTTGCAGTGGAATACCGTTGCTATGGTAGCAGATAGCTACCATAACCCCTGTATCTTTTTTTTCAGCAGGTGATTCTCTTTCAGATAAAAGTAGTCTTAGCAGCAGATTCGCCGCAAGATCACTTTTATCAGCGGCGAGAGAGGTGTACCCCCCCTCCGCCGCTTTCCGGTCATTTGCGCCGCTTACCGGAGCCGCTGCCAACGGAGATGATCGGTTCCTCTCCCTCCAGTGTCCGTGAGCCGGCTCTATAACATGGCAGGGCGGAAGCAACGTCACAAGTCACTTCCACCCAATGCTCTTAAAGGGCCCATTTTTTTTGCACTGTCATTTTTTTCAAATTATTATTATTAATTTTATTTTTTTTTCATTTTACTGTAAATATGAGATCCGAGGTCTTTTTGACTCCAGATCTCATATTTAAGTGTTCCTGGCATGCTTTTTTCTATTACAAGGAATGTTTACATTTCTTGTAATAGGAATAAAAGTGAATAAATTTTTTTTTTAAAAAAAAGAGCAGTGTAAAAATAAAAAGCAAAAAGTAAAATAAATAATTAAAAAAAAAAAATTTAAAGCGCCCTGTCCCCACGAGCTTGCGCGCAGAAGCGAACGCATATGTAAGTCCCGCCCACGTATGAAAACGGTGTTCAAACCACACATGTGAGGTATCGCCGCAATTGTTAGAGCGAGAGTAATAATTTTAGCACTAGAGCTCCTCTATAACTCAAAACTGGTAACCTGTAGAATTTTTTAAATGTCACCAATGGAGATTTTTAAGTTGCAAAGTTTGTCACCATTCCGCGAGCGGACGCAATTTTGAAGCATGACATGTTGGGTATCATTTTACTCGGCGTAACATTATCTTTCACAATATGGAAAAAAATTGGCCTAACTTTACTGTTGTTTTATCTTTTAACTTAAAAAAACTGAACTTTTTAAAAAAAAAAAAATCGCACTTGAAAGACCGCTGCGCAAATACGGTGTGACATAAAGTTTTGCAACGACCGCCATTTTATTCTCTAGGGTGTTCGAAAAAAAATATATAAAGTTTGGGAGTTCTAAGTAATTTTATAGAAAAAAAAAATGGTTTTAAAAACATCGAACTCCAAAAAGAGGCTCGGTCTTAAAGTGGTACATACAACAATAATTTTTGCCCTCCTCAACCCAACTTGATCATTTTTGTGGGGAGCCCAAGGATTAGTGCACATTGTTTACTGTATTCTTTCTGTATCTTCTAAACGCTAAAAAGAAAAAGAAAAGAAAACCATATTGACAGAAAGGACCAGCGATGTTGACCGCACTGGAGAGCGGTGATACAAAGAGTGATGTTTATGGGTAAAGCATCTTACTAATTATTTGCTGACCCAAGGTCTCTAGTGAGAAACAGGGGCAAAAAGTTGGGTCAAGGGCAATTACCACCATTAAAGTGGATGCAAAGAAAGAGCTCAATATAATCTGAAAACACAAAGGGTTTTCTCTGCTGCCATGTTACTTTTTTAACTCTAAAGATTCCACTTTGGAAAGACTGCATTTTATTTGTCCACTTTCCTTCTAGGCAGGGCCACGGTTCTTTCTGTCCACTCTTATAAATTGTTCACTTGTGGAGCCTTATATTTAGAACAAAGCATTTCATCTTAGTGTTTCACAGTACCATGCTTAGTATTTATAGGCAAGGCTGGTTTGCTTAGAATGTTGAGGAGGTAGGAGACATAGCTGCTTCCCAAGGTTGCACTAAGCTAACTAAGGCCTCTTTCACATGAATGGATAGAATCAGCTGTTCTGCCGTTGCTAAATGCAAGTCAGATAACCAGAGGTTAAAGCACAACGATTACTTGCATTTGTTACATTCTGATTAGCCACAGATACATGCTGCTACGTTTAGCTGCGGTGGAAACATTGTTAACATTCTTGACATCTCTGAAGTGCTTCCTATTGATTTCTATGCTTGTTGCCGTTGCTATCCGTAGCTGACACAGTTTACCTGCAGATTCGTGCAGATACTTGCGGTTAGCTGCATAACATCGTTCCTGGACACATTCCAATCCATTTTTTTGAATCGTTCTAAATCGTCTGTAACCAAACCGTTGTTGAATGCAGAGTGTGAAAGGGGCCATAGGAAAGCATTGTCACAGTATAGCTGCAGTAGATAACTTCATTTATCCGCAGCTAAAAGCTGGATTCTATCCGTTCGTGTGAAAGGGGCCTAAGAATTAGGCAGACACGTAGTCTTCATACAGCAGAATACTTGTTTTTCCAGAATCAGAGTCTTTCCTGAATAAACCAAATGATTCTTGATAGTAGCTTGATTTTGTTTTGATTATGGCATAATGATATATAAAATATATGGCACAGAGATCCCACAATACTGTGTATTGCTCTCATTATTTAAAGAGAAATTTTGGGGAAAAGCGCTAAATAGACCGCAAAAAAAAGTGCACTTTTCCATTCCAAAGGATTTGCTATTCTGTGCAGCCACTTTTTTGACTCACACTTCATCTAATACTGCATGGCTACCAATATAATTCTGCTATTTCAAATTCCTGGCATGTTCTTGATTATTGGATTAAGGTGATGAGGCGAATACATTGTCCGGTGAGAACAGAAGTGGATGAATGACATAGGAGTCAGCAAAGCTAAATCAACACATTTTGTGTGAATCTTATTGGCTGAAGAGAATTACAAATCAGAAGGTTGATTAGGTAAATAGGCTGTTCACTTTGCTGGAGAATTTTCACTTTACAAGGAATTTTTCCATTAGCTTGTATGTGGTGAAAATTTACTTTGCAAAAAACAAAAAAACACAAAAAACAGCCAGACTGGATGGACCACTTGGTCTTTTTTTCTGCCATCACTTTTTTATGTTTCTATATTCCTAGAGTAAACAACCTATTTACTTTAGTAAATTGACTCCTATATGCCTAGTATATTAGTTTACCTGGATTTTTTTCCACAGTGTTTTTAGCTTTTCCCAAGAATTTATTTTGATGCAGCCTGATACAATACTCTTTGGTTTGCAAAAGAGGACATTTGCCTGCTGGTGCATTCAGAAAAAAACAAAAGCACTTACATTGACCTGCCATTTATTTAAAGTAAACCTCCTGGGAGAAATAAGGTGACTGTCCTTGCTGACCTTCTAATGAAAATTCTAGGTGCCTGGCTTTTATGGTGGCTCTTTGGCTTTACTACTTTCTAAGCCAGATCTATTACTTCTGCAGTAGCCTGGGCCAACTGAAGCAGCTCTTCAGTGGGGTGGCGGGTCCCATTCTTATCTCAGATAAGCCAGTGACCTCCTGCAGTGGGATCTCCCAGTCAGCTTAAAGCCTGGTACACACAATGAGATTATCGGACGAATTATTGTCTGGATTTTTTTGCATGCTGTTCTCCACATCGAAAATGATAAGTTTGCTAAAGTTACAAAAATTCTTGTATGGCAGAATAAAAATTCGGAAGTGATGTCATGTATTGTATTGTATTTATATTGCATTTTCGGATGAAAATTGTACTGCTTAAACGAAAATTGTACGATCTGGAATCGTACAAGCAAAATTTTTAAGTTTGTCCCTTCGGATAAAGCTGTGCACTAACGATCAGATTATCACTTTGAAAACAGTATTTTTCGTAAGGTTTTCTGATCATGTGTACTAGGCTTTACCGTGCACAACCTTTTCACCATAGCACCTAATGGAGAAGCTGTATATTTGCAGGCTTTTAAGCAGATAGCTTATTCTTTAGGTCTAATGGAGAATCAAATATACGTTATATATACATATATATGTGCAATTCACCACCAACGGCTGGCTCGTTAAAGAAGACTGGAGCTGTCCGATGCGGAAGGTTGCTGTCTAATCTTTGGTAAGCATTGGCGCATATCTACGGGATGGAGAGGGCAAGCGGGAGCAATAAGACAACATGCCTTATGTGTGTTAAAGCATACAAAGGTGTGAATGGGCACTTACTGATTATGAAATGAATTCACAACTTTACTGTGTGATGTTTTTATATCGTCCTGGAGTTCGGCTGCCTTTTTGTTGCATTTTCTAGAATATATTTGCACGTATGAGCTGCAAACAAAATACCCTATACTTTAGTAAATGCATGTAGAAAATTATGTCATAACAATATGTCACAAAGCACAAAAGCCAGTGGAAAACAGAAAAGTAAAATTGTTGTTGTGGGTACTTTTGCCATCAAATTTGTGGAATGGAAAAATGCTGACTATGACCCTAAGAACACTATCCCTACAGTCAAGCACGGAGGTAGAAACGTATGCTTTGGGCTGTTTCTCTGCTAAAGGTACAGGCCAACTTTGCAGCATCGAGGGGCCAATGGATGGGGCCATGTATTGTAAAATCTTGGATAAGAACTTTTTTACCTCAGCCAGAACACTGAAGATGAAAACATACCGCCAAGGCAAAAAAGGAGCGGCTCAAGAAGAAGCACATTAAGGTCATGCAGTGGCCTAGTAAGTCTCCAGACCTTAATCCTATAGAAAATGTATGGCGGGAGCTGAAACTTCAAGTTGCCAAGCGACAACCAAGAAACCTTAAGGATTTAGAGAAGATCTATGAAAAAGAGTGGACCAAAATCCCTCCTGAGATGTGTGCAAACCTGGTAACCAACTACAAGAAATGTCTTACCTCTGTGCTTGCCAACATGGGTTTCTCCACCAAGTACTAAGTCATGTTTTGCTTGCGGATCAAATACTTATTTTACTCCCTGAACTGCAACTCAATTTATAACATTTATATCATGTTTTTTTCTGGATTTTTGGTTGATATTCTGTCTCTACCATTTAAAACAGGGGTCTCCAAACTTTCTAAACAAAGGGCCAGTTTACTGTCCTTCAGACTTTAGGAGGGCTGGACTGTGGCCATTAGAAGTAGAAAAGGTCCTGACATCAGTGGTAAAAAACAATGCCCCATCTTTGGTGTCAGTGGAATTGTACCCCATCATTGGTGTCATTGGGAGAAATTGTGCCCCATCATGGGTATCATTGGGAGAAATTGTGCCTCATCATTGGTATCATTGGGAGCAATCGTGCCCCATTATTGGTATCATTGGGAGAAATTGTGCCCGATCATTGGGAGAAATTGTGTCCCATCACTGGTATCATTGGGAGAAATTGTGCCCCATCATTGGTATCATTGGGGCAAATTGTGTCCCATCATTGGTGTCATTGGGAGAAATTGTGCCCCATTATTGGTGTCATTGGGAGGAATTGTGCCCCATCATTGGTGTCATTGGTTGGAATTGTGTCCCATCATTGGTGGCAGTGGGGGATTTGTGTCCATTCATTGTTGTCAGTGGGGGGATTTGTGCCCATTCATTGTTGTCAGTGGGGGAAATTTGTGCCCATTCATTGTTGTCAGTGGGGGGATTTGCGCCCCATTATTGGTATCAGTGGATGAAATAGTACCTTGAGGATCAGATAAAAGCAGGCAAAGGGCCGCATCTGGCCCCCAGGCCGCAGTTTGGAGACCACCGATTTAAAATACACCTATGATAAAAACGATACACCCTTCATTTCTTTATAAGTGGGCAAACTTACAAAATCTGCAGGGGATCAAATAATTATTTTCCCCACTGTATAGTAAAGACCTCAAACAGGCAGAAATAATGCCAAGTTGTTGTTATAGTAAAAAAAAGGGCATTTGACAGAAATACTGGTACTATAATTGTCAACTCTGCCCTTCATTTGTGTTTGTAAAAAGAATCACTTTTCTTTAAATGATAACATTAAAGCTAGAGTTGATCGAACTTCTGGAAGTCCGGGTTCTGCTGGTTCGGCCGAACTTCGGGACAAAGTCCGGGTTCGGGTCCGGACAGAACCCGAACTTTGCCACGGACCCCGAACCCCATTGAAATCAATGGGGACCCAAACTTTTAGGCACAAAAATGGCTGTAAAAAAGTCCTGGAAAGTCCTAGAGGTCTGCAAAAGGAAGGAAATGGGGGTAAGGGTGGGACAAGTTCCCTACAAAGAAATGGGGACAGGGAAATAACTAAAAGCATTTAAAAAAAAATAATTTCATAAAAAAATCAAAAATGGAGGTGGATGTGGACCATCTTCAAACTGTGTCTGAAAAGTATTAATTAACGGTAGAAGCCATATCACTGTTCTAAAATCATCTTCAAACTGTGTCAAAAAAGTATAAATAAGCCGGGAGAACCCATATCCCTGTTCTGCAAGCATCTGGAAACTGTGTGTAACACTTTAACTAAAACCGGGTGAACCCATATCACTGTTCTGCAAACATCTGGAAACTGTGTGTAACACTTTAACTAAAACCGGGAGAAACCATACTACTGTTCTGCAAACATCTGAAACTGTGTGTAACACTTTAACTAAAACCAGGCAAACCCATATCACTGTTCTGCAAACATCTGGAAACTGTGTGTAACACTTTAACTAAAACCAGGCAAACCCATATCACTGTTCTGCAAACATCTGGAAACTGTGTGTAACAAATGTGTGTCAAAGGTCTACAAACGTCTTGTCACTATACCCAAACGGACCAAAAT
>BLSH010180395.1:672893-684828 GCA_018402905.1 Glandirana rugosa
GTATCTTCATTTTAATTCTGGGTGTTTTCCCCTGCCATATAAAACCTGATATCCACCCATTCAAGGATTTAAATAAGTATTTCGGTATCAATACTGGAGAGTGTTTAAATACATAAAGCAGTAACGGCAGAAGTTTCATCTTAATTAAATTCACCCTCCCAATGAGAGATAGCGGTAATTTCCTCCAGATCGTAGTTTTGCGTTTCACAAGCATTAATGCCGGAGAAACATTTAACTTAACAAAATCCTCCAAGTACGATGATACAGTAATACCCAAATATTTATATTCCTTTACTACTTGTAGAGCATTACCCTCCATAGGCCAAGGAGACATCCCCCTTCCCAGGCGCAGGACCACGGACTTAGTCCAATTAACCCTAAGCCCGGAAAAGGTGGCGAATTTACCAAATATCTCCAAGGCATATCGAAGTGACGCAACTGGATCTGTTAAAAACAGAACCCCATCATCAGCATATAATGCAGTTTTTTCTATTAAGGGTCCCACACGAATACCCTTAACCATCATAGAGTCCCGTATCGCCTTGGCCATCGGCTCCATCATAAGAGCAAAAAGCCCAGGGGATAGGGGACAGCCTTGCCTAGTCCCTCGACCAATTCGAAAAGGGTTTGATACTTCCCCATTTAACTTGATAGCGGCCATCGGATGATTGTACAGTATTTCCATCCAGGTCAAAAAAACCCTGCCAAAACCCATCTGTTCTAACACTCTATGCATATAATGCCAGTCAACCGAGTCGAAGGCCTTCTCTAAATCGAGAAAGGCCAACGCTCGGTCTTCTCCTGAATCTGAAGCTAAGGCAACATGCGTGAATACCCTTCGGATATTCACGTCTGTTGCCTTCTTGGACACAAATCCCGTCTGATCAGGTGACACCAAGGTATGAACCACCTTTGCCAATCTGGCCGCTAGCATTTTAGTCAAGATCTTAAAATCCACATTTAGTAATGCTATCGGTCGATAAGAGGTACATCTCTGTGGGTCTTTTCCTTGTTTAGCCAATACGGTAATATTTGCCCCATAAAAGGACGATGGCAGATTTCTCTCTTCCAAACATACACCATACATTTCCAATAGCTTGGGTGAGATTTCCTCTTTATACGTCTGATACCATTCCGCAGGTAAACCATCTGGCCCAGGTGATTTCCCCAGGGGAAAAGAACTGATGGTTGCCTGTATCTCCTCTATTGTAAATGGTGCATCTAGGAGTTGTCTATTCTCATCCGATAAACACGGAAGATCTAGAGTCCGCAAAAGGGAAACCAGATCCCCGTCTTCATATGACGGAATTGGTGCATACAATGACTTATAAAAATCTACAAAGGTTTGCATAACATCCGCCCTGGAAGTCTTTAACTGACCCTCTTTGTCATATATACGCGGTATATATATTGGGGTGTGTTCTTCTGCTGTCAGTAGTGCTAACAACCTACCATTCTTTTCCCCTACCTCAAACCAGTTTTCCGCTTGCGATCTTTCCTCCTTCCCTGCTATTTCTCTAAAATGCAGTCTTAGTTCCCTTCTAGCTTGTCTAAGTTCTTGGATATTATCCGTTGAAGGGGATGTAGCATGCGCTGCTGCACATCTCATCTCCTTCTCCTGAAACTGCTGTGTAAGTTTATTTCGCACCCTCCTAACCATCTTAATACCTGAAATATATTCTCCTCTTACTACAGCTTTGAAAGAATCCCATACCATCTGCGATGACGCTGTACCTTCATTCAATTCCCAGAACTCATTTATACGTCTAGTTACCACCTGCTTAATTTCTGGGTCTCGTACCCAATTTGAATCTAGGCGCCATGATTTAATACCTGTTCTTCCCTGGGTAGACAGCATCAACAACAATGGTGAGTGATCCGATATTCCACCCGCTAAATATTCTACTCCCTCAACTGATGGCAAAAGATCTTGACTGCCAAAGGCCAAATCAATACGAGAAGAGGAGTGGAAGACATGGGATAAGTACGAGTATTGTTTTCTAGTTGGATGTTTCCATCTCCAAATTTCTCTAAGGCCTACTGCTTCAGCCCAGTCAGACAATTCTAACCTTGGGGATCTTGTTGGGTTTGTTGTATCCAAGGAGTAATCTAATACACAATTAAAATCCCCCAAGATCAAAACCTTTGCTGGCAGGAAAGAAGCAAATTCACCCATCAAGGTATATAAAACCTCGACCTTAAATGGAGGTGGGATGTAAACACCTATCAAAATTATCTTTAAGGAAAACCATTCCATAACCACACCCACATATCGCCCCAGAGTGTCAGAAAAAACATGGAGTACAGTACATGAAATATTTTTATGAATTAGAATTGCCACACCCCTGGCATATGTTGAGAAAGTGGAATGAAAGGAAAATTGCATCCACTGTTTCTTTATAGATCCTATCGCTTTCCCCATTAAATGCGTTTCTTGCAAAATAACTATATTGGGGCTATGAGTCTCAATGTATTTCAGAACAAGTTGCTCTCTTCATCTTTGAGTTCAAGCCCCTAACATTCCAGGACATTACTTTCAAAGAATTTGCCATTGGTACAATTTAACCATTAAACACCCATATTGATTACTTTTTTTTTTTCCCCCAATATAGGCATTGACTATAGTACCTAAGACCATAATTTAACACATTGAGGGAATAATTCCTGTAACCTACCAAGATCGAGGCCAAGTGGAAATGCGAGGAAAAAGAAGGAGAGGAGAGAAAAAAAAAAAAAAAAAATAGAACCCCCCCCCCCAAAAAAACCCAATACCCAATCCATACTGAACGCAAGGGGTAAGTGAGCTGCGTTCACACAAGTTTTTGAAGCTTTTTTTGATGCTTTTTGTATTTTTCTGTTGTTGGATAGATTGAAAAATGCAAAACGCATCAAAAACACACTACACGCTTTTCGGCAGTGTCTCCGTTAAAGTCTATTGAACCAAAAATGCCTTTAACCACTTCCATACCGGGCCTATTCTGGTACTCTTCTCTTACATGTACAAATCATAATTTTTTTGCTAGAAAATTACTCAGAACCCCCAAATACTAAATATACTTTTATAGCAGAGACTCTGGGGAATAAAATGACGATTGTTGCAACTTTTTACGTCACACGGTATTTGCGCAGGAATTTTTTTTAGGAAAAAAAACAGTTTCATGAATTAAAAAAAAACAGAACAGTAAAGTTAGCCCAATTTTTTGTATAATGTGAAAGATGATGTTACGCTGAGTAAATAGATACTTAACATGTCGCCAAACTTTGGTACTTAAAAATCTCCATAGGTGACGCTTTAACATTTTTTACAGGTTACCAGTTTAGAGTTACAGAGGAGGTCTAGTGCTAGAATTGTTGCTCTTGCTCTATCACACGCGGCAATAACTCACATGTGTGGTTTGAACACCGTTTACATATGTGGACGGGACTTACGTATGCTTTCGCTTTTGTGCGCAAACTCGCGGGGACGAGGGGGCGCTTTAATTTTTTTTTTTTTATTATTCATTTTACCTTTTTTTTTATTTTTACACTGTCTCGTTAAAAAAAAAAAAGAATCACTTTTATTCCTTTTACAAGGAATGTAAACATCCCTTGTAATGGGAATAGTGCGTGACAGGCATTGGCGGCTGGTGAAGTTTTAGGATGGGGGACGCCAGGCCTCGCCCTTCCTTTTTGACCCCTCCTACTTCTCATAAGCCCCACCCCTTATAGAATCCGCCCACCCCGTCCCCTGTATTCCACATATTGTGTCAGGAGTATACAGTTCATTATCACAAGACACAGTATACAGCTCAGCATCACAGGACAGAGTATACAGTTCAGCATCACAGGTGGGGTATATTACAGCCAGTAACACAGTATGCAGCCAGTACACAGGTATTGCAGCCAGTACACAGGTATTGCAGCCAGTATCACAGTATACAGCCAGTACACAGGTATTGCAGCCAGTATCACAGTATACTGCCAGTACACAGGTATTTCAGCCAGTACACATTTATTGCAGCCAGTACACAGGTATTGCAGTCAGTATCACAGTATACAGCCAGGACACAGGTATTGCAGCCAGTATCACAATATACAGCCAGTACACAGGTATTGCAGCCAGTATCACAGTATACAGCCAGTATCACCATATGCAGCCAGTACACAGGTATTGCAGCCAGTATCACAGTATACAGCCAGTACACAGGTATTTTAGACAGTACACAGGCAGTGCAGCCAGTACACAGGTATTGCAGCCAGGATCACAGTATATAGCCAGTACACAGGTATTGCAGCCAGTACACAGGTATTACAGCCAGTATCACAGTATGCAGCCAGTACACAGGTATTGCAGTCAGTATCACAGTATGCAGCCAGTACACAGGTTTTGCAGCCAGTACACAGGTATTGCAGCCATTACACAGATATTTCTGCCAGCATCACCGTATACAGCCAGTACACAGGTATTGCAGCCAGTATCACAGTATACAGCCAGTACACGGGTATTGCAGCCAGTATCACAGTATGCAGCCAGTACACAGGTATTGCAGCCAGTATCACAGTATGCAGCCAGTACACAGGTATTGCAGCCAGTACACAGGTATTGCAGCCAGTATCACAGTATACAGCCAGTACACAGGTATTGCAGCCAATACACAGGTATTGCAGCCAGTACACAGCACAGCAGTACGTACCTCAGGGGAGTCAGGCCGCTCTCTCTCACACGGCCTTCCAGGGGGAATAACAGACGTGCGTGCTGAACACTTCCAGTCCAAGCACCAGCACGTCCGCCAGTCCCGTGACCTGATTAATCAGTCACTGGCTGGACGCCAGTGATTGAGGCCATAGTCAATCAGTGTATCTATGTGCGCTTTGGTGGCGCACATAGATTTACTTTAAAGGCTGACCAATGGGCTTTGGGACGTGCTGTAAAAAGACAGCAAGTTTCCCAAAAAAGCCGGGACAGCATGTACCGGCACCCTATGTTTTTTTTTTTTTTCAGAAATCCTCTATGGAGGAACCGCCACTGGTGACAGGTACTCTTTATGGAGAGATGTGAGGTCAATAAGACCCCACATCTCTCCTCCAGGCTGGAATGACTGAGATCAGGAAAAAAAATTAACGATCCCGGCCTTTCCAGCCGTGTCCGCATCCCAGCCCGGACGTGATGTCATAATGAGGCTCATAGAGCGTCATAGTGACGTCATAACGAGGATCATAGAGCTGACTGGTGACCAGATGGTCACCAGTCAGCTCTCTGATCAACTTCTGGCGGCGACTCATTCATTTTCTGGGCTGCCGATCGTACGGGCGAGCCTGGAGAAGCACCAGAGGACGGTGGGAGGGGGTGTCCCCTCCCGCCGCCTATAAGAATGATCAAGTGGCTGAACAGCCGCTATGATCATTCTTATGGTGCACAGAATCACCGGCCAAAAAAGATGATATCTCAATGATGCCTGTAGCTGCAGGCATCATTGAGATATCCCCACTCAAAGTTAATGACGTCATATGACATCCTTGGGCTGGAAGTGGTTAAAGAAGTCCCTAAAAAAAACCGCAGAGGCTGAAAAAAGCATAGATGTGAATGTGTCCCATAGGAAACCATGTTAAATGAACTGTAAAGCGATTCTGCAAAAAGAAAAATACACCAAAAACGCATAGGTGTGATGTGAACCAGGCCTTATATGCTTCCATCTCCTCCACTGTTTACCTTACATAAATCTGACTCCTAAACTCTGTTGTACCCACTCCTGACCCCTAAATTCTGTACAATACACACTCCTGACCCCTAGATTCTGTACATTACACACACCTGACCCCTACATTCTGTATATTACACCCAACTGACCCCTACATTCTGTACATTTACACACTCCTGACCCCTACATTCTGTACATTACACACTCCTGACCCCTACATTCTGTACATTACACACACCTGACCCCTACATTCTGTACATTATACACACATCTGACCCCTACATTCCGTACATTACACACACCTGACCCCTACACACATCTGACCCCTACATTCTGTACATTACACACACCTGACCCCTACATTCTGTACATTACACACACCTGATCCTTACATTCTGTACATCACACACACATCTGACCCCAACATTCCGTACATTACACACACCTGACCCCTACACACATCTGACCCCTACATTCTGTACATTACACACACCTGACCCCTACATTCTGTACATTACACACACCTGACCCCTACATTATGTACATTACACACACACCTGACCCCTACATTCTGTACATTACACACACATCTGACCCCTACATTCCGTACATTACACACACCTGACCCCTACACACATCTGACCCCTACATTCTGTACATTACACACACCTGACCCCTACATTCTGTACATTACACACACCTGATCCTTACATTCTGTACATCACACACACATCTGACCCCAACATTCCGTACATTACACACACCTGACCCCTACACACATCTGACCCCTACATTCTGTACATTACACACACCTGACCCCTACATTCTGTACATTACACACACCTGACCCCTACATTATGTACATTACACACACACCTGACCCCTACATTCTGTACATTACACACACATCTGACCCCTACATTCCGTACATTACACACACCTGACCCCTACACACATCTGACCCCTACATTCTGTACATTACACACACCTGACCCCTACATTCTGTACATTACACACTCCTGGCCCTTACATTCTGTACTTTACACACTCCTGACCCCTACATTATGTACCTTACACACTCCTGACCCTTACATTCTGTACATTACACACACTCCTGACTCCTACATTCTGTAAGTCACACACTCCTGACCCCTACATTACACACACCTGACCCATGCACTATGTCTTGTATATATTCCTGACTTTGCTTTCTGTATGTTACACACTTGTGACCCTTGCTCCCTGAACATAATCTTAAGTTTTAAGCCCCTCCCACTGGGTGTGCGCAATTTTGACAAACCCAACATTCACCGTTGAGCAAGTAGCATGCTGCAATTAGCCCTTCCCACCACTCGGTCCCCATTCTCAGGAATTACAATCATTTGTTATTCTGAACATTATTTGTTATTACTATGAATTACAATTTGTATGAACATTATTTGTAGGTTGTGCAATGCCTTTACGTTACCTGTTCAGCTATATGCCAAATGTGAGTTCCTAAATCATTTTGCTATTAATCAGTGCACATTGTACCAAAATAGCACCTTTTTATTATCAGAATTTCCCAAAATGTCTTACAAACGTTACTGGTAACATTCACAGTCAGTGTAGAATGAATAATGGAGGGCTCTGCAGAGCTTTCTTGTGGCAGAGTATATTACTCTAGCACCAGCCTCCAGTGGCAGATAGCACAGGGGGTATAGATTGTATAACTTCAATGAGTTCCAGTGGGCATTTTCAAGAAAACAGTGTCCTAACTGGTTAATGGGACTATTGCACTCAGATACTGTAATGTTTGTGCTAGAGGTACAATGTTCTAGATCAGTCATTTAGCACACTCTAGTGGTGACTAGTCACAACTACACTGGATCAAAGAAAAAGAGAGAAGGTCCCATGTAAAGGCACCCATAAGGGCTCATTTACACCTATCCAGTGACCTGCATTTTTCTACACTGGATACGCAGGTCATTGCAAGGGCACAAAGAAAACAATGGCTTTCTATGTGCCTCACTTACATTGCAACACACATAATGCATATAAATGCAAGGCAAGACGCATAAAAGTGGATGCTTGTACATTATACATTCATTTTGGATAAACCTCTTTGAGAATGCTGCTATTTAAAGTGGTTCTGAAGCCTTACAGTTTTTTACCTTAATGCATTCTATGCATTAAGGTGAGAAAGCTTCAGTGCTGGATCTCCCCCTAGACCCCCCTTTTTCTTACCTGAATCCGATTCGATTCAGCGACGTGCACAAGAGCAGCAGCTCCAGACAATATTTCCCTCCTCATTAGGCAGATTGATAGCAGCGGGAGCCAATGGCTGTCAATTAAATGCTGTGACCCAGGAGCGGGGGCCAGGGCTGAGTCCCACTGTCTGTGTCAATGGACGCAGCAGCGGGGGGCCACCTGCTGTAAAGGAGGGGCGTGGAGCACTGGCAAGGAATCCCAGAAAAAGAGGATTGGGGTTGCTCTGTGCAAAACCATTGCACAGAGCAGGTACAGTAAGTATAACATGTTTGTTATTTTAATATAAACAAAAAAAAATCAGGCTTTAATGTCACTTTAAGGTGTTCTCTCCATTAGCTTCTTCTCTGATCGGCTATGTGACTCTATGTGACAGGAATTGATAATCTGTTTGTTTACATTTTTAATGTATTATTTTGGGCTGGTTTACACTTTCTGGGTCGTAAAATAATGCATTTTACCATGCAAGAAGTGTTGGCTCTGGACAGCAGTGCCTTGTGCTTTTAAAGTGCAAAGTTTCCTTTTTTTAACTGTATTGAAATGTTAGAATGTGACATTTCATTCATTTGTATGCATTGCAGCTGAGCTATGGTGTAGAAACACAGAAAGAAAGGAGCTGCAGTGTAAGATGGAAAAAATGCAGACACGTTGCAGATTTTTGCACGCTTTATTTTTTGTCAGTAGTAGTCAGCAGGCTGCATTTAAAGTGTTACTAAACCCACAACAGTAAGATCAATCTGTATATGCAGTAAAGCATGCTTGGTATACTCACTGTGGAACCTAAGGGGTTAATCCTCTGCATTGTGTAAAAAAGGCTGTTTGATCCTGTTCTTTCTGATCCTCCCCTTCTTTCACTGTCCCCAATCCATCTCCTGATAGTACAGAGCCCTAGGAGGCACTTGGTGAGTATTGCTAGGGAGTTTTTTTTTGGGAGGGTGCATGTGATTGGCACAGGGCCTATCAGCACTGTCAAGACAGAGGGTCAGGGGTCATGCAGCCTCACAGGACAGTCAGAGGAGAATGAAAACTCCTCCTACAAGTTTTAACCACTGCTCTGCCGGGCACTGATAGAAGTCACAAGACTTCTATAGCCATACCTCTCAACTTTTTGAGATGGTTACGAGGGACACCTATTAGCAAAATTATGTAGGCATAGGACAAAACCCCCATCTGTCATGTCCCCTTAAAGGGGAATTATACAAAAAAGTGATTAGTTAAACCTATAAACCAATTTACAAATGCAGCAACTTAGAAATTAGATGAAAGGTTTAGCATTGGCAACCACTTTTTTCAAAGAAAAAAGTGCATTTTATATACAGCTATATAGATCGGACCAAAATGAGGGACGAATGAGGAGGAGAGAGGGACAAATGGACTTTGTTTCAAATCAGTGACAGTCCCTCGAACTCAAAGACATTTGGGAGCTATGTATAACTGCTGATGAGAAAAGGTATTTATCAGCTTATATTTACTAAAATAATGGCATTTCCGTGTTGTGTGTACTGTGGGAGACCAGATATAGTGAATGCAGGCTCCTGGGTTTAGTAACAAGTGTGTGTGAACAGGGCACATGGAAAACAATTGTTTTCTGTATGCCCTTGTAGAGATCATCAAAAGACCACTGATCCCTGCACAAGTGTGAACAAGCCCTAAAATAAGATCAAAACAAATTATGAGCACAGAAATTTGCATCACAGCAACATTTTCACTGGTATGCAATTCTAAAAAAAAATTCTGAATGACCTCCTGCTTACTTATATGATTTTTTGGCATGCTTACAGAAAAATGCAAATGTAATCCAGAGTATCAAAAGCTTCCTTTTTGTGTAATTAAAGGTATTTATCATGTATTGTACTTAATTCGTTATTTGTTTTTTTCTCTTCTGTTTTTCTTCATTGGCAGTCTGGATCAGGTCCAGGTTTATCTGATGCAGCTCCTCCATGCACCCCTGCAGCAACAGAAAACCTATAATAGTGATCTATAGTTTGCTGCTATAAGCAGCATTAAATTACCATTGCTGTGATCTGCTGTTTCAGGGGAAGGCTGATCCAGGCCTGCCCTGCCTAAATATTCTGGAGTAACAGGAAGTTCTGATGACATTGCAAGTGATGTCATACTTCACTATTAAAGGGTAACTCCATTTTCGTGGGGAAAAAAATTAGCAAATAAAGAAAAAATAATATAGCAAATATAATTGCGACACAAGTCATATTGTAATTGAAAGTTATTAAAAATCACCTTTCCTTTTCAATCTGCAGCTGCTGTAATGTTCTGAAACTGCAGTGAAATATGGCTACCTGGAGTTGTTCTGTGAATGTGTACAAACCACTCCCCAGAAACATCATTTCCTGCTTGTGTGATTGGCTCACCAATTTTCCCAGAAGTCTGCCTAAGATAAAAGTCAGATTTCAGGCATCCCCTGCAACAAAACTGTCATTTTGGAGAGATGCTTTCAATAGGAACATGTCTAAAGGGATGCAGGCCCAGCAGCTTTCATTATTAGTGCCCAGCAGGTGCACAGCTGACAGATAATTATGAAACCACTCCCATTAGACCCACTCGGCACAGAGGCACAGAGAAACACACAGGGATTTCTTCAGAATTACAAAAGGTAGGAATCTTTAACAAAGGTTGTTATAAAGCTTGCAGTGTACATAGATCACCCAGAGGGGAATGTTTTTTTCTCAACAAAAGTGGAGTTAAACATAATGCTGGAGAAATGTGTTTCCCTGTGCAACAAAGAGCTATACAGCAGGTTAACAAGTCCAGGAGCTGAATGCTTTAGCTTCCTGACTTCGTGCTGCTGGAACTGTCACCGACAGCCCTCTGTTCCAATGCTGCAGCCTGCTGGAGATGCTGGTACTCAGTGTGCAGTCCAGAATTGGATTGCCCCATACTTGAATTGAGGTCTGGACTTTAGCAGGCCATATGTTGACCTTTGGTGGGCAACATTGATTTATAGCATGTAGAAAAAATAAGCTGTGCGTGTGAGAGAAAAAAAAGTCTTTATACAAAAGGGAGAGCAGCAACTAGTAAATGTCACATAGCATATCATATTTATAACATGTTGTAGTTTTATGTTGTAATGCAACATGCCACTAAAGAGCAAAATTACATACTCTTACATACATGCTTACATACATTTATCAAGCAAGATTGGTATAAGTGATGTTGAGAAATATGTTCAACGTTTACTTGGCTATGTGCATGGCCCAAGTTAGCTTCTGGTATCATTTGCTGGATATGTTTTTATTTCCCAACAGGCCCTGAAATTGAAATGTTTTTACATAGTTCTCATTATGTTCCCATTGGCTGGAAAAATAATTTAAGGCTGGCCATACATTATACAATTTCCTTATTCAATTTCCTTTAGAATTACCTTCAACTATGTAGTGCAAAGGAATGAGGGAGTACCTCTGCGCTGCCACTTGATGAACAGGTTTTCCTTCTAATTGTGGACAAAATGTTTGATGAGTGTAGACAGCTGCTGACACTTCAATAGTTCTCCAAGACTATTTAGGTATGATTGTGGTAAAGGTGTTTTGTGCCGCGCTATCTGTATAGTACAATTGGTATTATGTGAATTAATTGTGATTGTGTTAGGTGCAATAGTGCCAGTGATGAATACATTTATGATTAAAGCATTTCTTATTCATGCATACTAGTGATTAAAATATAAAGCCATGGTGGCTTACATACATATATACCAAACCAAAATTTTTCAGGTGAGTATGTGACATATACAAAAACAGTAATTAGCACTTAACGATTGGTGACAGTTAGGCTGGGTTCACACTATCCGACAAAAAAAGGTCCAACTTTGATCCTACTTTGCTGTGCGATTTACGGTCCTACATAGGGTCAAAGTCGGACCGTTTACCTGTGAACAGGGATCCGACTTTGATCCCGACAATGCCAGGCACCTTGTGCTCTGGGGATTTTGAAGGGGAACTCCACACCAAATTTAAAAAAAAACTGGCATGGGGTCCCCTTAACATGATATGTCTATC
>BLSH010180395.1:706527-720050 GCA_018402905.1 Glandirana rugosa
TGTTCATAGTACCAGCAAAAAAATGCTGTTCCTCTGAAAGCGGTCCATGCTCAGGCATTTGACAGCTGGTAAAGAGGCAATCTGTTGCCTCCTGACCGCCTGTTTTAACCCTCTAAATGCATCACCACTATGCTGCGTGTGCAATGCACACAGTTGTGGAGTGGTTGCAGTGCATCCTCATTCACCTAGGGGTAACCTTCAAGGGAGCCCTGACTGTAAAGAGACTGAGAAACACCGGCATAGAGGAACCAATCTCTCCATTTTCCTCCTGCAGCCGCTGAATGCCTGTGGGAGGGAGTGGAGGAGAAGTTTGGGGGGAAATGGAGAGATCGGTTCCTTTTATATGCAGCCACACACTTGCGACCGGGCCCTGGCGTTACGCCACCGGGCTCCGAGGAAAGGGTTCTGTCGGGGGGGCCCTTCATGGTTTCTTGCATCGGGGCCCTGAGGGTTCTAGTTACGCCACTGCTCACTGTGTGTGTCTACGGATACATACAGCCCAGCTTGAGAGCGTGCTTGCATGAGTGCCCCTTCAGCACACAGCTGGAGGAAAGAAGGAGCAGAGAGCACTGACGGGGGACTCCACAAGAAGGGGTAAGAAACCCCTTATAGTGGAAGTCCAGCCTATTTCTAACTAAGTTTAAATCTGCTCCAACCCTCTTCTAAATTCTATTTTGTCTACCCTATGAAAGGAATATGTGTATACTTACCTATTCTGAGAGAGATCTGGTCTGGTCACATGATTAGTTGTCAACAGAGACGTCGGTATAGAGGAGGGACAGACGACAACGGATACCCCATAGTATGTGATATAGTAATGGGTGATATCATCGCCGAGGCTCTGCAGCTGTTGTTGCCCATCTCTTCTCTTCACTGAAGCCAGCTGCTGGGGGGATTTTGTGAATGGACTGGATCACACTCAGAATAGGTAATTATACACATCTTCCTTTCACAGGCTAGTTCTGGGAGAAGGCTGCCTGCCGCCATGGATGCATATGTGTGATGACTGGGTGTTAAAGCCTTTCTTTTCCTGCATATATGTATTACGTGATCGGCAAGAGGTTAAAGTGTTACTAAACCCAGGAGCCTGCATTCACTATATCTGGTCTCCCACAGTACACAGAACATGGAAATGCAATAGTTTTAGTAAATATAAATTGCTAAATACCTTTTCTCATCAGCAGTTAGAACAGTCCTGTGACTTCTATCAGCGTCCAGCCAAGCACTGGTTAAAGCTTGTAGGAGGAGTTTTCTGACTGTCCTATGAGACTGTAGGACCCCTGACCCTCTATGCTGTTCACATGCACATGCAAAAAAAAAAACTCTCTAGCAATACACACCAAACTGAGCACGTGCAGCCTGACAGCATAGACTCTGTGTTATCAGGAAATAATTAGGGGACAGTGGAAGGAGGGGAGGATCAGAGAGGCCAGCAGGATCAAACAGCTTTTTTACACAATGCGGAGGATTAACCCCTAAGTTTCTACAGTGAGCATAACAAGCATACTTTACTGCATATACAGACTGATTTTACTGTAGTGGGTTTAGTAGCACTTTAAGGAACAAAAAATGAAAGGAATATTTGTCATGAGTTCATTTCTACACTCAAAATACTTTAAAAACAGATTATATACTTATAATATTGCATAGGTACATAAACATATGCATATACAGTATCTCACAAAAGTGAGTACATCCCTCACATTATTGTAAATATTTTATTATATCTATTCATGTGACAACGCTGAAAAAATAACACTTTTTTACAATGTAAAGTAGTGGGTGTAAAGCTTATATTACAGTGTAAATTTGCTGCCCCCTCAAAATAACTCAACACAGAGCCATTAATGTCTAAACCTCTGGCAACAAAAGTGAGTACACCCCTAAGTAAAAATGTCCAAATTGGAACCAAAGTGTCAATATTTTGTGTGGCCACCATTATTTTCCAGCACTGCCTTAACCCTCTTGGGCATGGAGTTCACCAGAGCCTCACAGGTTGCCACTTGAGTCCTCTTCCACTTCTCCATGACGACATCATGGAACTTGTGGATGTTAGAGACCTTGCACTCCTCCTCCTTCCATTTGAGGATGCCCCACAGATGCTCAATAGGGTTTAGGTCTGGAGACATGCTTGGCCAGTCCATCACCTTTACCCTCAGTTTCTTTAGCAAGAGGTGTGTTTGGGGTTGTTATCATGTTGGAATACTACCCTGCGGCCCATTCTCCGAAGGGAGGAGATCATGCTCTGCTTCAGTATGTCACAGTGCATGTTGGCATTCATGGTTCCCTCAATGAACTTTAGCTCCCCAGAGCTGGCAGCACTCATGCAGCCTCAGACCATGACACTCCCACCACCATGCTTGACTTTACGCAAACACACTTGTCTTTGTAATCCTCACCTGGTTGCCACCACACATGCTTGACACCATCTGAACCAAATAAGTTTATATTGGTCTCATCAGACCACAGTACATGGTTCCAGTAATCCATATCCTTAGTCTGCTTGTCTTCAGCAAACTGTTTGCGGGCTTTCTTGTGCATCATCTTTAGAAGAGGCTTCCTTCTGGGACAACAGCCATGCAGACCAATTTGATGCAGTGTGTGGCATATGGTCTGAGCGCTGACAGGCTAACCCCCCACCCCTTCAACCTCTGCACCATTGCTGGCAGCACTCATACGTCTATTTCCCAAAGACAACCTCTGGATATGACGCTGAGCATGTGCACTCAACTTCATTGGTCGACCATGGCGAGGCCTGTTTTGAGTGAAACCTGTCCTGTTAAACTGCTGTATGGTCATGGCCACCATGCTGCAGCTCAGTTTCAGGGTCTTGGCAATCTTCTTATAGCCTAGGCCATCTTTATGTAGAGCAACAATTCTTTTTTTTTCAGATCCTCAAAGAGTTCTTTGCCTTGAGGTGCCATGTTGAACTTCCAGTGACCAGTATGAGAGAGTAAGAGCAATAACACCCAATTTAACACACCTGCTCCCCATTCACACATGAGATCTTGTAACACTAATGAGTCACATGACACTGGGGAGGGAAATGGCTAATTGGACCCAATTTGGACATTTTTGCTTAGGGGTGTACTCAATTTTGTTGCCAGCAGCTTAGACATTAATGGCTGTGTGTTGAGTTATTTTGCGGGGACAGCAAATTTACACTGTTATACAAGCTGTACACTCACTACTTTACATTGTAGCAAAGTGTCATTTCTTCAGTGTTGTCACATGAAAAGATAGAATAAAATATTTACAAAGATGTGAGGGGTGTACTCACTTTTGTGAGTTACTGTATACTGCACTGTACTCACTAATCTCATTAATCTCTTTGCATCTCTGCCCCCCCCCCCCCCTTTTCCCACATAACCTTTTATGTAGCGGCCAGGGGAGAAATAAAGGGAAAGGCTATGGCGTGACACAGCGAATTACAGGTCTGAGCCTGATGGGGCTACTGAGAGCACATCCAAGATGGCAGCACCCAGCAGCAGTCTTTGGCCTTTTAGATCTTTACACAAGGGAAGCTTTTACACCTAAATTACAATAAATTGACATATAATCCTATGGGAAAATTTGTGTTGAAATTAATTGTCTAACATAACCAGGTCTCTTTTTCTTTATATTGCTGAAAAAAATGAAAGAGTGCACTCCAACATAAATGTAGGAACCCTATGAACACTTTTAGTGGGCAAATAGTGAATTTATTTATAGAACTTATACAGAGGCATATCTTAATAAATACTTTGATCCATATATTTCACCTAAAGATGCAACCATTTCACAGGTAATCCTGGCAATGCACAAAATGATATGATTGTTTAGTATGTGATTGTTTTATTGAAAGAATCATATTTTTTTTAAAGGCAATTCTACTACCAATCAATTGCATTGACCAAATGCACTATTTTCTGATGAAGTGACATCTTGTCAGATGACAAATTTAGTTTTTTTTTGGGGTATCTACTGTACCTTGCTCTTATGCCCCATTAACCTCATGATTATCTTCTCCTTACAACTCTTATTCATGTATCCATTCACACATTACAGTACAGTGCTCACCTTCTTTTATTTTTTGCCTTATGCCTTCAATTGTGCAGCTTTCTTGTATGCCTTGATTGGACACCTTATATATGACACATATTGACAGCACTGTATTTACTTAGAATTACTATTTATAGACCATTGTGTTTCTAAGAACTCTGTTTTTAAGGTATAAAAAAAAGGCATAGAAGTTTGTGTAAAAAACATGTTAATCACTTGCCGACTGCCTCGCATAGATGAATGGCAGCAAGTTTGCTCCGCTGCACAGATCCCCTTCTATAAACGGTGATCCGCGCAGCCGCAGTAGCAGGCGGGCCCGCACCAGCGGTGGCGCATTCTCGTGCCCGCTGCACTCTGCCTGAGAGTGGCCACGGGTCAGGGGGACTCAATGACCGCCAGCGATGTAAACACGGCAGTACCCCATTCTGACAGGCGGCATGACAGTAATCTACTGATCCCTGTCATCGGGTTCAGTTAGATCTGTCATGCCCCTGCCAGCCCGGCCCGCACACAGTTAGAACACGTGTCCGATCTGTCTGCCGCAGTATCGCAGTCCCAATAAAAATCGCAGATCGCCGCCATTACTAGTAAAAAACGCCATAAATGAATTCTCATGGTTTGTAAACAAGGCAACTTTTGCGCAAACCAATCAATATACGCCGATTGTGATTTTTTTTTTACCACAAATATGTAGAAGAATATATATCGCCCTAAACTGATGAATAAATGTATTTATTTATTTATTTTTTGGATATGTATTATAGCAAAAAGTAAAGAAATATTGTTTTTTTCTTCAAAATTGTTGCTCTATTTTTGTTTATAGCGCAAAAAATAAAACCCGCAGAGGTGATCAAATACCACGAAAAAAAGCTCTATTTGTGGGACAAAAAGGACGTCAACTTCGTTTGGGTACAGCGTTGCACGACCGTGCAATTGTCAGTTAAAGTGACGCAGTGCTGAATCGCAAAAAGTGCTCTAGCCAGGAAGGGGGTAAATCCTTCTGGGGCTGAAGTGGTTAAGAAAACATAATGGCTGCAAATGTTTTACTAACAGTAATCTGGATGTGATATTATAGATCTACTCACCTCCTTTAAATCTCTGGATCCAATGTACAGTATATAAAAAAGGTCCTAAGTGGTCTTACATTTTCACCAACTTGAGTTAGCCAATACAAGGTATCACGTAAACTGCAACCTTTCTGCATTGGTCAATGGGTAATGTACAAAACTCTTCTACAATTACTCTGAGTAGAAAGCTTTTTCATGGTATGCCCAGCAGGTGTCACCACAATAACAGAGCAGTTAGTGATCACCTAAATTACTTTGCAACAACCCTATACTGCAGTACAGAGTCAGAAATGCTATGGGTGCCTACTATGCATATAAATGACAGTTCAGCTGAGTTAGCTTACTCAGGCAGGGAAAGGCAGGGCAGATTTCAGTCTTGGGGAACTTCATCAAGGAACTGGACTGTGGAAGATAAGTGCAGGATCCATACAGTAAAGTGCATCTAACTTGCACAGTATGAGAAAAGCACAGGTTGGCATTAAGTCATTTATATCTGACTCCTGAATTACATCACATCTCTTAACACAGAATGCCGATCGGCGGGTGCCAGCCAATGGATGTCCGCCAGAGACACAGGACGGAGCTCTACCTATGTAAACAAGGTATAACCCTTTGATCGCTCTAGATGGTTATCCCCCTCCCAGCCAGTGTCATTAGTACAGTGATAGTGCATATTTTTAGCACTGATCACCGTATTAGTGTCACTGGTTCCCGCAAAGTGTCAAAAGCATCATTTAATGTCTGATTGTCTGTCCCAATATCGCAGTCCCGCTATAAGTCGTTGATCGCCGCCCTTACTAGTAGTAAGAAAAATGAATAAATAAAAATTCAAGTATATATCCCATAGACCATAGACGCTAAACCATTTGAGCACCCCAATCAATGTACGCTAACTGGGATTTTTTTTTTTACCAAAAATATGTAGCAGAATACATTTTAGCCTGAATTTTATTTTATTTTTTTTATGGGATATGTTTTATAGCAAAAAAAGTAAAAAATATCTTTTTCTTTTTCAAAATTTTTGAGTCTTTTGTTTCTTTATAGTGCAAAAAAATAAAAACCCAGTGATGATCAAATACCACGAAAAGAAAGCTTTATTTGTGGGAAAAACATGACAACTTTAATTTGGGTACAGCATTGCATGACCGCACAATTGTCAGTCAAAATAACGTAGTGCCATATCGCAAAAAATGGCCTGGTCATGTAGGGCGGTAAATCTTCTGGAGGTCAAGTGGTTTATAGGAACCCAGAGGGACTGGCAGAAACACACAAAGGAATTCACACAAAGGAAGCAATACACAGAGAACAGGATACTTTCTCATACAAGTACCTGGTACAGCAGGCACATATCAGGAATATGAAGTATTGGGTTTACAAACGCTTTAACATTTCCCAGTGCTGTGCTCTGGCTGGGGTGTTGGACATGATCTCTGTAGGGCATTAAAGGGGTCATTTTTAGTCTGTTTACAAACTGCGCAGTTTAATATAAACTGAACACTGAACAACTGTTCAATGAAAATATGCTCATGTGATAAATAAAAGTTTATGATTTTACCTTTAGGATAAGGGAATCTATATTCTTTTCAACTTTCTTAGATAAATACATGAATGTGATCAGCTTAATTCCAAACTCCGGGCACAATTATTTTTGAAAAAATGAACCATAGACAAATTTAAAAATAAAAATATACTCGTGTCTCCTTTCACTCACCTTATGCCCTCATGCTTCTGGGCATCATTTAATCCAGAAGACTGAGGACATCATGTGATGGATAAGAGGTACTGCAGGGACAGCTCCCTGCAGTACCTCTTATCCATCACATGATGTCCTCAGTCTTCTAGATTAAATGATGCCCAGAAGCATGAGGGCATAAGGTGAGTGAAAGGTAATGGCTCTAACTCCCGGGGGCATAAGTATGGTGCCCCCTAACTTACAGGGTAAAGTTGCACAGAGTGAAGCTGATCTCATTAGTTCAGCACAGCTCTCTGCATCATTGAGGAATGGCCAACAGGTTGTTCAAATTTCCCGATATGCATTTTTTAAACTGTCTTAGATAAATACATGGAGACATCAGGACAGCTGGCACCAGCACAAGGTCCGAATACAGACCTACTATTCTGGTGCATACAGATGCGTACAAAACTATATGCTGTTTGCAGTGATTTTGACGCCCATGTGAATAAGCCCTTACAATAATAATAACTCCCCACCACCACCCACAGTGCTTTTACCTATCATTTAGGGCAGGGATAAGCAATTAGCGGACCTCCATCTGTTTCAAAACTACAAGTCCTATCATGCCTCTGCCTCTGGGTGTCATGCTTGTGGCTGTCAGAGTCTTGCTATGCCTCATGGGACTTGTAGTTCTGCAACAGCAGGAGGTCCGCTAATTGCATATCCCTGATTTAGGGCATTCTTAATGTTATCTGGTGAAGAAACATTTATTGGCCTGGGTCCCTTGCCAGTGCCATTTCCTACTGTGGGAACGACTGATCCAGATGTGCAGGTTACCCCTTTACCATTCCAGTGTGGAGAAGGAAATAGAAGAGGCGTAAAGGATCGGGACTCGAAAGTCTGTGGCTGCAGATTTAAAGGCTTAGTTCACTATCTATGCAAACTACCTATGCAGGTAAGAGGTATCTGTAGATAAAAAGAATCTGTGAAGCCCTGACTAAAGTTGAATAATGACCTTACTGTAGTTCATGGGTGCTTAAAGCAGAGTTTCACCCAAAAAAGGAACTTCTGCTTTAAAGGAAGGTGACCCCTGGCATGTCTTTTTTTTGGGAGGTGACCAGGGACCCTGTTTTCACAGGGGCCCAGGTCCACTTCCTCCCCTGGCGCCGCGGCTCAGGGAAGGAAGTCCACCTACCCCCCTCCCTCTTGGCGATCTTCTGGTCCACGTCACAGGTCCCAGAAGATGTGCCGAGCTAGTTACAAAGCGCAGCGCGACTCGCGCATGCGCAGTGCGTGCCCGGCTTTGAAGCCAAAGCCGGGTGCCCACAGTTATGATACCGCTGAGGGGAGGGGGCAAAGAGCTGGAGCGAGGGACAGGTGAGTGGCCGATTGTTAAAAGTCAACAGCTACACTTTTTGTAGCTGCTGACTTTTACATGGGTGGAACTCTGCTTTAACTTGCAGCCCACTAGTTGCTGCGGAAACTACAAGTCCCATCATGCCTCGGCCTTTGGGAGTTAAGCATGTAATTGTCAGCCTTGTCATGCATCATAAGACTTAAAGTCTTGCAACAGCTGGAGGTTCACAGGTTGAGCACCCATGACATATAGGTGTAAGCCATTTATGGACCTCATAAACAACAACAAAAAGAGGGTGCACAGTCCTAGTGCATTATCCAAAGTAACAATTTATTAGGAATATAAAAGAAAAGTATTTTACTCACAAAAGTATTACAGGCATTGGCATATAAAAGGATGCAGACGAGACCGCCCCCAGGTCCAGGGTGCTCAGCCAGTGGCACTAGGTCGGTGCGCCCTCTTTTTGTTGTTGTTTGCAGTACATGCAAGGTCGCCCACAGTCCTGTGAGGCCTTCTGGCACCATATCTACTAGCCAGCCAAAAAGAAAAGTGTTACATATCCTCAATACCACACCTAAAAACAGGAGGTTATTACTACGTACTTCATAAAGCCAGACTGGAATATTCCAGGACACTGCTAAGGACATTGCTAAGAGACGCCTAACGGTTCGCCTTCAAAGGAGTGAGCACTCAAACGTTGAGCTCAGAACTACTGAATCAGGGGAGAGAAAAAGGATGAGAGAGATTGAATCAGAGAAAGAGCTTGCTCCTGTGATGGTGAACAGTAAACAGCTAGGCTTCTCTTCTCAGCGTCCTAGAAATTTTCCAGTCAGGCTTCATGAGGTACATAAATGGCCTACACCTGTAGCAAGGGCATTATTCAACTTTGGTCAAAGCAGCACAGCTTGTAAATATCCACAAATGTCCTTTATCTGCATAAGTAGTTTTTTGGTAAAGGTGAACTATGTGTTATCTGTAGCTGCTCATAATTCTAAGGCCTCATACACACAGGCATATCTTTAAAAATAAACAAAACGTCGGGCTCGACGTCAAGGAAAGAAAATTGGCGTTTTTCAGCGTTATGCATCGGCGTTAGTGAGCGTCGGCGTCAATAGGCATTTTTAAAAAAAAATCATCCCTCTGCTATTTATCAACCTAAAAACCTTGGCGTCAAAAAACGCCGGTACAATATTAGTTGGCGTTTGTTGGCGTTTTGCGGCGTCGGCGTCAAAAAATGCCAAAACATTACAGTCTCAGAACGTGATGGCCGTGGGTTCTACTTTCAGCTCACTAACGCCGACGCCATCTACAGCTCAAAAACGCCAACGTTTTTATGGGGCCATTGACTAACACGGAGAGAGCTGCAAAAAACGCATGAAAACGCCCACGTCAAAAAACGTCCGTGTGTATGAGGCCTTATTGTTAACATCTCACATGCACAGTGCCAGACAGCAAAGTCTGTGCTACTGTATGTGTATAGCAGTCATTGTATATTAGTACAGAAGGGGAAATTGGGGGAAAAATTTGGGACTTTGTCGAAATCATGCCATGGTAGGGTCATGCATTTCCATCCCTGTTTAAGTATTAATGTGATTGTAATTATATGTAGTAATTGTAATTATCACGAAACGCGTAGAGCTACTTACTATTCATTGTGCTATATCTTATCAACAACAGTATTACCGTATTGGCTGATTTTTCGCCAAGGGGGATCTGATGAGGCTCTGGAACGTGCAGATGGCTTTCTGTGCATTATTATCACGTAACTATTGATGGATCGTGGAACCTGCATATGCATAATAATGAAATCGAATTTTTTGCTTATTCTCTATTTTTGTATTATCATGTTATGACTGGTTATTGAAATGCTTTGACCATTTTAATCATGTTATGACCGTCTATTGAAATATCTGGATCATTGTTTGTACCTATGATTATCAAATAAAATTGCTTAACACCACGATCCACAAACTATTTTGTTTCCCATCATGTGTGTCATATAAAGTCCCAATTTTCCTTTTTTCATTAATTGTATATTAGTAGGTGAACCTGTAGTTTATATACAGTTCCTATTATTTTAAATAATCCTGTCCCTTCTGCTCAGGGATTCTATAGCTAGTTTTAGCTCACGACTTGATAACCAGCATAGGCTAGAGCCAGATTAGGCATCCGATGGGCACATCTGGTCCGGTTTCATGACGAATTAAACGCTACTAGGGCGGGACTAAAGCACAGAACAGATAGATGACTGAGTTCCAGTGACACGTCACATTTTCTGCACGTGAGAAGCTCCATTCCAGGCTGGTCGGACAATAGTTGGAGGACCTCCCCATCATCACCGCACATCATATTTTCAGGTCCCTGGCACCAGTATGTACACTGCATTTTGATCAACCACAGGGGCCCCTGTAACTGGACTTTCGTGCAACATTCATCTTTATTAACAACTATAAAATGTATTTAGGGGTGTATCATGAAATGAGTGGCCCCGTGTGCAAGATAAAAAGTGGACCCTAAGCAGAAAAAAATGTGGCGCGTAGGCGAAATGTGGGTGTGGCTTAAATTGTACTACATTTTGAGCGTGACTTAAAGGGGTGTGGTTTAATAGAGTCTGAGATGACTTACATACAGCGCAGAATGCAGTCATGTTAAAAAGGAATGTACAGTGCAGAGTGTACATCGGTAGGTATGTAGCCATGTGCTCCCTTAGGAGTAGCTGGTAGTAGTGGTTCACCTTACAGCTGCCCTCAATCACACCATATCACACATCCGTAGACACTGACCAGTTTGTTATTGTTGTTTTATTTAGGGAAAAAAACTTGGATGGGGAAAGGGGTGACTGTGGGATGCACCAAGAATTATGGTACAAGGATTCCATATACAGTCCTTTATATGTACATTGGCACTGCAGACTATCCTTCTGCAGACTGTTACTCCTCGCAACTCTCCAGCACATCACTTGCTGACCTTTTCTCCTGCAGTTCTCTCTCCAGCACTGAACTTGCAGACTATCACTCCTTCACTTCTCTCCAGCACTTCACATAGTTTCCAGCTCGAAAGGAAATTTATCAAGCTTCTCTACTCTTTTCTCTTCACCACGGCTAGCACATGGTGAGGCCTACACTGTGTCAGCAGGGCCTCAGGACCACCCATTACAGGCCAGGGATCATGAGCCCCTGAATTTGTAGCAAAATACTTGACCCAAATTTGGGTCAGCTTGGAGGTGAGACACCCCTCTCCATGATGCCACCGACCCCGAGTTTCCAGCACCCATGGCCAGGGAGATAGCGTTCCCCAAAGCCACCCATAGACGCCAATGTTAAATGGTAGTTTTTTATGGGTGCTGTCAGGGTTAGGGGTAGTTCACTTTGGGAGCCCATATCTCCTGGAGACCACAAATTTTGGATCTTGAGTACTAGCCGGGTCTTTGATGGACTACAACTCCCAGCCCATTCCTCTTCCAGGTCCCACCGACCTGCTTTTCCTCAGTGACACTCCTTCCCCTGGCTGGCTCCCAAGGCTTCCACAGACTGTCCACTATTCCTCTCCCAGCCTGCTCCAGCACTTTCTCTCCCAGCTCCAGGGTATGTCACTCACCGACACTGGTGGATCACTTTAAAGTAACTCTCTCTGTAGTCTGAGTCAGATTGGACAGACTCAGAGTATTTAAGGAGGCCTGCCCCCTGCCAATCCTGCTTAGGGATTGATCAGGGCTCCTTAGAACACTCCAGATGGCTCCACCTATCTCCCAGCTCTCTGACCAGAAACCGTCCTCCAGGTTTCTAGAAAGAAGTGGAAGGTTCTAGTGACCTCATCTGTTGAATCAACACAATCCTCGCTGAGCCACTCCCCCAAGCCCAGATCAAAACATTGAGGCCTGCATGTACAGTCAGGCCTGACCAAATTTTGCCTCTCCTAGCAAATCCCCGCTACAAAAACGCACCTATACCATGGGGGCCCTACAGGTAGTATGTGCAGGAGAGGAGTATGGAGTGTATGGTGGTGGGTAGTGTGTGCAGGAGAGAAGAGCGGAGTGTATGAAGGTGAGTAGTATGTGTAGGAGAGATGTGCGGAGTGTATGTAGGTGGGTAGTGTGTGCAGGAGAGAAGTGCGGAGTGTGTGAAGGTGGGTAGTATGTGCAGGAGAGAAGTGCGGAGTGCATGGAGGTGGGTAGTATGTGCAGGAGAGGAGTGTGGAGTGTATGGCGGTGGGTAGTATGTGCAGGTAGAGGGATATGGAGTGTATGGAGGTGGGTAGTATGTGCAGATGAGGAGTGTGGAGTGTACAGCGGTGGATAGTATGTGCAGGATGCTGTCAGTAGGGCAGTGGACGGTATCAGTAGTTCTTTATTTTATTTTTATTTTTTGTATTTTTTTTTTACAATTTAATTTTTTAGTAATTTTTTTTCATTTTTTTCAAAATGCTTTTTGGGGACCAGTGGATGGTGTCAGTAGGGCAGTGGATGGTGTCAGTAGAGAATGGACAGCGTTTTTTTTCTTTTCAATTATATATAATTATTTTTTACAATTTATATTTGTATTTTTTATTTTATTTTACACAATGATTGGGGGTGGGGTGTGTGGCAGTGGACGGTGTCAGTAGGGCATTGGACAGTGTCATTAGGGCAGTGGATGGTAGTAGTTTTTTATTTTTACGTATTTATTTTATTACAATTTAATTTGTTTTTAATTTTTATTCACAATGCTTTTTGGGGTGAGGGAGTTGGGGCAGGAGGGGAGTGGTGTCAGTAGTTTTTTATTTTATATATTTTTTTCCAATTTTATTTTTTATAGTTTTTTTCCAATTTTATTTTTTAATATTTATTGCATTTTTTTGAGCTCTGTTGGGGGGGGTTTTGGTGAGATATCAGGGGTCTAAACATACTCCTGACATCTCCCCTCTGCAACAGAGAAAAGGGACTGAGAATAGAGATTCCCCAGTCCCTTTCTCAGCATTTAAAATGAATGAACTGTTTACTCTGCTCAGTTATCACAAGACACAGGAATAATTGGTAGCGATCGCTCGCTGTGTCCAATTCAGAAAAGGAAAGGGCAGGTAAATTACATATTTACCGGTCTCTTCCTCCGTACTCTATCCTGGCACATCCCCCAAGCAGCTGGCGGGAGAGGAGAGGAGGGACGCCAGCTGCGGGGGACGAGGGGCGCCGGAAGAGGAGGACAGGGAGCCAGAGGAGCATCCTGAGGAGGAGGTCAGGGAGCCCGAGGAGCACATGGGGGCGGAGGAGGAGGACATGGAGGGGGCTGCAGAAGGAGTACAGGGAGCCGGAGGAGCACCCAGAGGAGGAGGACAGGGAGCCCGAGGAGCACATGTGGGGCGGAGGATAAGGAAATGGAGGGGGCTGGAGAAGGAGGACAGGGGGTTC
>BLSH010180395.1:753322-763715 GCA_018402905.1 Glandirana rugosa
CCTTCCACTGGGGGCTGTACGGTGTTACCCCCCCCCCCCCCCCCAAAAAAAAAGACATGCCAATTGTGGCATGTCGGGGGTCACCTTCCCTTAAAGCGGAAGTTCCACTTTTGGGTGGAACTCTGCTTTAACGACACAATCGGCAGGTCCTGGCCATGAATCATTGGCCTGGACTTACAGGCACCCGCTGTGTACAAACCTGGAAGTAGGCAGTGGTGTGTGGGTATGTTGCTTTGCCCACAGGGGCTGCTCGCCCACAGTACGTTGCGGGTGGCAATAGGTTAATCGGCTGCCCCAAACAAGCCATTATGGCTTTATTTATTTTATGGTAAGTTTTGCTGACTTGCTCCTGACAGTGTTTTATATAGCTTGGATTGTGAGCTTCTCAGACACCATTATAGCTGAAATCCAGGCAAACAGCCAAATACATAAACATACACATTTCCCTGTGCTTTAAAATTCCTACATTAAGGAAAAAATACATGTTTTTCTGCTAGAAATTAACTTGCCACCGCCTCAAGTCCTTTTGTGGACTGAGCATTGCCACCCCCTCAGTGTCTTTTGCTAAACTACTGAATCACTTCTACTCTTAAGATCTCAATCACATAAAAGGGGTCTATTCTAAAAGAAAATAAATTGCTGTAATGTGTGTAATAAGTATATTTCCTGTGTTTCTGCTCCCTCTAGTGGCTATAATGCAGTACATTCTTGATTGGGGTATTTCAGGAAAATTCCACATTGTGGCCACTAGATGGAGGTGATGATCATAGAAAATAAGACTCATTACAGCTATTATTTGTGAGGGATTTGTGAATCCTTCAGGCTTTTGCATAACTTTTTTTTTTTTTTTTTTTTTTTTTGAGACCCCTATAGGCTTATTATTCTGCAGTCCAGAAAAAGAGCTAAAGATGGCGCTTTGAGATATCACATGAATTATGCAGAAGACACAGGACAGCTCTGAATTTAGATGTGTCCTAAAGTTTTTTTTTTTTTTTTTTTTTTGCACTTCTCAAACAAATGGAACAAAATGCTTCAAAAAAGGGAGCAAATTAGAAATGCATTGTTGCGGTAAACATTCAATTTAGGCAGCGTAGCTGTCTGGCTCCCAGTCTATGCCTCACTCCCTAACCCAAGCATATAGGCAAAAGAGAAAGAGAATGGGACTTGATATGAGGCTAATTACTGTAAAAATGGGTGTATGGAGAATATATATATCATGACAAAATCTTCATTGTATCAAATACAGTTACATGGTCTAAAAATGCATGATACGTTTTCAAAACATAAACACAACCATATACAATGGGCTGACCTAATGATCAAAATATACCATGGACATATACATTATACAGGATAATAATGTATTGTTATACATACAACTGAATACATGCTGGGTCAAAAGCCGAACTGTTTTGGCATCATATGAATAGAAAAACTACGCGCGTTTCGTGAATCATGTTCACTCATCAGGAGTATGGATGCAAAATAATTCACTAAGGCCCCTTCCACACCTGGACCGCCCGAGCGTCAGCGGTAAACCGCCGCAAATCTAGCGGCGCTCTAGCGATGTAATAGCAGCGCTATGGCTCTGCTATTCGGGTGGCAGCAGGGCACTTTTAACCCTCCCACAAGGGATTAAACCGGGGTTAAAAGTGCCGGCACTCTGCGCTTCTGGAGCGGTATATAGCCGCTTCGGGAGGGCTGGCCATTCATTCCAATGGCTGGGGTGGTGGAGGAGCGGTGTATACATGCATTTTTCTTTTCTTTCAAAATTTTCTGTCTTTTTTTTTTTTGTTTTTTTTTTTGCTAAAAAAAAAAAAAAAAAAAAAACCTGTTGAGTAACCCCTTCATGCTGACACAGCATATATGTTGCCTATTGTTTCAAGTGGTTGTACTGGGGGTGAATCAGCCAAACTTGGAGTTTTTGAATGCTTTCAAGTGCAAAGGAGGGATTTGGGGTCTTATAGACCCCAGATCTCTCCAAAAAATACCTGAAACGTGACACTTGGGATGTTTACATTCCTTGTGACTACAATAAAAGTGATCTAAAAACAAAAAAAGAGATTTGTAAGTACCATAGTTTGTCGCCATTCCACGAGTGTGCGCAATTTTAAAGCATGACCTGTTGGGTATCCATTTACTCAGCATAACCTCTTTCACATTATTCAAAAACATTGGGCTAACTTAACTGTTGAGTGTGTTTTTTTTTTTTTTTTTTTTTTTTTTTAAAGTATTTTTTCAAAAAAAAAAAATGCATTTGAAAGACTGCAAAACAGTGCGATATAAAATATTGCAACGACCGCTATTTTATTCTCTAGGGTCTCTGCTAGAAAATATATGTTAGGGGGTTCCAAGTAGTCTAGCAAAAATACTGATTTTAACTTGTAAGCAGCAAATGTCAGAAAAAGGCTTGGTCTACAAATGTCAGAAAAAGGCTTGGTCTACATAAAGCCAAAAGAAAGCTCTTTGTGTGAACAAATTGATAAAAATGTAGTTTGGGTACAGTGCTGCATGACCACACAATTGCCATTTAACCACTTCCTGTCCGCCCAACGTCATATGACGTTGCAGACTTTAAAGAGGAAGTTAACCCTTATGGGTTTTACTTCCTCTACATTCCCCTGCAAAGTAGAAACGTAATGGGCTACTTACTATGCATCGCATAGTAGCCCATTATGTGTCATCTGCAAAGAAGCCAGCGCTGTCACGGGCTGACAACCACTTTAAGCGGGGACATCTGAATGGTGCCTGCAGCTACAGGCACTATTCAGATATGTTTTTTTTTTTTTTTTAGGGCCGGCAATTCTGTGCATCGTAAGAATGATCATAGCAGCAATTCAGCTGCTTGATCATTCTTACAGGCAGCCATCTGGTGCTTCTCCCGGTCTGTCTGTGCCTTCGGTGGCCTGGGAATGAGTCAGTCGCCGGCAGAAGTTGAGCATAGAGATAACTGGTGACCATCATCTCTAGGTGCCTGGGCGTGACGTATGACGCTGCACCTGGCCCAGCGGATGTAAACTAGGCCCTGGACTCGGCTGGAAAGGTTGAGACAGTTCAGTTTTTTTCTGATCTCAGCCTTTCCAGCCTGGAGGAGAGATGTGCGGTCTTATTGACCCCATAGTTCTCCATAAAGAGAACATGTCACACACTATTCCCATTTACAAGGGATGTTTACATTCCTAATAGGAATAAAAGTAATTTTTTTTTTCAAGAGACAGCGTAAAAATAAAAAAAATGAAGTTAAAAAAATAAGAGAGAATTTAAAGCGCCCCACCACCGCAAGCTTGCGCACAGAAGCGAACACATACGAAAGTCACGCCCGCATATGTAAACAGCGTTCAAACCACACGTGAGGTATTGCCGCGACCGTTGGAGCGAAATAAATAATTCTAACGCTAGACTTCCTGTAAGTCTAAACATGTAACCTGTGTAAATTTTTAAAGCGTTGCCTATGGGGATTTTTAAATACCGAAGTTTGGCGCCATTTCACGAGTGTGGTCAATTTAGAAGCGTGACATATTTACTCGGCGTAACATCCTCTTTCACATTATACAAACAAATTGGGCTAACTTTACTGTTTTCTTATTTTTTAATACATGAAACTGTTTTTTGTTTTTTAAAAAAAAAACGCGTTCGAAAAATTACTACGCAAATACTGTGCGAGATAAAAAGTTGCAACGACCACCATTTTATTCCCTACGTCCTTTGCAAAAAAAAAAAAAAGTAGTTTTCTACCAAAAAAAATACATGTAGGAGCGAAGTGTCAGAATTGGTCCGGGAAGCAAGTGGTTAAAGTGCAACAGTGCTGAAAGCTGAAAATTGGTCTGGTCAGGAAGAGGGTCAAAGTGCCCGGTTATTGAACAGGTTAATAGAGTGGTGGATTAGTTTGTGTTTCATATTTGCCTAGAATTCAGTTTGATAGGACAGCTGTACCTTTTTGGTTCAATTCCCTGTCCTAGCCACCCTGACATATACTTACCTTGTTCCTCACTATGTTGCCATGTCTTGCACCTCCCAGCTTTTGCAACAGAAGCGTCCCCACTGCTCTTTTTCCTCTTAATGTGCACGAATGCTCTGACCTCCTTTCATTCCTATGTATAAGCTGTATTCATGGAAGTCTCCAGCAGAGTATGGCCTACCACAGGAATGAAGGGGGCTGTGGCATGCATCAAGAGGAAAATGTTTTTGCTAAAAAGTCTGTGGTGTCAGGCATGACTGCACACTGAAGATTTCTGGATGAAATAAGCAGGTATTTGTCCAGGTAAGCAGCCGTTGTGGAAGGGGGGGGTATTTAAAGTGGTAATGAACTCAAAACCAAAAATGTAATATATTTAATCTTTTTTTGCATCAATTTCCTTTTCTTTGCTTAGGCTTTTTTCCCCTCCTATTTTCACCTAGTGATCTGGACAGTAGTGGCAAACTTCTTGTATTAGTGTGCCACCACTCTGGATGAATGAGCACAGGGGGTAGATTTGGACAGCAGCCTTATCAGTCTACGGGGAGGGGAGTGTTGTACTAGCAGATTTAAATACAGTAATACAGCCTAACTCCAGCTAACATTTTAACCACTTCAGCCCCGGAAGGATTTCACACTTTAGGACCAGAGCACTTTTTGCGATTCGGCACTGTGTTGCTTTAACTGACAATTACGCGGGCGTGCAATGTTGTACTCAAACAAAATTTGCGTCCTTTTTTCCCCACAAATAGAGCTTTCTTTTGGTGGTATTTGATCCCCTCTGCGTCATTTCTGATCACCGCTATAAATCAAAAAAGCGACAATTTTGCAAAAAAATCTATATTTTTTACTTTTTGCTAAAACACAAATCCAAAAAAAAAAAATTAAAAAAAATATTATTTTACATCGGTTTTGGCCGATTTATATTCTTCCTCATATTTTTGGTTAAAAAAATCACAATCGGCATTTATTGATTGGTTTGCGCAACAGTTGCCACGTTTACGGATGATGAGAATTTCTGAGGTTTTATTTTTTTTTTATTTTTTACTAGTAATGGCGGCGATCTGCGATTTTTACTACTGCGATATTGGGGCGGACATGTCGGACCATTTTGACACTTTTTTGGGACCATTGGCATTTATTCAGCGATCAATGCTATAAAAATGCACTGATTACTGTGTAAATGCCATTGGCAATTAAGGTGTTAACCTGGTGGGGGCGCTTTAAGGGTTAAATGTGTTCCCTAGGCATGTCCTAACTGTATGTGGGCTGGCAGGGGGAAAGGAGTGATCACGGCTTCCATATACAGGAAGCCTGTGATCACAGCCCCCCCCATATGAGAACGATGATCCATGATTACATACACGGACCCTGTTCTCTCACTGCGGGGGGGCCATCGTGGGTAGCCGGCGGCGATCGAATCCGCCGTACCCGCTCCCTACCCCCCCCTGGACACAGTGAGCTCCCACAGTACTAGTTATCACAGCCGCTGCCATATGACGGCGGTTTGCGATAAAGAGCCACCTTGTCGCCGTCAGACGCAGGTCGGCAGTTGGTTAAAAGCAGTTACACCTTACCCTTTTGGGGATTAAGGTGTTACATAAAAGTTGATCATTGTAAACACCCCTGCTAGTGTTAAATTGTTTCTCATTTCTGCAACTATAAGACAAAGTGCAGCGTCTAAAATGTGATGCTTTTTTTAATAGCCGAATGTGATGGAATCAGTGTCATTACCCTTTATCATGTTTAAATGCAACTTGGACACTTGCTCTTATGTTTCTGCCCATTAGTGAAGACTTTGAAATGTAATTCTTGTATCCAAGAGCTGTCTGGAGGAATTCCCATAGGGCTCCAGTTATGTTGTCAAACATGGGCCTTATTGCGATTACACACAAATCTCTTTGCTTGGTTTGCGATATGTTAATTTAAATCCTACAAGCCCTGCCTTGAAGTGTTTTTCATATTGCTTTGTTTATTGTCTTTAATGTACATTAACATGCAGAGTAAAATATCTTGAAGACCTACAACAATGAGCCATCTGTCCCCACTGAAATAGGAAGTAGATTAGCGTGAAAGGGAAAATGTTGAAGTTTGATTTACACCACCCTCAATAATCTGAAAAACTTGTTTTTATGCATGGACACTATCACTTCAAATGAGACATTGTGGAAGAGTCACATTCCCATGGTTGTTATTATAGAAACAAACGAGTGCTTAAAATTCACCATATGGGGTGTGTGAGAGATTGCTAAGTTACTGCAGAAATATTTTGGAAGTCTTAAAAATGGCTTGTTAAAGTTCAGTTAGAACATGATTCGATCACCTCCTAATTTTGTCTTTGCTGAGAGGAATAGTCATTTATTTTTGAGCTGTATTATAGTTAAGGATAGGATGGCCCTGTTTCTTTTTCTAGTGTTGCCTCAATGGTTAAACCACATGCTGGGTCAGCAAGGAAAACTAGGGAGAGAACATTTCTAAAAGAAGACAACTGAACAAGTATGGAGCTTTGATTTGTGAGTTATATATTTTTCAAGAAATAAAATTCTTATGTTGGATAAATCTATATAAGAATTGTATTTTTGTAACGTATGTCTCAAGTTCCATTCCAGCAAATCTCTTAAATCATAAGTAGACTCGGTTAGGATCCTTGCTACCCAGCCCAGTGTGCTCTGTTATAAACTGTTCTGTAAAAAATATTTTAAAGCGGAGTGCCAGCCGTTTGTGTTTATTGAAAGTCAGCAGCTACAAAGTGTGTAGCTGCTGACTTTTAATAAACAATCACTCACCTTTCCCAGGATCCAGCGATACAGCCACCCGAATACTCTGTTCTCTCTCTCGCCTCTCCTTAGCACCGGCATCACATGTGTGGGCACCTGGCTGTGACCGCTTGCGGCTTCACAGCCGGGTGCGCACTCCGCCTCCTAAATGGCTGGGCAATCTTCTCGCCAGCACAACAGGGATCCTTAGTTTCGTCCTAACGTTTTTTATTCAAAGAGTGGTCACATCACAAACAGTGTGGTGCAACGTTTTGGAGCCACACAGGGCCCCTTCATCAGGCGCATGCCTGACAAAGGGGTCCTGCGTGGCTCAGAAACATTGCACCACACTGTTTGTGATGTGATCACTCTTTGAATAAAAACTGTTTGGACGAAACGAAGGATCTCTGGTGTGCTGGTGAATAGCTATATGTCGTATTGATACCAGTAACCAGCTGGTTTTCGCTGCTGTAGCCGTTCAGAGCTTGCTCCATGTGTGCGATGGGAATTTTAGACTATGGGATCTTCTGGGACCTGTGATGTGTCCCAGATTGCGGGGAGGGAAGGGAAGAGGAGAACTTCTGCTTGAGTTGTCTAGGTGGCCCAAGCGAATGTAGCAGCTGGGTACCTGTCAAAATTAGGTACCCCCCAAAAACAAAAAGACGTGTCGTGGGGGGAGGGGGAGAAGTCCTTAAAGCGGAACTTCCACTTTAGGGAGGAACTCCGCTTTAAGGTCTAATTCTAGCCCATACTTGTTTTGTTTGGGATAAAGTGCGGAGGAGTTAGGCTGGCCATACATTATACAGTTTTCTTGTAGAATTTACCCTTAGACCAAAACCATATAATATGAGGACAAACCTAAACACTTTACATTTGTATGCAATGAGGCAGGCCCTTGCACTGCATAGTTGAAGATAAATCTTAGAGGAAATAAACCCTGATGTAAACCCTAATGGGTTTACTTCCTCTTATTCACTTGCAATATAGAAGCATAATAGGCTAGTATGCATTGCATACTAGCCCAGGGCTTGAGAAATTTGCTTTCAATCTAGGGGCCAGCTAAAAAAAGTTAGGAGGCAGTTTTTTAGCCTATTGTTGGGTTGTCAGTGCTCCCCTGGGGTAAGACAAGTAATTTGCACCCCCCTAACTTACAGCAGAGCAGCCAGTCAATAACTCCAACGTAACAGTTACGTCAGGGTTATAGGCTGGCCAGAAAGAGTGACACTAAAAACCTTTTATAAGGGGAAACTTCTTATGCCTAATGCATCCTGACTGCGACATGTATAACACCCTCATCTGCTGCCTAATGCAGCTTAAGCGAGGCTATTGGGTGGCAAAAACATGTCTCTACTGCACATTTTTACCACCCAACTGCACATCTAAATGAAGCCTTAGTGACATTTTAAATAAAATACAAAAAAAAGGTGAAACTTATTCCAGTGCTGCTGGTCTTCTGATGCCTCTTTGCAGCCACTTCCTGCCTACATGTGTGTCCCCCATGGTGACTTTTCATTGCTCTGGAGGGTTACCAGGCACCATGAAATACTGGAGCCCAGCTGCACATAGTGGTAATTGTTGATGGTACACAGGGCTTTATCACAATTTTGTTGCTTAGAATAAAGATCAGGTTTCTCGCTGTGTAACACCTTTCACATTATGCAAAAAAAAAAAAAAATATGCTAACTTTACTGTTTAGTTTTTTTTTTAATTATTCATTAAAGTGTCTTTTTTCCAAAAAATTGAGATTGAAAGACCGCTGCGCAAATAACATGTTACATAAAATATTGCAACAACTGCCATTTTATTCTCTAGGGTCTCTGCTAAAAAATATATATATATATATATATATATATATATAATGTTTAGTGGTTCCAAGTCATTTTCTAACAGAACTGGATTTTTATTTGTAAGCCACAAATGTCTGAAAAGGTTTAGGCTTCATGCACACAGGACTTTCAAAAAACAGCCCAAAAACGTTTTTTTTTTCTTTTTTTTTTTTCCCCCAATTGGTCTAAAACGTCCAAAAACATTGAGGATTGACATTTTTGGGCATTTTGGACGTTTTTAAGCGTTTTGAACATTTTTACAGCTGAAAAATGTCCAAAAAAACCCTCAGGTCTTGAGTTTTTTTTTTACAGCTCAAAAATGTCACTGCTAAAAACAGCTGATAACAGCCTATGTGTGCATGAACAGGCCAGAGATAATTGTTTGAAAGAAGGATAAGATACATAGTTTTTTTTTTTCTTCCTAACTATAAACAAATATCCTGGGTAGCTTGCCAAGTTTAACAGCTGTTAGATTAAGCAGAGAACAGCTCTCTCGCTGAAACGGAGACGCAGTGTTTTAAGATAGTGAGAGAAGGAACGCCTGTCATTCTCTCCAGGGCGCGATTTCTGGTCGCCATGGCGACCTGGCGCCTGGGGATTGTCGAGGCCTGTACTAGCCTATTATGTGCCACTTACCTACCATCAACACCTGCGCTGTCCCCACAGTAGGAAGCGTCCATCTTCGTCACTCTACCTTCCGGAGCCGCGAACTCCGGCGATGTGACTGGCCGGAGTCGCGTGGCGCCACTCCCACGCATGCGTGCGGGAGCCGCTAATCGCGGCATGCTGTCAGTGAAGAAACGGCACGGAGGCCGTTTCTTAACTGCACAAGTGCTGAATGACGGCACATGCCATTATGACATATATCTCCTAAACCGTACATGTTTAGGAGGTATACAGGGAACCTACAGGTAAGCCTCTTGACAACCACTTTAAGGAAATTTGAATAACAAAATTGTGTAATGTATAGCCAGCTTTAGGCCTCATTCACACTGCCATGTAGAGCTATACGCCACAAAGAGTGAGTGTATTTGTGTGTCAGGTAGCACAGGTGTATGCGATCCACAGTTAGCAAGCCTGTACAAATCAGTGGGCTCGCAGTTGGCCAAGGCAGTGTGTGACGGTAAGTGCCCATTAAACGGTTATGTGTTTTGGAGACAGACGGGTGGCACTGGATGCAAACTGTGTCCAGGCTGTATACAACCAGAAGCCTTAGAGTCCTTTTAATTGCTGTCCCTGTTGTGATTTCTCCTCACTTGTGGTTGGAATAGGAAGTGATGGCAAATTTCTTTAATGGGAAAGGAAACACCTTTTTAGTAGGTGGGGAAGGGTTAGAACTTTTAACAATGTGAATAGGAGAAAGGGTTTGGGAATGAGGCGAGTGACAGACAACTTGCTAAAATGACATATACCATTTCATTTTTACAGAATAAAATATTTCAATAACACATTGCACTGAATGCATATATATGGGTATTGATTAGTACATGTTGTATAGGTGCACATAGTAAAATGGTGAGCTTTCAACAGACAGTGAGCGGAGTAAGGGTTTGGGAAAGAGGATAAGTGTAACAATTTTCAAGATTGGGAAGGGGTGGATGATTTTTCCACAAAGGAAAGGGTAATTTCTTTAAACGGTAGTGAAGGATAAGGTTGGTGTTCACTCCTCTTTAGTGTTGTCCCTGTCGTTAATTTTCCTGAGATTCCGAAGACCAACATATGTCGGACCTGTGTCAAACGTAGGTCACGGTGGGCAGACAGAGGTTTTGTGTATTGGCAAATTACCCGTGAATGGCAGTGTGTGACGGAACCGGTTGACGCTCGGGTGACTAAACATGTCCGAACGATTGACACCT